>JAVJAQ010003674.1:0-600000 GCA_032362365.1 Zygogramma bicolorata
CTTGGATGCAAATTTCTTGGACGCGTCGGATAGAGCATAATTCCTTCGCCATACAGTCTGACCAATTACAAATTTTACGTCTCGTCTCCGAAGATTATAATTATGACGGCTCCGTTCAAAAGCTTTGATAAGTCGAAGTGAAACTTCTCGGTAAACTTCCTTCAAAGAATCGGATCTCACCTATGGATCTATTGAACATGCACTATTCGTCTGATCGTCAAGGTTGCCCTGTATTTGGATTTCTCGTCCGAACAAAATAAAGTTGGGAGTGAGACCTGTAACCTCGTGCTTTGCCGATCTCAAGGCCCAAGCAACTTTTGAAAAATATTTTTCCCAGGTTGTGTGCTTATCAGTTACGTAGGCCGAGAGCATAGTTTTCACAACACGATGTATTCTTTCTACGGGGTTAGCTTGGGGGTGGTAATTCGAAATAAACGCAACTTCAATACCATATTCATCTGCCTTTTTTTGAAATAGGTCACTTCGGAACTGTTTACCGTTATCTGTAATAATCTTATCAGGAGCTCCAAATATAAGTATTACCAGTTCTTCAAGGATTCGTGTTACGTTCGATGCGGTGGCACTGCAAAGTGGAAATAACAGACTGAATTTGCTAAAACAATCACAGATTTACATAATGAAAGCATAGCGAGATGAACTTCGAGGAAGTGGCCCAACAAGATCCACGCTCAGGATCTGCCATGGTCTCGTAGCTGTTGAAGGAAGGCTGAGCATAAGTCCTGCCGAACGTTTCTGTTCCGGTTTAGTCTGTATACAAACCCTACAGCGCCGGACGTACCTGGCAACATCAGCGGACATTTTTGGCCAGTAGAATTTACAAGATATCCTCCCGAGAGTTTTGAATATCCCCAAGTGACCACAGGTCTGAGGGTCGTGATGTTCTTGTATTAACCGTTCCCGCGATTCTTTGGGTACCACGATTAACCATCCACTTCTATCATCATCTAGGTCCGGGTATCTGAGTTTAATCCGTTTCAAAAGATTAGTTCCATTGAGGTGCCAAAGTGGATACTTCTCTGGAAATCTTCTGACTCGATCCTTCACATTAAGATACCACCGATCTTTTGTCTCCTCGTCTCCAACAATGCGTTCATCAATATCGTCTACTACTGGGACAGCTCTGGATAGGGTATCAGGAACGATGTGGTCTTTCCCTTTTCGATGAACGACTTCAAAATCGTATTGTTGGAGTCGCAATGCCCAACGAGCGATTCGACCAACGGGATCTTCGATCGAAAAGAGCCACTTGAGACTTAAACAGTCTGTCACGACCGTGAAGTGTGTTCCTTCTATGTAGGGCCTGAGTTTCTCTACTGCGAATAAGACCGCCAGGCATTCCTTTTCAGTGACGGTGTACTTTCGTTCAGAAGCTCGTCAATGACCGACTTAAACAACATATTACTTTCTCTCCGTCGTCAGTAACCTGCGAAAGTACAGCTCCCAATCCATAATCGAAAGCGTCAGTTTGTACTGTAAAGGGGAGTTCAAAATTGGGACAGGAAAGTATAGGAGCAGACACCAGATGGTTCTTTATGGTCTGAAGTGCCTCTCCACAGTGGGAAGACCATTCGAAACGTTGGTTTTTTCGGAGAAGGTTCGTGAGTGGAGATAAGACAGTCGAAAAACTTGGAACGAAGCGTCTATACCACGACGCTAATCCAACTAGTCTCCTCACTTCCGTGACGGTTCGTGGAGTAGGGATCTTGATAATCGCCTCTACTTTTTCAGGGTCCACCATAAGGCCGGAGGCGTTGACAACGTAGCCTAGATACTTGAGTTCGGGCTTGCAGAAGTTGCATTTGTCTCGATTTAATGTGAGACCGGCCTTCATCAGTCGCGAGAGCACTTCTGTGAGGACTTCAAGATGGTGGGAAAAGTTGATGTACATATAACCACGTCGTCTAAGTACACCAAAACGTGTTTTTCGAGGTCGAAACCTATGACTCGATCAATAAACCGTTGCCAAGTGGCAGGCGCATTATGGAGCCCGAACGGCATCCTTTTAAACTGATACAAACCTCTGGTCGGTACGACGAAAGCGGTGAGCGGGCGAGATTCCTTTTTCACGGGAATTTGCCAATAGGTGGACCTTATGTCCAGAGTTGTTAAGAAACGAGCGTCTCTTAACTTGTCTAACGTCAAACTGATGAAAGGGAGTGGATAGGCGTCTGGAAGGCTAACTTCATTCAACTTCTTATAATTTACACAGAAGTGATACTTGCCATCGGGTTTCTTCACCAAAACAATCGGAGAGGCCCATGGAGATGTGAAGGGTTCTATAATATCATCCGCTAGCATCTGCTCTATCTCAAGATTGGCTTGCTTCTGTAGGGCAGGGCTGATAGGATAGTGCCTCTGTTTTATTGGGGCCGCAGTGGTCCTAATTTCGTGTTCAGCCACCGTTGTACATACTAGTTTATTGCCCATAGCTCTGAACGTGCTATCAATCAAAGCGTTCAGCTTCTCACGTTCCTCCGAGGTTAGTTTCTCGATGGTTTGTAACGCACAAATCTGAGGCTTATTCGAAGTTTCTTCATTCCGAAAACACCAGTGTCCTGAGTATAAGTCAGAAATAATTCCCATTTTATTCCAAAAATCTACACCCAGTATCATTTGATGAGGTAAAGATGGTACTACCAACGTCTCAAGAACTTGTATTTTATCTTGCAATTTTACTGGAAGATAAACGCTCCCTATCACTTCGCAAGTATCTCCGTTCGCCACAGTACATTCTTTTGTTGTGATCGTATTGAGCTTACAGGAATCTTTCAAAAGATCCCATCCCTTCATCCCAATAACTGAAGTTGAGCAACCCGAGTCTAACACGGCACGGAAGTCGCGTCCATAAATTTGAACATTTACATATGGCCTCAAATAATTTTTAGCATGCGCTAAAACATAATTGAGTACCGCCAAAGTAGAGTGTTGTTCGACCGTAGTGGAAGTAGGGGAGGTCAGCGACCGGTCTACCGTTGTCCTCCCTTCCTGTTTTTTGACTGACAGTTAGGACAATTGTGAACAGTGGCTTGAGCATGCCCACACTTAAAGCAAAACAATCGCCGCGGCTCATTGCAATTCCTGAACCGATGACCTGTTTCTTGGCAGTTGAAACACCGAGGAGAGTCTGGTTTAGTAGCTGAAGCGTCCTCGGTCGCCTCTGAGGTCGGCACTGTTGGTGTGTTTCTTCCTCGAGTTGGAACCATAGCTGATACCGAGGGCATCGCTGCATATTGATGACCACCTGGTCCTCTTTTATATGCCAGCTCGGGTTCCACAAGTTGCCTATAATTGGAAGGGGGTGGACAAAAATTTTGAGCTCTGAGGTGGGTTTCTTCCACTGCTCGACTCAGACGAGTGAGTTCTGTGAGAGAAGTTATATGTTGGAGAGCTAAATGAGATTGAATAAATGGTAACATATTCCGCCTTATCATCAGAACTCTAGATTCTTCGGATGGTTTGTTATCACCCAGCTTATTGAATACATTCTCCATGACAGAGACGTAGGTAATAACACGTACCTTGGCACCTTGAGTTCTTTCACGAATCTCTTCCCAGAGATCATATTCATAATTATACGGCTGGAAATCCTGTTTGAGTTTCCTCACTTATTCCTCCCACGTTTGAAAATGGTGGGTGCGAAACCAGAGAAGGGCGTCTTTTGTAAACAATTCTGCTGCGGATCGCAGAAGCTGTTCATGACTGACATTCCGTGAAATTCTGAGCTCTTCCAACCTCTCCAAGAAATAAGTGACACTAGACTCACCATCAAAGTGCAACCTCCATCGGGAAACATCAAAAGGTGGACGATAACTTTCATATTCATTCGCTCGAAGGGCAGGTGTAATGTAAGGATTTCTCATGCTTCCTCCTAGATCGTATGTAGAATTAGCCGGTACGGTCCTTCCCACTTGGGTAACAGATTCCTGAAGTCTCGGTACGAACCCACGTACTACTGGACTACTTCCATCATAAAGATTCCTATCCTCAAATGCAACGTGATATCGAGAATTTTCTGTTTGGCTCCCAATATTTCTCTGATCACTTGTCCGGCCATCTTGACGACTAGTACCTAAGTCTTCAAAGTCAATAAGGTTGAGTCGATCGACTCGTTCGGAAATCTGGTCTCCAGATGGTCCAGGTTGTTGTATTGGAGAAGCGTGAACGACTACTTCTGGAATGAGAGGATTCGGATCATCCAAAATATTACCCTCAACCGTATTATTCAGATCCAGATGACTCTCCTGGACAGCAACGCATGTATTTTGCATTGCTGTTATATTATCATTGAGTGTGCCAACCGCATCTATGAGTTGCATACACCTGCAGAGCATATTTCTTCTCGCCTCCTCTTCTTGTTCGTTCCCTCGAGGAATTCGTCGCAAACGTAACTGCACATGTATTAAGCGCGAGGAAATTCTTTTGAATTTGTTTATTCTATTTCCATGATCAAAATTCTGAATTTCATTATTCAATTCTACCAATTTATTATTACAGATATCTAACTCAACTTCCCGATCTAAATGTTCAGTTATCACGGTAGCAGAAACTCCCTCTCTTTCACAGCGAAGAGCGCCTCTCAAAATTGAACGGTTTTCCTGCACCGTGCGTTCTACAGGTAAACCCCTTATAGACAATTCATACAAAATCTCGTCCCCAAGCAAACGATTCACTTCCATTTTGATTACTGAATCTAAAATATCGTGAACGTGACTCAGGCACGACCCCACCCTTACCTAAATGAATCACGCAAAAAAACTAATTACAGAAGTGGTCGCTTCACCAAAATATGTTGAAAAAAAACTATACAAGTATCAAAGTAATGACAAACAAATTTCAAAATTATAACACACAAATTTGGTCAAAACTCACATTGCATTACCATTCATGTTGCAACCTGAAAGAGTTTTCCATAACATTATACAAAAAAAAAAATAATGATGAATCAATATCTGGTTTAAGATTCACCCTGTATATTTCACCACGGTATCACCGAATAGCAGAGAGTATGTTTCTTCCCTAAGCTGAGAAGATCCACGAAGAAAAAAAACAAAAAAAAAAAAAATAATTACCGGAAAATCAAGAAATTTCACTATGAGCCTTATATAATATATCACCAATCCACTGTATACGCAAAGGTGAAATTTCAACCGATAAGTTCAAGCGCAGCACAAAAACCTTTCAAGTTCCGTAAATGGTTGTGCTCTCTCTCTCTCTGGCATGCCAGGGCCAACAAAAATTTGAAAATAAGAAGAAGAATATTTCCTTCCAACTTGCTGATTGTTTTGTATCTGACAACTGTCAAAAGGTAACCAAAACCGAAAGTCAACAATGACAATGACCATGAGAAAAAAAACTTGTTTATTCACCAAATGAGGAAATGAATTCAAATCATACGCACCAGACAACCTTATTTCGCAAAAAAATAAATGAAAATATACCACGGTCCCACGTTGGGCGCCAATTTGCTACAGGACTGCAAGAAGGGGGTACAACTGCAACTGACTAGCTCTGTATGCGATGCGGAGAGAGATTCGTGGGTAAAATAAATGATCACAACTAAAAGTGAGAAAGGTGTATAATGCGTATGATTTTTGAAATAAATCTTTGTGAACAAAGTCCAAGGTTCCTGATAAATCACCCTACTTGGTTATGACTGTATTGTCAATGTTCGTCTACTCTTTCGACAAATCAAATATCAATTACCCTTTGGTATATACC
This sequence comes from Zygogramma bicolorata, assembly GCA_032362365.1. NCBI lineage: Eukaryota > Metazoa > Arthropoda > Insecta > Coleoptera > Chrysomelidae > Zygogramma > Zygogramma bicolorata. The sequence goes on from JAVJAQ010003674.1 coordinate 5,740, forward strand.
TTCGGTGTACAGTAATATTTCTCTGATGATAGGTACGTATTCTATAGTTTGCATAAGATATAAACTTGTCGTTGGTACACAGTTATTCTATTCTTAAATGAGTGGTCTTTCAGGTCTACTAATCACATAAACCCAAATAGAGATGATATAAGAACTATGTAAATAAGCAAGCAGATTGTGAACATAGGCCACAGAATGATATGGAACGGTCTTACTTGGTAGAGGTGATCAGGAGATGCTCGAGTACGTTCCAACAGCAAATACCTGGATATCTGTTCACGAAGCTGGGTGCGGGGATACTACAAAGCTGATACAGGTGGTACAGGCAGATGTCTACGGCTATGGTTAAAATACAAACATGCAGCAAGCGTGGAAATATCGACACCGTACAACGGCCATGCGAATAAGGGAGACTACCAAGGTAGTGAGATGTATGTTCTACCTAATGTTGAAGTATACTGAAGAGGCCTAAAACGAAGTAATTGGTGAACTAATGTACTTGATACAAGAAGTTAAAGGAATACCCACCTTAGATGTAGGGTGGCCTCGTAGTTTCTTCCGAAATGTAAGTAAGCAATAGAGAACGGAATCCACAACAGAAGTGATTTGATAATCATCCAAATGATCAGTTTTCTTTATCGATTTGTCTTTCTAGGGCTAGAAAATCCGTATATCACGAAAATCTCAGGAGCACATGCCTCCATGAAAGTTAGCCAGAAAAAGAAGGAAGTCAAGGTTACTTTTTTTGCCAAAGCCTGGAATACCTTAGATCTCTAGAAGAGATAACCCTGCTCGATCATATTTCATTCATGCCAACTATGAAATTACCATTGTTCTGTTCTTTTCAACAAGATTAGTTCAAATGTCCCAATATGGTGCTTTAACCTCAAAGGTAAACAACATATTTTGATAAATATTCATTAAATCAAATAATACCAAGAAGTTATTTCAGGTGACCTGTTCGAAGATATAAGAGCTTCAAACTGAATTGGTGCTATGACAGAGATTTTGTGAGGGATGTCGACATACCTTCCTCAATTTTATCGAACCTCAAGAACCACAATAGTCCAGACTATTTCAACCATACACCGATCCGAGGATAGATCGAAGGAGATCCTAAGAAATCTATGAACAGAATAAGAAAGTTGATAGGTAAGTACCATATTGAACTATACAGGAGAGTTATGAACTAATGATTTTTATTTCAGGTATAACCGTTGCCTGATAAGAGACTAATTTTATATCCTTTTTTTTTTGACAACATACAATATTACTTGAAGTGAAAGTGAAATTAGGACTTCATTGAATAACAAGAGTTGATTTAAGATCTGTATACTCTTTTTTCCCAAATTTTGGTGATGTTATAAATTGACCCGTAACATATCTTTAAATTGTTACACATCATTTAGACTTAAGACAACAGTGGCCCTCACATGAGCATAACAGGGTACACAGTAGTTTGTTACACAGACGCACGAAGAGTACTGTTTCTTGCAGACGAATAAATGAGTACAATTTTCACAACTTTTCGAGGACTCAGAAATGGTTGACCTGTTGTGAAGTGCAGTATTCCTGAATCATAATCATTGCAACCTATTACTTTATTTTAGTTGAATAAACAATCAACATGTTGAATAAACAAATTAAATGAGTTAATCCACATAGCGGCACATCATGAGACTTGCATTTCGCTTCGTTTCATTTTTCGAATAACTGGAACAATAGTTCATATTCTCCATCCTCATTGCAACTGTTTTTCTGTCCTTGAAGTCACATGATGTACCGGACATAAAAACGAGAATCGCTCTGCGTAACATGGCAGTAACAAAAGATCTAACGCAACACTATTTGAAATTCTATGTATCACTGAAACTTCTGTACAAGACCTGCAGTTTCGACGAAATAAACTATTTTTAAGGAAAACTCGACTCTCTATTGATTCAACGTTGGAAGTACCCTTATATGGCCAAAACCCCAACATACCACACTGGTAAATGACTTTTTCCAACCCCATTCTTCAGGTGGTAGAGACGTGGAGTCCGTCTCTAAACCCTGCATCCAAATCGTAACCTGCAGATTGGCTGCTTCACATGCTGACATAGTGCATTCCCGATGAGCGGTATGTTCACAATGGCTCTGTTCGTATTGATAAAAAGAACACTTCTAAATTCATTCACGCTCTCAAGGTGTCATATTCTGCAAGCTACGATTTGGATGCATTGTTTAAAGACGACCCCACGCCTACACTACCTGAGGAATGATAGGGTTGGAAAAAATCTGAAGACAGTCATTTACCAGTATGGTCCACCATTCCTGAGGCCTCAAGTAGTTGTACAGAAATGAACTGTTTCTGCAAGAAACAGTGCTCTACGTGCATCTGTGAAACAAATCAACCATTGTGTACCCTGTTATGCTTATGTGAGGGCCACTGTTCTCGAAGTATGTATGACAAAGATATCATTACAAGACATCTGTCAAAAGTAGCTACCCAAATAGCCCAGGTACGTCCAGTGGACGTACTGCATATGTACGGTGAGGATGCATTGTACGTATTTGGGACGTACTTTCGTCTCCGACAGACGTACATAAGACCTCCCTGCGACTTACCGTTTCCGCATAGTCGGTAATCTCAGGTACGTACTTTTCTAGTCCACACAGGACCTGAAATGTACAGAAAGGGGAACTGTTTGGAACATTCCGAAAACGTACATTTTCCATTCTGTATGCGCTATCCCAAGTAGATATTGTAGATATCAATAATAGTGGCCACAAAAAAATGTGAACATTCGGCGATATTAGATCAATATTCAAAAACAATGTAATGATATATCGTTTGATATTATTTAATGAATCTAAGTTTTCATATTCGGGATTATTCATTTCTTTTTTTCCAAGTACTTAAGTATCAAATTTTACTCATTCACGTATACTAACCATCTAACCGAATACTTACCTGGAAAAAGACCTGGCTGCTGCGGGGCTTGAACTCTCGACCTTTACTATGGAGATATTATTGTCGACCACTGTTACGCTCTACGGCACGGAGAGACTTGTTTTCAAGAAGGAGTTGGGTGCTATAGCTGTCCTTACTCTATACAGATCTGCTTGCATTTCGGATTGCACGGATTTTTTTGTAAATTTAGAGCAAATTCTCAGCAATGTCTCAAGTAGGTTTGAAAAAGTTGTTTTATTGGGGGATTTCAACATTGATTTTCTCAAACCGTCGTTGAATTTGTCGAATCTCATCTGCTTAACAAATTCCTTCGGATTGGAAGCATCCATATCTCAATATACTAGGGTTGAAAATGGCTCTAGATCTTGTATAGATAACATCCTTACGAATCTTGATAGTAAAACATACGAGAGTGACATAATTGATCCTTGCCTCTCTGACCACTATGCCCAATTTATCACAATCAAAAACGCTTCTTTTATAACTCCTAAAATGAACCTCAGGAAAAAAATTACTACTGTGGGCATGGAAAAGTTTAGAAATGCCTTACAAAATACAAGTTGGGATCCATACTATAGCTGTAAAACGGCTTCTGATAAAGCAAAGTTCATACTATTTACATGCAAAAATCTTTCAGAAAATTACTTTCCCTTTTCTAAAAGTTATGGTAAAAACGTAAACCCTATCAAATGGTTCAATGATGATCTTAGGAAAATGAGAAATACACTACAAATCATCAAAACAATTCGTGACTCCACTAACGACTCAACTTTCAATAATACTTACAAAAAAATGACCAGAGTATACCAAAATGCAATTGAAACTACAAAGAAAAAATCCTTCAATAATTTCTTGAGAAATTCTTCTAACAAAACAAGGGATAGCTGGAAACTCATTAATTTTGAAAGAAACAAATACACCAATAGTAATGTACCTGAAAATTTAACAGCCGATCATCTTAACAACTACTTCTCCCAAGTGGCTGAAATGATCATTGGACAGTTGCCCTTAGAAGATGACAACTATTGTTATGACGGATCAATTCCTGACTCTCTGAAGCCCAAAGTGCCTGGCTCATTTTTCTTTGAACCCATATTTCCTCAAGAGGTGGCAAGTGCTATCCACCAATTAAAGAACACCTATTGCTTTGACATGTATGAACTCAACAGCAAAATAATCAAGGAAAATTACTCCTTACTAATTGAACCTCTCACTGATCTATTTAATACATGCATCGTTGACGGTATTTTTCCCGATGAGCTGAAACTCACCAAAGTTATACCGATTTTTAAAAAAGGCGATAAAGATAAACCTGAGAACTATAGGCCAATTTCAATTGTACCCTACATTGGAAAAATTTTCGAAATCATATTAAAAGAGAGACTCAACAAATATTTTGAAAAACTATTGAGCAATAATCAATTTGGATTCCGCCAAAAACGATCTACTATTCATGCAATAACAACGGTTGTGAGAGAGATAGTCGAGGGCTTTGAGCAGGGTAAACTAACAGGCTTAACCCTTTGTGACCTGAGCAAGGCCTTCGACTGTGTCTCTCACAATATCCTGGTAAACAAGCTCTCACAATATGGAGTACGGGGAGTAGCATTAAAACTCATAGAGTCATATTTACAGAATAGAAGTCAGTGTGTTACCATCAATGAAACAATATCTCAGCTTAATCTGGTTAAAACAGGTGTACCCCAGGGCTCGGTCCTGGGGCCACTTCTTTTTATAATTTATACAAATGATTTTTTCTGTCATATGTTGCCTCATTTAGGTATTGCTTTCGCTGATGACAGCTCTCTTATAAGCTCTGAGAACAGTTATGAGTCGCTAATCACTTCGATGAAAACAGCTGAAAATCTTGCTCAACAGTGGTTTGACAGAAATTTATTGAAACTCAACAAAGAGAAGACAAAACAAATAATTTTTTCAACAAACCATAAAGTGACAGTGGGCAACCATGCCAATCTTTTAGGAGTAATTATTGATGACAGTTTATGCTGGGAACCACACATTGAAAATATCTGTTCAAAGTTAAGCAGACACAATTTCCTTCTGAGAAAACTCAAATCATTTGTCGACAAAAATACACTGATTTCTGCCTACTTTTCTCTTATTCAATCATATATCAGCTACGGATTGACCCTTTGGGGCAATTCCTCTTACTCTGAAAAAGCATTTAAAATTCAAAAGCAATCCATTAGAATAATCTGTGGTGCGCATTATAGTGATTCTTGCCGGCCATTATTCTGTCATCTCAGTATCATGCCTTTGCCCACTTTATATATATTTCAGTCTTTGTTAGAGATTCATGAAAATAAAAATAAATTCCACACTAATTCAAACTACCACGATTATAACACACGCAATGCAGATCTGATCAGGTCTCGAAGATTTAAGTACTTTAAGTCTTTCAAAAACTCCATGCTCATTGAACTTTACAATGTACTTCCTAACACATTGAAGGACAGAAACCAATCCACATTTAAAAATTCCATCAAAGCAATATTGCAAGAGAAGTGCTACTACAATATTGCTGAGTATATGGCTGACCCACCCAGGATGTGATTCGGAACCAACTTCATTGAAAAGCTTTTATTGCCATCTCATTTATACTTTATATTTGCTATCAGTATAAGGATTATTGCATAATATGGTGAAGGCTATATGTGTACACACATATTTTATATTTATATTTTGTATTGTTATTTTTTTTATTTGTGAATTTTGTGCAATATTATCTGTATTTTCTGTATATACTTGCTACCTGACTTGCTACAAATGTTTTATAACATAACGTGGTTAAATAAATAAACATCTATCTATACTAGTAAACATCTATAGATGTGATGACTTCAAGTTAGTTTTGTTCGAGATAATATTAAAATTTTAGAAAGTTCAGTAACAATGAAAATATATTCGAAAAAATGCTAAAGGATCACTGTCTCATGTGATGGCGGTTTTGGAATATCAAACTTGCTGTGCAAAAAATTCTGTATGTAATTTTCTGGTATTTAAATTCACCACATGTCGATGTATCAATTTTTCCAAATTTTGTTAGCAATAATTCACCATGAATATTGCATTACCAATATTGATATATGTTTGAATACACAAAGTGATCACTCTCAAAATCCCAATACCCCTTGAACCGAAAGGGACCCAATATGTACGTACTCGGGAGTTCCAAACAGTATGTACATACTAACCGAAATGTAGAAAATGAAAGGAACCCAATCCGTACGTACTTGGGAGGTCCAAACAGTATGTACAAAAAAGTACGTCATGGAGACGTCCAGATAGTATGTACATACGATTTCCAAAAATGTACGTCATTATTATGTCCCGCAAACGTTTCGAAAGATACGTATTCGAAAGGGACTCAATATGTACGCACCTGGAAGGTCCAAATAGTTCGTACATAGTTCTTCCAAACATGTACGTAAATGATACGTCTGAGCAGTACGTACATGGGATTCACAAAAAATACGTCATTGGTATGTCCCTAAATCATTCCGAAAAGTACGTACCTGAAGAGGAGTTAATGTTAACGTATCAGGGACACTTAATGAAGTACGTACATAGTACTTCCGAGCATGTACGTAAATGATACGTCTGAGCAGTACGTACATGGGATTCACAAAAAAATACGTCATTGGTATGTCCCTGAATCATTCCGAAAAGTACGTACCTGAAGAGGAGTTAATGTTAACGTATCAGGGACACTTAATAAAGTACGTACATAGTACTTCCGAGCATATAGGTGAATGATACGTCTTAGCAGTACGTACATGGGATTCACAAAAAAATACGTCATTGGTATGTCCCTAAATCATTCCGAAAAGTACGTACATGAAGAGGAGTTAATGTTAACTTATCAGGGACACTTAATAAAGTACGTACATAGTACTTCCGAGCATTTACGTTTTTATTACATTCCGATTGGAACGGGACCAAGTATGTACCTACATGGGACGTCTAACCAGTACATACATGGTACATCCGGTGATGTACGTTTTTCGAATGTCTCCTATACGTCCCGGGACGTATCGACGTTACTGGGACATAAATGGTTCGTCTTCAGGACGTCGTGTGCTATTTGGGTACATTGTTGGTAAACTACCGTATTATTATGTGAAAGGTAAATCCACAAAATACCTAATCACTATATACAGAGAAATCTGACAATATATATCAACAATAACTCGAGTGACATGCGTCAAATTAATTAGCTGTCTTCATCTGACTCACTGGAGCAGAAGCAATAGAATATTTCAATAGACTCTTATTGGTGCACCTCGGGAAGGCGTGGCTTTTTTCGAATATGTCATTGGATTCGCTTCTCATATTTAAGTATTCTGTAGTAAATCTTTGTTTGATAAAGATGGTTTCTTGTAATGTACAGATTGTGCTATTTCATTTACAAAGAGTCATAATTTTGAGTTATAAGAGTTCCTTATGAAAGTTATTTTGATATTCAATGGCTATCATTTTGAAACAGCTTGATCCAGTTCGACCCACAACGCATATATAGGTAGGTGTTCTGTGGTTCGACCTTGAGAAACTGGACCGAGATCGAAGTGAACCGTGCACGGTTCCCCCCACCACTCGCAGCGACACTCTTCTAGCAGTGATACCTGACACATATAGCGCATGGGTGGGGTCGCCAACACTGCCTTTTCTCCAAGAAAGTACTTCAAACATTCTTCAACCCCCAAAACTCAGCCGTTCAAAGTTATAAATAATTATTTCTGTTTTAACGGCCGCCATTTTGAAACGGCTCGATCAAGTTTGAACATTGACGAACTTGATGGAGATTTTGTACCCGAATACCTGTGTACCGAATTCCATCAAAATCGGTTCAAGCGTTTGGTCATTATAACCAATTCATGACCGTCCAGCACCCTCCTATGGCCACCATTTCGATGACGTCATTAGGGACAACCGATACCCTCGAAACATGGGGTCTGGACCGTTTTACATTCAGGGTATTATATATATTATCACTATCCCAATTGGCATGTTCTCCGCCAGAACTGAAATATTTTACTGCTACCCATCTACACTATAACGAATAACCCACCGAGAACGAGAATCGTGTCTTATATATATATATATATATATATAATAATAATAATAATACATTTATCTGCATCATTAAAAAGAATATACATAAAACAAAACAAAGTATTTGCAAATGAAAAGAGAATGACCGCAGTTGCGTAGTTACATGGCTGCGGGTGTAATGATGAAAAGGGTGTACATATTGCCCATTTTTATGAAATATAACCAAATAATCAAGGGCACCCATTGAGGACCCTATGGTTGCGCATGGGTTTCCTGAATATTGAGATATGAAGCTTAGCAAATCAAATCATGGGGACTTTAACTACATTTCATATGAATAATATGGTGAACAGTGAGCTAAAAAATAAAATCAACTGAATAGTTGAAATGTGTGAAATGATAAAATATATAAAGGTGATAGTGTGAATGTATAACATGAAATGTACAAATATACAGAAAACAAACAAATTAGTCAAAGTGAGATAAATACGTCAGAAAATACAATATTTGAATTAGGTGAATAACATAAAATGTATAAAATGAGTGATAAAATATATAAAATGAGTGTATTATATGGGAAAAACAAAATGATTGTTGTGATATAATTGAAACAGATATATTAAACAATCTGACTAGACACATACGTAAAATAAATATATCTAGCTGTGTTGAAATATTTGATAAGAGAAAGTAATATTTAACATCTTGTTAAACTTCCACGAGTGAGTGCATCATAAGTCTGTCTGTTTCATGTAAGTAACTTTTGATGATTTTTTTTAGTAAACTTATCGACTGTATGTGAAATATATAAGATTTGTACATATTGGGTATTGCGTTGAATATTTTGCAGGAGAGGTAAGAAAAGGATCTTTGTCCTATTGACTTTTTGCAAGAGTTTGTGTGCACTATATTTTTTGATTTGCTTCTAGTATCGTGAGAATGTTCTGTACGCTGTGAACTTCGTTTATTTTTGTAAGTATAAATGATCTGACGCAGATCCAGAACTCGCGTTCCCGCAAACAGGTCGTTTGTAGGATATTTATAAGGTTTGTTATATATTATTTTCAATATTCTTTTCTGAAGGATTCCTAAATTTTTTAGGTGTGTTGCTGCTACCGATCCCCAGGAAAGAAAACCGTATTTTAGTCGTGATTCGACCAGTGCATAATAAAGTATTTTGAGGTGAAAGGTTCCTAATAAGTTTCTGAAATACTTAAATTTGTATAGTAGTGGTCTCAAGGTTTTTGTGGTTTCGTTAATATGAATGTCTCATCGCATATGCGAATCAATGGTAACTCCTAGATATTTGAGTTCATTTTTAGCATGAATCATAATGTTTTGAGAAGCTATATTTATTTATGTCTAGAGTCGTGAAGTTGGGAAAATTGCTCTTATAACTAGAGAAAGGCATGAAATTTGTTTTTTCATAGTTAATTGTTAGCTTCCTATGTTGAAACCAATCGAATATTTTGATGAGATCTATTTCAGTTTTCGTTTTGAGCTCGTTCCATGTTTTGGCCGTATATAGGATTGCTGTATCATCTGCACAACTCATTACATTTCCAGTGCTTTCCAAGGAGAAGATATCATTTATAATATAGAGAGAATAGAATTGGTCCAAGTACAGTACCTTGCGGTACTCCGTAGTTGGCTTAAGTGGTTGTTTATGCGTACTACTTGTTCCCGTTCGTTCAGGTAATCCTCGAGGAGTTTGAGTGCTGAACCGCGTATCCCTACATTCTCCAGAACTGTCAACAGCTTTGTATGGTCAACTGTATCAAATGCCTTGGCTAGATCTAGGAATACGCAGATGGCGGGTTGGCTTTCATCAAGCAGTTGATAAATTTTACCGGTTAGAGTGGAGATAGCGTCATCTGTTGTTAGCCCTTCTAGGAATTCGAATTGTCTATTCGATATTACATTATAATTGATCAGGTACTTGGAACGTCTTGCCTTTACAGCCTTCTCGAAGCATTTCGCGAACATCGTAATCAATGAGATTGTCTATAATTCGATAATTCTTTTTTTGACCCTTTTTAAATATAGGTGTGACAACTGATTTTTAAATTCTTTTGGGCATTTCCCTTTTCTGAAAATGTCATTTATGAGAGTAGCAAGAAGAGGTCCTAGTTCATTTCCTGTTGCTTTAAGTATATCTATTTCAATACCGTCTATTCCTGGTAACTTGGTTCATCTTTGGAATAGGAGTATTTGGTTCAATTACTTTTCTGGCATGTGATTTACCTACTTTGGAGTAAAATTCGTTGAACTCTTCAGCAATGTCCTTCTTTGTTTTTCAGGGTGATTCCCTCACTGGTAAGTATTTCTTCGATACTGTTAGTTTTATTCGTAGTGCTGACTTCTCTGAGGATATTCCACAGAGTTTTCGAATTATTTGTATTTCTGCTAATTTGTTATTGGTAGAAGTTAGAATTTTCTGTTTTTATAAGTTTTTCCGTTATTTTCCTATTATTTAAGTAAGCTTCTTTTATTGTCCTATTTTTGGGGTCATTCTTGTGATCAGAATGTAATTTATTTCTTTTTTCTATAGGATTCATCAATCCTTGTGTTATCCACTGTTTACGTTTTGTTTGGTTTCGCTTCTGTTTTTTTTTATAAATGTATTTTTTGTGATGAGATACTTTATTTTTTCTATAAGATACTCAGTTTTTCGGTCTATGTCTTCAATTTCAAAATAATGACTCCAATTAAAGCTAAAGATACTTCGCCTCAAGTTTTCGTAATTCACATGTTTGCTGAGATATTCGGTATTTTTTTCTCATTCCTCACTACTGGGATACTTGCCATAATAGCTTTGTGATCAGTTATATGGTTATCGAAGGTTGCACTACATATTTCCTCTTCAAGACTTATCGTACTACTAAAAACCATGTGGTCTATACAACTGGAAGAATGACCCTTAGTTCGGGTATCTTTGTTGATTAAAGAGACAAAATTGTATTCTCCCAACAAGTCCAGATAATTCGATACTAATTCTGAGTCTTCCTTCAAATTTATATTCATATCACCAACTCTTTGATGATTTCCACATATCAATGCCCGTTTTGTTTGTTTCAGGTATTCCCGCAGTTCCTCAACGAAGTCATCAGGGCTTATGGATGGCGGTCGGTATATAGATGTTATAAAGAATTTTTTAAGATGACTAGACTTTACTCGCGTATACATATATATATATATATAAATATATATATATATATATATATATATATATATTCGGATGCTAATGGATGTTATACACATCAACAGGGAGTGTTTATTGATGTTCTGATTTTAGTTCTTCCATGTAAGATTTGTATTATCGTCTTTTCGTTTTTTATTCGGAAAGGGAAAAGTCCGAGAATAGTTTACTAAAACTCCCCAAGAATAGTCGTGTTCCAAATACAGGAATAACAATAAAAATATTTTTTGAACTACGAGAAAAAAGCGGACTATAAAAATGAATACTTTATTTTTTCAGAATCGAAATTTCACATAGATGATACATCTTGTCATAGTTTCAAATGTTAATTGAACAGAAAAAATCATTTCTATTCGATGGCACCGAAATGAATCCCTTTGGATCACTTACTGGAGTTTCACTTTTCAGATACTTTGTGGACATCTTGTCATTCACCACCTTCAAAAGATTTTGATTTGTCATTTAATTCATCAACAGATCTACAAGAGAGAGTAATGGATCTTATACTATTACTCCTGATCGGGAATGGAATTCCCTTCAAGATAAACTGAATTTCCTCTAATGTTTTTCCTTTTGTCTCGGGAATGTAGAAATGTACAAATACAGCCGTTAGTAGTGTGCAGGCAGAAAATATATAAAACGGAATATCGTGACCAACGTACATTGTTAGTCTTTGATACACCTCCACTGACATCCATGCAAAAAAAAGGTAAAAAAAGTCTGCAATTGTCATTCCCATAGCCTTCACTTTTGTGGGAAATAGTTCAGCAGTCATGACGATAGGTATAATTCCCAGACCAAATTTGAATACGGCAGCATATACCATTACGGCTACTAACGGAATCCAAGATATATCATCTACATCCATTCCACTATTCTTCAGTGTGAAAAAAATGGCTAAAACTAACAAAGATAAGCCTGTCAATAAGCTCGAAGATGTCAGTAAAGCTTTCCTTCCGAATTTGTCGACTATGAAATCAGCGATGGTTGCTGATATGAGCATCATTGTTGCGAATAGAATCCCAACTATTTCAGAGCTGAGATAAACTGAATTGGCAGCTAGCAGTATTTCATGAATGTTCATCAACATAACACTTATACTACTGAAATGTTGGGCTCCGTTTAGCACAAGCATGATTAGAATCGCCTTCCTATTGCTTTTCGACAAAACTAAATCTTGAGGTCTGCCCCTCTCTTCTCGTTGTCTTTTGACTGCAGAAGAAATTTCTTCCAATTCGCTTTCGACATTATTGGTACCACGTAGCCTCTGTAAATGTATTCTCGCTTTTTCCGATTTGTTTTTCGATAATAGGTAGTAAGGTGAATCTGGCATGAATGGAAATGAAATCAACTGTAATGAAACTAGTACTACTCCTATAACAGATGGAACATAAAATGGTACATATGGAGTTACAGCGTAAATAACTAAAATACCAATTAGCATCATGACGTAAATTATTCCAGCAAGGAAACCCCTGATTTTTTTATCAGCTATTTCTGCAATATACATGGGAGCTGCTACAAATGCGACATCTCCGGATAATCCCACCATGAATCTGGCTACGTAAAGATATTCAACTCGATCCGCCATTCCAATCAGTGCCCAAGAAATCAGAGAAATGACAGCCGATATCAAAATAGATCCTTTCCTTCCAATTTTATCTACGGCAAAGATGGTGACTGGAAGACCTGCCAATCCACCAATTAGATAGATTGATTCCAGCCATAAGTGGTCGCTTTTCGTGAGGTGAATATGAGTATCCGGTCGCTCTAGAACCTGTATTCCGGGGGCCGTCCAGCCATAGTTCATTCCATCGGAAATTGCTCCAAGTGTACCTGAAATCCAAATAGAATCATCATCAGAGTACTGTAAATCTATAACTATCATTTGAATATCATCTCGTCAGAATTTTATCAGAATTTTTTTACATTTTCCTAATTACAAAATATCCATCCCATTCAAAACAGGTAGTTCTTCGAGAAATAGTTTTCCAAAATTTATGGTGTGGATCAATTTGATATTATGCTGCACTGAAAACATTTGCTGACATTTGATATTCTTATCATATATTAAAGGAGCAGATATTTTTCAATAGTGTAAGAAATATGAAGGGGAATCATATAAGTATGAGTCAGCTCCTATAATTCAGTGGATGACAGTATCAAATATTCCAGAACGATGAGAACGGTGCTGCTACTCTCTATTATATTTGTTTAGTGATATGTCAAATAATGAAATGAAGAACTTTCGTGTGGAAAATGCCTGCATATTTCTCCCTCTGGTAAATACAAGGTTTTCAATGTGCCCCAAGAAACCATCGATTATTTTCCTGGAGCAAAAATGATACGTTAGACTAACGTCTACTCGTCTATAACGTTAAAATGGTCTCACGAAGTGATTTAAAACTCCAGACGACCCAAAATCTCGCACCTTCATGAGAGCTCACTTTTTTATGGTTATTATTCCAGTTTTTTCATCATACGGCGTGATCAGAGTTATGGATACCACACTTTCGCTTAAATATGGATGACAATGTTCCTTGCTGAGTATTGGTTCAGACTAGAGATTGGTGTATGTTATTAACACTATTGAAACCTGTTGCTAAGAAAAAATTAAGAACAGAGAAAAAACTCATGGAATGACAAATCCAATAATGAAGCAATCAAATCCAAACGGATAGGTTGAAATAGATTTTTGGTCGAACAATAAAATTAAAGGTATGATTGACGAAAGAAAATAATGTTGTGACAAAAAAAACTGAGATATCGAATATGAATCAGCAGTATCAAAAAATGTAAATAAAGAAATATGAAGTAATTTACACAACTGTTGAAATCAAGTTTCAAGTTGTGTATAATCACAACCTTTCGATTGCTGATATCCGCAATCGTCTTCGAGTGATGACTGACAGGTTATGAAGACCCGAATTCCCTGTGGTGGGGGGAGGGGGCGGTGTTGACAATAAGGCACACATATGCTACTAATAGGGCGCTCTGACTGATTTTCAGCGGGAAATGGATGTATTGGCGCGAGTTTCTCCTTCATCGATCCGAAGTTGGTCAATCCCTTTTGAAAAGTGGTTTCCACACATTCCGGATATTCACGCTGGGGTGACTGAATGCATTGCTGTTGAGAATGTAGGCGGCTTCCTTGAATTTTCTTTCGAACCAGTGCTCGTCTCTGTGTATGACCTCGGCTTCAGACCATTTTTGATGTTGTGGTGGTTTGTCCAAACATGCTCCGCTTTTCCCGATTTTTCGGTTTCTCCTCGTTGTGTGTTTTTCTTGTGAACACTCATTCTCACTTCCAGTGGTCTTCTGGTTTGTTCTATGTGGGATTTGCCGCATTCGCATGGCATCCGGTAAACGCAGTGGTTGGTGTCGCTTTTATTATTCGGTGGTGGAGTTTTTGTGGGCTGGCTGCGTATCGTGTTCCCTGATCGAAAACAGACACTGACATTGTATTTCCCTCCTATCCTTTCGATCTTTTCTGAGAGTCCTTTCACGTCGGGGAAAGAACTTGTTACAATGTCTCTTTGGTTTTTCTTTGGTTCGTTCGGGCCAAATTCTGATCCACTAACCTCTCCGAGTAGCCGTTCTTCTGAAGATCGTCCCTCATAATCTTTTGTTCCTGGTCGGTACTTTCTTTGGTGTTTCAGAGATTGACTTCCCGATCAATCAGAGACTTGACGATTCCCCGCTTCGTAGATTGATGGTGGTTGAATTGCTCATTCAGCTATTATCAAGTATGCGTTAGTTTACTGTAGACCGATGTTTCTCAAATATCTCTGGTCCTCCTCACCTTCACGTCGAGAAATGGCAGTTTGATCAGAGATTCTTTTTCCATTGTGAATTCGTTGGTGGGCCTCACGTTGTTCAAGTATTCCAGACATGTATCTATTTCTGCATCTCCGTGGCTCCATACTATGAAAGTGTCGTCGACGTATCTCAACCATACGCAGGAATTCTCCTTGTCGATTTCAATAGCGAATGCTTCGAACTATTTCATTTAGATGTTGGCTATAACCGATGACAGTGGTGATCGCATTGGTAGTACTTCATTTTGGTTGTAGAAACGATCCTTCAGCTGGAAGTACCAATTCTGAACGCAGCATTACAGCAACTTCATGATGCGTCCTACTGGAAATGTTGTTCTGTTTTTCGAACTATTATCGTCTCTCAGCTTCTTCTTGATGATATCGAGTGCGTCTCTGACGGGAACGTTGGTGTAGAGACTTTCTACATCGAAACTGACTAGCTGGCCTCCTTCTATGGCCTCGACTCATTTTATGATATCAACGACGTGTCTGGAGTTCTTCACAAAGTTATCATATTCGATATCTCAGTTTATTTGTCTCAACATTATTTTCTTTGATCAATCATACCTTCAACTTTATTGTTCGACCAAATATCCATTTCAACCTTTTTTTTGGAATTTATTGCTTTATTATTCGATTTCTAATTTCATAAGTTTTTTTCACTTTTTAAAATTTTTTTTTGGGAACAGGTTTCAATAGAGTTAATAATACAGACAATGAAAGTCCGAACCAATACCACTCATTACTCACTTTGGCATGTCAAGATCAAAATTTTTCTGGATTAAGAATTTCGTGAGTTCAATGCATCATAATCAGAGGTTTCCATTTTGTGGAAAACTCTTGAGATCTTTCGATTTTAGGTTTGTCGACTTCAAGTGTGTTGTTAATAGATGATTGATTGATAAAGAAGAACTGAAAGTAGCCTGAATAACTCACTTTCGAATTCAGGCAGATTTCAAAATGAAGTATTTACTTTGTAAATTTCTAGGGATTATTTTTGATCATAATTTTCTGTGCTAATCACAGACAAAAGAGTCGACTAATCATCTTGGGTGCCGAAGCGCTCTGGTCCGTTTACTGATTTTTACGGTAGCGTATTCTCTATTTCCATGGTAGGGAAAGCCAGAACAACCCACAGTACTTTCAGGTCGGTTGGTGTATTCAATCCAGGTATCTAGGCATCTGGCAATTGCCTGTCGCACTGAGCAGGTCTGAAAAATTCCATCCCGACCGCTGATCGCACCAGCATTGAATAAGGCAAATTGAATATACTGTTACGATATTTCCTTAGGTTCGTTCATCAAAACTCCAAACGACACTGAACTTCTTTTATTACAACTCTTTATAACAATACAATACACTTAACAAATAAACTGCTCAGCTAGGCTATCCAATGCTCTTTACTAAAACTCTCCCTACTAGAAACTCTCCGATATCGCGTTGAAGTGTCTCCCTTTTCATACTTGCCTATGGACAATTTTCTAGAGAGGTCTCGATGATGTGTATCGAATTCTAAACGTGAATCGTGATTTCTTGGAAAATGACGTTCTTTCTTCGACCCCTCATATTATTTTAGCGACAGAACCGGTGCTAGGAGATTTCGTAACATTTCTCAATTTCGATCGTCTAGATCAATCAATATATTATTATCCCCATTGTATCGTTTGGGTCCTTCTAGGTGAACTACTTCCTTTTTTGTTCTAGGCCTACGTTGTACCCTCTACACCACATCATTCATCCTATGACGAGAGTTGTACAGCTACACTCGATCTCGTTCTTGACATCCGCCATTATTTGCCTTCAAATAGTACCGGGCCTTCATCTTGTAAATGAACTCTAACATCTCTTGTCGCTTAGTAAATGGAACTCTTCTTCATGGTTGTTGGAACGAATGGACTCGACCAGTGTTGACTTTATGTTTGACCAAGGCAGCCCGTCCTGTTGTTTTCAACTCAGAGATGTCACTTTCTTTCCTAATACGACTCCTGACAGCTCTTACAGGGATGGATGGCTTGTTTTGTCCTCACTCGGGCTCGTGCGAAAATCGAATTGTTGGTGGATTCATCCGATGGCCTGACGCTGCATTCAGGGTTATTATTCACTGCATCACGAACTACTTTCTTCGATAGTGCAGGAATTCTCGCAGTTTTCGATAATCACGGTTTCGCAGGCAACTTTCTCTGTCCTGGAGTTGTAGGGACAACCTCTTCTCCTCCGAACTTCATTATCTCCTTTCCGTTGTCGAATGAAAACCCATAGTCACTGATCAAATACATTCCGATTATAAATTCATATTCTATGTCTGCGACATACAGTGTACCTGTGATTGCGAGTCGCCCAAGAATCACTGTTATATCAGCCTTCCCTTGAAAAGGTGCATTTTCACCAGTCACTGTTCGAAGCATGGAGTTGGAAGAAACAGACTTCACCCTTTCTGGTCACTATGTACCAAAGAAACGGCAGCACCGGTGTCTGTGGTGCATTTAACGTCCATTACATTCAATTTTCCAGAAATAGTAGGGCAATCGGTTTTCTTTCTTAACCTGTTGACACAGATGACCGTCGGTGACCTTGACTTCGCAGGGGATTGCGAACTTGGCGGCATCCTGAGAGGTGAGTTGGGTCTTGGTGGCATTTTCACCTTGCAATCTTTCATGAAATGTCCCGATGTTCCACATCTATAACATTTCTTCTGTGGAATTCTCTCCCTACAGTCTTTTATAAGATGTCCTGGTTTGCCACACTTGTAGCAAATCCTCTGCGACATGCTCATCCTGCAGTTTTCCACAACCGTAAAATATACTCTTCTTCTTGGTGTTCATACCGTTTATCATTAATTTAATTTCTTCCAAAACTTCCTCGATTCAACCATTCGATGCGCCAAACCTTTGTTCGGAATCGTCAATTGATACCGGTCGCACTTTCGGCCTCGTGATGTTGAAGGCCGCCTCTACCTCTAGCGAACGTACCAAGGCATCGCTAATTCTTTTGAAACTTGTCAGTCGTAAAGTTATTTGTATCTCTGGGTCTCTCAGTCCATCTATGAACATCTGCATCGCTAGCTGCTCCTCGAAATCTCAGGGCGATATTGGATACGCCAGTCGGATTAGGCCTCACATCTGCTTCATATTCTCGCAAACTCTCACCCGATATTTGCGCGCGAGTCTTCATTTGAGCCCGGTACAGCTGTTCACGGTGTTGATCGCCATACCGCAGCTCTTATGCGGAAATCAGGTCCTTATATTTCTTCTGCTGTTACATGAGTATGGTCTGCAATATACACAAAGCTGGCCCTCTCGAAGCTAGTATAAGTGCCGTAGCTGTATCTTCTCTGCACCATCCATTTGTCTCTGCCGCAGCCTCAAATTGTCGGCGATATACGGACCAAGACGACTGACCATCAAAAGTTGGTGGTTTTACGGTAATTGATGATGTGGCAACCCTGTCTCGGCGATCCTGGTTCTTGAGAAGAGCTATCTGCCTTTCTAGTTCTTTCACCTCCTCTCGCACTGTATCCACTTTCTCATTGACCACATCGATTTTCTTGGCGTCTTCCTTGAGTTCTTTCTTTAGGTTCTCTGTTCGTTCTTGTCTCAGATCTTTTCTCAGCTTTCCATTTTTTCCTATTAGAACTGATTCATTCTTTCGTTCTTCTCTCGCCTTCTTCTGTTCTATAATTTTCGGAACTGCTTCTTTGCGTTCTATTTTTTCACGTTCTCGTTCTTTCCTCTGTTCTTCTAGAATTTTCTTTATTCCGTCTCATCATTTTATCTTTTCAACTTCTCGTTCTTTTTTTTTCATTATCGAGAATTTTCTGGAGTGCTTCTTCCCGTTCTTTCTTTTCATTTTCGAGAATTTTCTGAAGTACTTCTTCTCGTTCTTGTTTTTCCTCCTGTTGTCGCTTTTCATCCTCCTGTCGTTGTCTTTCTAAATCCGAAAATTGATTTTGATTAAATTTCAACATGTCCGACATCGTATCGTATGATGTACTTCTCGTATTCACCATAAATGGTTTTTATTTTATTCATCAGCGAAATTCCTACTTCTGACACCACTATTACGATATTTCCTTGGGTTCATTCATCAAAACTCCAAACAACACTAAACTACTTTTATTCCAACTCTTTATCATAATAAAATACACTTAACACTTGAACTTCTCATCTAGACTCTATAATGCTCCTTACTGAAACTCTCTTTACTAGAAACTCTGCAAAGCTCTCCGCTGTCGCGATGAAGTGTCTCCGTTTTTATACTCGTGTACGCCTATGGAGAATCTTCCAGAGAGGTCTCGATGATGTGTATCGAATTCTCCACGCAGATTTCTTGAAAAATAACGTTCTCTCTTCGACCCCTTATATTATTTTGCGTTTACGAGCGACAGGGTCGGCGCTAGATTTCATAACAATACTGACGGACTGTGGGCGCTAGATTTCATAACAATACTGACGGACCGTGTCGTAGACCGTGTAGTGCTGGACATTGGAAATGGAATCCATGTAAGTGTTGCACCCTGTATGCGAGTTTTATTCGAACGTATGAGAATATCATTTAGGATTTTTGTCACGAAATATTCATGAATCAATGTTGCTGGGTCCAGACGATGAAATAAGATAACTCGGTAGACTGAGATTGTTTCAGAATTAGTCCGATGGATGGTTCCATTTATATAGCGTGGGCGTGCTTCGCGAAAAATGCGATATTTGCAATTATTCAGAAAAACAGCCGTTGATTATTGGCGCGTTGGCTTTTATTGAGCGGGAAAAGAAGTCGCTCTAGTAGTTGGACGGACACGCTCAGAAATCGATCGAGGAATGTTCGTGCGGGAAATCGTTTGGCTTTGAATATATTCGTATTTGGAAACTAAGACTAGTGTATCACACACCGAGGTGGGAAGGGATTCATTCCTGTCGTGAGATCAGTTAGCTATGATCTCGAGACAGAAATGAAACTTCCTACCGAGATTTGTACACTATTTTATTTACATCCATCATATTTTGATTAAAATTAATAAATCTCTGTTTCGTTCTGAACATATCTAAAATATTACATTCAATGACGAATTACCAAGAACGCGGTTTTCCCAGAATAATCAAGTAGATATATTGTTACCGTGACTACGGAGTATACAATTGTCACCAATTTAAATAAATGTCAGATAAAGTCTAGAATAGATGAAATGAGGGCGGGAAGTGAGGACGGGGAGGGAGGGTGGGAAGAAGAGGTGTGTAATGTGACACTTCCCAACCTTCAATGACGTTAGTAATGACAGCATTACATATATGGTTGTCAATAAAAGTAAATAATAATGCCAAAATAATACAAAAATAATACCCTTTAAGCAATTACCACACTGGCAACAGTGCGGTGGGATTGTGAATTGTAAAGTTGTCTATTCTGGAAACATAAACTGAAACAGATAGGTTGAAATAGAGGTAAGAGTTCGAAAGAAAATATCGTTGGATTCTTGTAGGTACCTTACAAGGCAAAAGAATCAAAACAACAATTACAATACCCCTACCGTTCTTTATAACAGCTGGGCCACACCTACCGATGCGGTAAACGCTGAGATTGGAACTCATTCATTCGAATTCAAGGAGATTATCTTGATTTCATTTTTTGCGTCTGTTGAATGCACTGTGGAGAAGCCTCAATGCGTGTTGAAATTCGTCATGCCACTATGGTTCTTGCTTGTTTTTTCTATATGCCTTTCTGCTGCTTCGAGTACAGTCTCTTGAGATTTTTTCTAGAAATGAATCATCCTTACATCAAAATGATATCACTCTGACTCGACGCAGTTTTCGCTAACAAGGTTAGCATCTTTGGGAGAAGAATCTCCAAACTCGTATCAATGTTCATTCTATGAAGATGATAACCATGTTAGTGAAACGCGCGTCGGGTGCAAGCAGTATCAGTTTGATCTAACGCTGTTCATCGAGACCATGCTTTTGCCTATCATTCTGTGTGCGTCTGCCGCCTTGGGGCAGTGCTCGATTAGCCAACAGCTTCAATGGTATGATTGACTTAGATTGGACCCTCTCACAAATTAAATTTAGGCGTATGTGCCTCAATTATATTCTGAATATGAGTGTTTGAGTAAGTTCATTTACGTATGTGTTTTTGTATAGATTACCTAACTATATTGTTATCATATGAGAAATTGTTACTTGATCACTGTATGTATATATTATTTATCCATGTAATGAGACCTAGTGTCTGTTTGGATATAAATAAATAAATGAATAAATAAATAAATAAATAAATACAGGTCCCGAATCCAGTGCTTAATGAAAGTCTGTCTTGTAAACTATAGTCGAAGAAGCACAACTGCTTAGAGAAAAACAACTCAGAACTATGGTGGAACGACAAATGTCAACAAGCATTGAGGCTTTCAATAGACACAAAAGTCTAACTCAACTTCTCGAATTCGAACGAATGAGAGGCAAAGCTAGATAAATGGAGAGGTAATTCAAAAACCGTAATGAAATTTCAACACCTGCTGAAGTATGACAGAAAAAAGAAACGATGGAAAGAAACACCGGTTTCTCACTACCTTGAAGAGAAAAATTTCATCAACGAGCCAATTACAAGAGGTGAATTGAACAAAGTGCTAACGTGGAAAAATACGAGTCTTAGCCCTGATAATCTATAATGATAATACCACTTACATTCACAGGGTGATTGCACTGAAGATTACACTGAATAAGTATGAATAAAAATAACAGAAAATGTAGCATAACTATACTGAATCCAACACCTTGAAAAATTCATATCGTTATATTAGAGTAAGATCCCAGAGCAATCAGACATAACTTATTTTCACACGGATGAAACCTGAAGTTTTCAGTAGCGTCTCGTGTGCCTTGAATACCTACGCGCTTTGTGGAACTTGCCGAGTGACACCTGAGCAGGTACCAGGTGAGAAAGGTAACTAAAAATAAGAATTATTTTACTTAAATTCACATGGCTGATTTTTATATATGTCATGTAGAATATTATTTTAAAGTAATATCATAAGTGTCAGACACTTTTGATGGACCAGAGCTTTTATCAGACGCTTTTAAGCTACCCAAAAAATAAATGAACTTTACTTATTTTTACATGTCTGATTTTTTAATATGTTATTGAAGTATTTATTTAAAAGTTATATTCAATCAGTAAGACAAATTAGAGTGACCAAACATCCCCTAAGACAAAAATTATTCAGCCAGAAGTATGAGGGCGAGAGTACTATGCATGCGCTTCAGAGTGAATGAGACGTCCATAATAACTCGGTTTCCCTTCTCAAACTCACCATCTGTTTCAATCTACTGTGTATGTGCTGTTTGTGTGTAATATAACTTATAGCACAGAACACCCTATCTACACAGAAGCGCAACTGAAGCGTTCCGACCGAATCGAAAGCTTGGCTTGTATATTGTCAACCTCACATTTGTGTTGTTAGGGTGTTATAGAATTATCGAACAATTATCAATGTCCTTGGGTTATTACTACTGATAAATTTTATTGATATCGGATGAAAGCAAGATCAGAGCAGTTTTAAACGTTCGTTCCTGCAAAGTTCAGTTGATTACTCTAAAACTATATGAACATCAAATAGCTGCCTACACCACTTTCATATCTACTTTTTTTTAAAGGTGCAAAAAACAGTAAGCCTATTCACTGAAATTATTTTGGTAACTATCCAAATTCTCCGTTTATATTTGTTGAGAATAAGGAAATGTAGATTGCTGATCAACGAAGCATTTAGACGAATTTGATAGGGGAAATGAAATTAAAACTGCCCCAATTTCAGTTCAGAAGCAGAAATGCTCAGTCTAGAAAGTTTAGAAAGGTGTATCACTTGAACTGTATATCAATCGACAGTTTGAATTTACCGCCAAGAAATGACATTATACAAGCCAAGCTTTAAATCAAGGTTACGAAAAATTGACCCAAAAGATCAAAGGGACCGCCTTTAAGTTGCGCTTCTGTGTAGATAGGGTGTTCTGTGCTTATAGTATACAGTATAGTCAGTGTTGTTTTTTAAGGCACAATTGTGCCAAAAGGGGCACTATGGTAAGCACTTTGAGAAATTGGTCGAAAACGGGCACAATTTTAAGATTCCGTATTTTTGTGGTTCCGTGGTCATTTTCACTTGTCTAAATCCTCACTTTTCATTTCATTTTCCTCAACAATCCTGTTTCCTGTTAGTATGAAATTGAAAAATTATGATTTCTATGCAATATATACATGATTTCTCAACGTTCAGATTGGTAAACATTAAAAAATGGAGCTTCATGTAGTATTTGATATGCAATTGATGGTATTCCGCAGGTTTCTGGGGCCAAAATTGCCTCCTTTGGGGCTTTGGACAAACCGTCTACTTTTTGCGAGGACAAACGCTAACTCGAATGTGACTCAAGTATCAATTTTTCATATTTATAATATATTATTGAATGTATTTATATTTTTACGATGCAGAAAAACTCAAAGTCGTCTCCACAATTTAATATTTGAAAGGTGTTCAGTACGGTGATTCAGTACATGTTTCGAACCTACATAGGTTCATCATCAGCTGAATTTACATTGAATTCTACAATAAAGGAAGAGTAATATAATATTAGTTGATAAATGAAGTATAAAATTTACTCACACGGAGATGAAAAAAATAGCAAATTCACATGGTGAAGTTCAAAAGGACATAAAAAATTTGGTTGGGTTAGGTTATTTTTCTAATATTGCATATTGGGCATAATGGCTCCAGGCCCCCCAATCTTCAATGTATTTATGGTGTTAGGGATGTCCCAAATTCCCCTAATATCAAATTAATCATAATTGTCACTACCAAATTTTTTATGTCCTTTTGAACTTCACCATGTGAATTTGCTATTTTTTTCATCTCCATGTAAGTAAATTTCATACTTCATTCATCAACTAATATTATATTACTCCTCCTTTATTGTAGAATTCAATGTAAATTCAGCTGATGATGAACCTATGTAGGTCGAAACATGTACTGAATCACCGTACTGAACACCTTTCAAATATTAAATTGTGGAGACGACTTTGAGTTTTTCTGCATCGTAAAAATATAAATATATTCAATAATATATTATAAATATGAAAAATTGCCACTTGAGTCACATTCGAGTTAGCGTTTGTCCTCGCAAAAAGTAGACGGTTTGTCCAAAGCCCCAAAGGAGGCAATTTTGGCCCCAGAAACCTGCGGAATTCCATCAATTGCATATCAAATACTACATGAAGCTCCATTTTTTAATGTTTACCAATCTGAACGTTGAGAAATCATGTATATATTGCATAGAAATCATAATTTTTAAATTTCATACTAACAGGAAACAGGATTGTTGAGGAAAATGAATTGAAAAGTGAGAATTTAGACAAGTGAAAATGACCACGGAACCACGAAAATACAGAATCTTAAAATTGTGCCCGTTTTCGACCAATTTCTCAAAGTGCTTACCATAGTGCCCCTTTTGGCACAATTGTGCCTTAAAAAACAACACTGACTATACTGTATACTATAAGTTATATTACACACAAACAGCACATACACAGTAGATTGAAACAGATGGTGAGTTTGAGAAGGGAAACCGAGTTATTATGGACGTCTCATTCACTCTGAAGCGCATGCATAGTACTCTCGCCCTCATACTTCTGACTGAATAATTTTTGTCTTAGGGGATGTTCGGTCACTCTAATTTGTCTTACTGATTGAATATAACTTTTAAATAAATACTTCAATAACATATTAAAAAATCAGACATGTAAAAATAAGTAAAGTTCATTTATTTTTTGGGTAGCTTAAAAGCGTCTGATAAAAGCTCTGGTCCATCAAAAGTGTCTGACACTTATGATATTACTTTAAAATAATATTCTACATGACATATATAAAAATCAGCCATGTGAATTTAAGTTAAACAATTCTAATTTTTAGTTACCTTTCTCACCTGGTACCTGCCCAGGTGTCACTCGGCAAGTTCCACAAAGCGCGTAGGTATTCAAGGCACACAAGACGCTACTGAAAACTTCAGGTTTCATCCGTGTGAAAATAAGTTATGTCTGATTGCTCTGGGATCTTGGACTATATCGAATTCCGTCATAATATGGGTTCAAATGGGTGACTTTTATATTGACATGTGATATTTTGGAGAAACCACCAGATTCTGCTGGACTTCTTGATGTGAGGCGTTGTTTAAGGTCAGCGTTCACTTGGGCTTGACAAACTAATCCGGCGACGGCGCTACGATATAATATAATGAATATTTATCTCATATATGAACCCATTTTACAGTTTGTTTTCGTCATACTTCTTTTCATCGATATATCTGGCATCAAAACTAATTTCTGTCTAAATGATGAATTGATGTTGAACTATGTTGCCGGATCGTTAGTTATCACTACTTCTTTGATGGTCTCTTAGACCGTTAAGACAAGGACGCAAGATACTATTATCTGGCAACGCCTGTCTATGTTTGGACGAAGGGTGAATTTATGACCGGTCGAACTAATGTAAGAAAGTGAGACGGTGTGCTTGAATGATGTTTGATAATGACAAGGATAGATTTGCTGAATATTTTTTATGACTTATTTATTGGAGTGCAGGTACCTATATTATGTTTCAACCCAAAATGTACAAGGAATAACTTTCTAGGTGCTTACAAGTTTTAGTGGATACGTTTATGAAGAGGGTAATAGGCATGATACTACAAACGAATTAGATATGCTCACGCGCATCTTCCCTCGACGCCCCTCCTATCGATGACGTCAGTAAGTGACAAAAGTAGTGATCAGCTGTATGTTGTCTTATGGGTAACGTGTGTTTTCAAAGTGTTTTGGCCTCATTTTTAACGAAAATGGTTATGTGCGCCGTTGTAAATTGTAATGATAATAACAATTTAAAGGTCAAAACCAAGTGCAGCTATTTTTCGTTTCCTAAAAATACGACTTTATGCGGAATATGGGTGCAAAGGTGTGGTCAGCGATTTAAATTCAATGTCACTAATGCCAGAATTTGCTCGGAGCATTTTCTAAAAGAGGACTATAGTTTAAAACATAGACTGATGGATTTTTCTGCAAGGCGACCTAAATTGAAATCAGATGCTGTCCCTTCCGTAAATTTACCGAAGACACCATCGAGCAGTAGTAGTAGTTCATCAGGAAAACACCGCAGTGATAGGGTTAAGAAACGCATTCTTGTGCAGAATATTGTTGAGTGAGTTTCTTCACCTGATTGATCCATGTATTGAATGATTTATTATTTATTCACTTTCAGGTTTGACAAAGAACGAACAAAGGAAGAGATCGATAAAAGAAATCTCAGAAATGTGGAAAGTATGGAAATTATGGGGATAGATGAAAACCAAGTGAAGTCCAGTGTTTCAAAGGAAGAGTTAGGAGAAAGAAATGCCATGGAAATTATGGAGGTAGATGAAAACCAAGGGAAATCTAGTGTATCAACTCAAACTGAAAGGTACCTACTTATACACTTCTGCCGATATGTTTTTATTATGTAGTTCAATATTGACTGAAGTACACACTTCTTCAGATTTCGAGATGATGACATGGTATTAAAATTACAATTGCTTGAAGCCGAGAATTTCAAACTTAAGGAAAAAAATGAAAAACTTGAAGCAATCAATCATAAACAGTACGAGTCCATGAGAACCGTTTTTACAGCTGGACAGATTCGAAAACTCCAATCTACCAAGAAGGGGTTTCTCAGGTGGTCAGCAGACGATATTGCAAGTGCAATATCTTTGCATGCTGCTGGACCCAGAGCTTATCGGTTACTTCGAAAACGAAAATATCCACTGCCAGGTGTATCTACTTTACGAAGGTGGGCAGGGAAAATTAATGTGCAACCAGGTAATACAGGTATTTAATACTGAAATATGTAAATTTAAGATATGAATTATTTTAGGTATATTGAATGTGGTTTTGAAAATGATGAAGAAGTGTAATATGACATCAATGGATCGAGCTTGTATACTTCTCTTTGATGAAATAAAAATACAAAATATGTATGACTATGACAAGAAGACAGATTCAACTTTGGGTCCGTCGAATTACGTCCAGGTGATAATGGCACGAGGCATTTTTGGAAATTGGAAACAACCAATATATTACAATTATGACTGTACACTATCAAAAGATTTGTTGTATGAAGTAATTGAAAGGCTTGAAAAAATAGGATTTTCAGTATATGGCATTAACAGCGATTTAGGTGGTGGAAATAGGGGTTTATGGTCAGCATTAGGTATTTCAGAAAGCAAAACGTGGTTTATGAATATGGTAACTAACAAAAAAGTGTATGTATTTGCAGATATACCTCATATGATCAAACTTTTAAGGAACC
This sequence comes from Zygogramma bicolorata, assembly GCA_032362365.1. NCBI lineage: Eukaryota > Metazoa > Arthropoda > Insecta > Coleoptera > Chrysomelidae > Zygogramma > Zygogramma bicolorata. Next base: position 33,141 of record JAVJAQ010003674.1, read on the forward strand.
ATTATCTAGACTCAGGACTTTTAATAGATGGTACACTGGTAACAAAAGAACCAGTAATTGAACTTTTGAATTGTACGGGCAGGTCTGATTTGAATATAGCTCACAAAATAGATTCCAGCTATTTAACGGTTCAGAATGCAAAACGTCAAAAGGTAAAATTAGCAACAAAATTATTTTCACACACAATTTCAAAAGCCATTTCCCGTATGGGATCTCTGGGCTTATATCGCAATGATAATAATAATTGGAGTACATGTTCTGAAGTTTTTAAAATAACTAATGATTGGTTTGATGTTTTCAATTCTAAAGTACCTCAAAAAGATTCACGAAATCGCATTGAAGCTTATGGGCTAGCATTAGATGAGCAAAACGAAATTTTGGTTAAAATGGAAAATATGATCAAAAGTTTAAGAACAGGCCAGGCATTGAAATCTAGAAAGCTGAAAGATGAACATGAATTAAAAAGCAAATCAAAAAAATCTCTTCAGTCAAAACAAACCAAATTGCCATTTCAAATTGGGATATTAATTAGTATCGAATCTTTAAAATTACTATTTGCAGATCTGCAAGCCGATTTCAATATTAAATATTTACTAACGTACCGTCTCAATCAAGACCCTCTAGAAGGTTTTTTTTCGATAATAAGATCTATTGGTGGCCTGCATGATCATCCTTCTCCTTTAGAATTCAAATATCGCCTAAGAAATTACATTTCAGGAAGAAATGATGCAGTAATTTCAGATGCTGCAAATATAGATCAAACCAATGTACCTAATTTAACGACAACTGATGATTTGCATATGGAAAAAGATGAAACTGACACAAATAACAATGATCCTGCTGAAAAAAAAGATGTAGAAATTATAACTGTTCAATTATTGAACGATTTATCAGAGTCTCTTAGCCCTACTTTACTTGAAACTTCAGAACATAGTAGGTTAGCAGATGATTTATCTGAAATTGAATGGGATGGGTTGGAAAACTTGGCCGGATACATTGCCTTCAAATTCAGAAAAACAGAAAATCTAGGATATATTCCTGATGCCGCTGATCCCTCGTTTACATGGGCAAATCACTTATCTGAGGGGTTTCTACTTAAACCAAATGAAGATTTTTTATTGCAATGTAAACAGCTTGATGCTATATTTCACAATATTAATGAAAATTCTTTAAAAATAACAGACAATTATATTCAAGAACATTTACAATCTGCTCGCACTGTACCATTAAGTGATGCTGTTGAGAAACTTTTTTTTACATGCAAAATGTATTTTAGGATTAGATTGCTGAACCAAGACATTAAGGAATTGTCAACAATAAAAAAAAGAAAAATGGTAAAAATATCTACATAATCAAAGTATAGTTAATATACAGTGAGTTTAAAAAAGTTTGCATTTTATTGGAAACTTTAATAAAATATATGAGTTATCAAAATTCTTAATTTCCAAACGGTGTACAGGTTAGAGCATGATACTATAGAGGTTAGAGCAAGAAATGAGAATGTTGAGCAAGAGTCAACTACCCTTATTTTTGACTTATATCAAAAAAGTTTATTTAGAAAAGTTTTTGAGATTAAGAGATAAAAAGTACTAGTATCTCTTATATACCTTAGGCGCCTCCTTCATATTCCTATGATGATTCAATGCAAAATTTGGTACAATTTACTATTTGTACTAGAATATTGACGTTTTTTAAAAATTGTTTCAATTTTTACTACTTTTTTGGTGCAAATTTGATATTTCACTCTGTATGTATGTCCATAATAACTATCAGTATGATTTTATGGAAGAAAATTAGAGTACATGGATATAATTTCAAATTTAAATGTTGTTTTTGAATCTAAACAACTTTCCTGAATAAACTTTTTTGATAATGTCAAAACTAAGGGTAGTTTACTTTTGGTCAACAGTTCTATTTTTTGTTCTCCCGTGTACACCGTTAAAAAATTCAGAATTTTGACAACTCAAATTCAAGTTTCCTGCCATGCACCAATTTTGTCAAGAATAAAATTTTCTAACAAATGGATAATAAAAAAGTTTTCCATATGGTGCAAGCTTTTTGAAACTCACTGTATATGAATACCTACCTGTTAATAAACCAACACCACGTAGCACATGTTCTCTTCACTAACATTTAAACAGTGTTCTGATATACAAAATATGTTACAGTCAATTGATAACTTCACAATAGTAATAATAGTAGTTCAATTCTGCAATTTTGTTGCTTGTCTTGTACCTTTTGATGCATTATGTTGTAACTATTAATAATGTTGTCTACTTCGATTGAAAAAACCCTTCTTTGTACAGAGTTTGCTATTTGGGCTTGAATTGTTGCCCTGAGTGAACTGTGAGAAATCTATATTTATGGTACTGCTTTCACTTATGCTGTTCTATTTGTGAGATGGTTTTGATTGCTATTATTAGATGTATGAAAGCACTTTTAATTTTTTTTTTATTGGAAATGTACTGCCTTCGTAATTGTGATCTTCCATCAAGCAAATAAAGAATTAATATTGTATTTTTTTATTTCACCTTATTGAACATTGAATTGTTAAAAAATTTGTCTGATTACTCATTTTAATACACTAGAAGTTAAAAATGTGCTGAATGCCATTTGAGATTTACAAATGATTTTCATTTCTGACTTGCCCTGTACAATAGTTTCATGAATACACCCACTCTGAATTCAAAATCTTCACTAGTAACAATTGTATATGTAATAAAACTCTACAGAAAATTAGAATTGTTTTTATTTTCACTATATTATATTTGATAGTACAAATTATTATTTGGTACCCTACATACCCATTATAATCTTATTACCTGCAGAATGTACAACCAGTCAAATTACAAGAACGTATACCAACTATAGGGTATGATAGTTTAGACAGTCATCAATTGAATATGGCTCCAGATCAAGAGTGGCTTCTTTAATGGATATAATTTAAAAATTTCGACAGGATAGTATAGAGCGCCCCTCTCAACTTAGGACAGTCTGTGAGCAGGAATGTTATAATCATTGTGTGTTGTGAGAGTGCTATATTCTGTATTCTTCAACATATCATCTATTCAAGTATACAAACATTATACTTTCAAATATATATATATAAATATATATATATATATATATATAAAGCTTGGAAAACTTGTTGGGTATCCAGCAAGTAGATAGATAGATTGTTTATTTGCTCCGGTTACATATAATGTACACATAAAACTCCCGAGGAGTGAGGAACATGTCAGTAATAAAAAATAAATAAAAGCTTTATATACACAATCAACATTATCACACAAGTAGTTTTAACACAACAACAAGAATATATATATAATAACATTCATATAGTTAGCATACTATCTTAAGAATTCCTGCAAGCCGTAATAAGGTTTTTCTACGAGGTAGTTCTTTATACGACATTTCATTGTTGAAACTGGAAGATTTCTTAGAGTGAGTGGAAATTTATTGTAAATGTTTATAACGCTATATTTGACATTTCTCTGTATGTATGTAGGTATAGTTGCATTTTTCATTCCTAAGATCATTCTTTGTTCTTGTGTTGTAGACGTGATCCTTTTCACAGTTAATGAAAAGTTCTGATAAATACTACTGCCTCATATATATAGAGATTTATCAAAGTTAAAATAAAGTATAATCTTATAACACTTGTTCTAATATTTCGACAAAGTTTATTGTCATCATCAGGGAATTAGTGTCTGTGCAGTTGTGTGCATAGATATTATAAAATATAAGTTAACAATTGTAATGTACATATTAAAACAATTAATAAGAGTCTTTAAAGGTTGCCATCACCATTAATTAAACTTTTATACTCGGAAACAACAATAATGAAATTCAAAAAACGTACAACATAGCTACCTGTATTTAAAGATTAAAATACAACCTCAGGGACACTCTTTCCCAGATGATGACGATAAACTTTGTCCAAATATTGGAACAAGTGTTATAAGAGCAGTATGCTTCCTGCATGCTGCGTACCGAACAAGTTTTCCTAGCTTTCTCTCAACTTGTCAGCAGAATTCACATTCGTAATGAACATTTACTTTGAGATTCCTGTGGGAAGTTCTTTTATCACAAAGTCTGCATTGTTGAACACATCTTCATACTTAATATAGTTGGAGGGTTTCTATGCATCTAGACTTGGAGATTTCATCTTCTGTGACATGGATACATCACTAATAAATGCTGCGCAGATAAAGCCATACTTTCCTTTCAACACCAAAATTATCCGCTGGGTCATTGTCTCCGACGGTGGCTTTTACTGATTACCATTATCAGTCTCAGATGAATTATACAGAGCATCTGATCCAACAAATCAATATTCAGTGTTTGTTTCACCCACTACAAATTTTGAATATCACTCAACCAAACTTCAATTACTCCTTTCAAAGTCTAAATACCAGCTGTAAAGGGGGCAGGTATATATATTGTACACATAAATGGAACATTTTGTCTATTCATAGTACTCAGTAAATGAGAAAACGGATTTACTTGCACAAAACTAAAAAAAGCTAATGTAATCAGACGGTGCAATAAGGACCAAATTCGCATATTTGTCACTGAGTGACGTCATGCGCGGCCGTGTCTCAATTGCGTCCTTCTAGTGAGCATATCTCTATATTCTATAGTATCATGGGTAATAGGTAATACCTAGTTGATAGAATAAAAACCCGATCGAACACATTTTTATTTATGCACGAGTTTATGCAATGTTAACAAGATAGTCGTCCCAACTATATAGAAAATTTCAGTTGATAAGATTATAATAATAATAATATTGCTTTTATTGATAAGAAAAAACATACAAAAAAAAGATCATAATATAAGCTCCTATCAAACGGTAGGATAGAATATCTGACCATGCCACAAAAAAACTCGCAGGCAACAGTTTTTCGCGAGAAACTTGTCTTTTGTGCAAATTCTGAATTTATATTGAAAGGATTTATGATTGATTGTGATGAAGTAGTTATTCATATACAAAGGGAATGAAGTAGATGTTTATAATATATGTGATCAGATAGGTTTCCGCGGTCAGTTGTATGTTGTCGTTAAGTTCTGGTTGAACCGCATCTGGATCGACGTTTCTGTCGATTTTGGAGCCATTTTCAAGAAGTTGATACGACTTCACTTTGAAATTCCAATTCATCACTCCTCAGCTGTTGTCACAGGAAAAAGATTTATATATATATATATATATATATATATATATATATATATATATATATATATATATATATATATATATATATATATACATCCAGCTATCTTCCTGGCGTCTTTTCACAACTCAATCTCTGAGCGTCCGTCATGTAGTTCTCAAGAAACCTGTAGTTGTACAGATGAATATTTTCAAGATTCATACACGACGTGTAATGGAAACTGTTTGGACTTTGTTTTTCGACTATAAATAATTGGAATTTTCATTTGTCCATTCCTTAGCGTCCTTTCATGGAGCCCCCTCTCAGCGTCCAATATATTCAAGAATTTCCGCTAGCTGGCGTCCGCTTTATATATTTTACTTTCGTCCTTCCGATTCGTAAGCGCCCGGCGATGATGCCAGATTAAACCATAACGGCAATAGGTAACTTTAAGATGCTACTCGTGGGTTGACTTTCTGAGCTCTGATATTTTGCTTTGATACTTTTTTGATTTCACTATTTACTTGTTATTTTTATCTATACACTCATATGTGATTTGTTAAATATATACAATTTATGTAAAACTGACTTTTTCCACAGCTTATAAACATCAGTATTAATTGCCACACTACCTGTGGTCATGTTGTTCGTTATTTAGCTTCGTATTAAGCTTACTCAATACCAGTCCCTACAAGAAATTATATATTTTTCTTCAAACATTACTAAATCATGACATGACCACATATCTGGAAAATGGCCCTAAGAATCACATTCCAACTCATAAAAAATAAATAAATATATTAAGAAAAATTTATTTGTGGAGATACTCTGTTATAAAAGGGTACACGGCAAAGTGTTCACTTGTGTTTGTAATGAGCAGCCAAAATGTATGTTGAGAGGGGGGCCAAACATATACAGTGTCATCCCCAAAGTATGCACCATATGGGAAACTTATTTATTGAGGGTTTTTCGACAAAAAGTTATTCCTGATAAGAGTTTGTGTATCCCCTAAAACTAAACATGCACCAACAAAATACAGTAAAACACACGTAATATACGGGGAGCCTTCAAATATTTGATTTTGAGACAAGAGTATTTTGAAAAATCTCGGAAAATGTTGTTTGGAAAAGTTGTTCAGCATCAAAAAATACATCCAGATTCGAAGGCATGGCCATCTAAGTGAAGTTTTACTTTTTTACCCATTTTCTTCATAACTATTTTGGACAAGAAAATATCCAGAAAATCAATGAGTTTTTTCCAAAATACCTATTTTATTTTGACGTTTTGTGACTTGATATTATCGAATATTAAGTTATTGTTAGAATACTGTATAATTTTCAGTAACATTCGGTGTCAACAAAAAATAAAAATAACCTTGCACCAAAAACTTAGAAAATTATTTAACTCTTCAAAAAAATTGACCGTGGTTAACACCTTACTTGTGTGATTTGTAATATTACAGCCTTCTAAAATAAACCGTGGTATACAGGATGCTGTCTATTTATCGTTTTAACAAATTTTTGTTTTCGTAGTCCCCATTTGAGAAAAGTGGGTAGAAAATTAAACTTCACTCAGATGGCCATGCCTTCAAACCTGGATGTATTTTTTGATGCTGAACAACTTTTCCAAATAACATTTCCCGAGATTTTTCAGAATAAGAGTACTTTACTATTGTCTCAAAATCAAATATTTGAAGGCTCCTCGTATATAACGTCTGTTTTACCGTATTTTGTTGGTGCATATTCGGTTTCAGGGGATGCACAAACTTTTATCAGGAATAACTTTTTGTCGAAAGACCCTTAATAAATGAGTTTCCCATATGGTGCATACTTTGGGGATGACACTGTATAGGGCTAGAATTGGTAGTCTTTTTTAATTAAAAAAGGTTACTACAGTTGCCACTGTACGGATGGATATAATAATGACTGCAAAAAAAATTTCATGATTCCACGCCAATATTTTTATAAGAAAATACGAAGTTCTGAGACACTGAATGATATTAAATATTTTTTGTGGCCCAACATACCCGAAAACAGACGTAGCAACTTATCGCACCAAAAAAAAATCATGCAACTCGAAAAACCTGCATGAATACATGCAATTTTCTGGAGTTTTAGGTGTGAGTTTTACAACAACAGCAACAAAAGCATAACCAAACCTTCCCCTAAGTGGAGCGTTAGGCGTTAGCACTCGAATCATTCAGAAAGAAGTAAATGAAATGATAACTCTTCAAATAAGATATTTCTCGTTCAGAAAATATCGAATTTCAAAATTTCAACACTACCTTTGACGAAAAATGCAAGAACCGATTTTATTTCACCTAAATACTGACCGTTTTATTCCAATAAATTTATTCGAGAGGTTTCTTTGTTTTTTAATGCTGTGCAGATCCTTCGCATATTTTTTTTTTAATTTTTAGAGTGATGTAAATTTGCTACTGTTATCGCAGACTTCCATTGTCTGAGTTGTTAGTATCAGCACGACGCGACGTTTCAATCGATTCAGAATTTCCGATCGTTATTGAGTATACTGACTGACCACCTGAGTTAATAAGACAACATTCATAGGGCTTGAGATTATTGGCAGAACTCCCTGTTTTTCTGATGGGACCCTACCTAGCTTGGTATTATTCAATAACAGGTAATTTTCATCGTGTGTCCTGTATCTGGATTCACTACAAATTGCCATCGACTCATTTATAACAAATGTCATAGAGAATGATCCTGCATGTGATGCACAAGAAATATTTTTTCACAAAATGGAGCTCTCCCCCATTACTTGCTGAATGTACGCAATTACAAATATCATATAGAATGACAAATATCATAGAGAATGACCCTGCATGTGATGCACAAGAAATATTTTTCCACAAAACGGAGCTCCCCCCATTACTTGCTGAATGTACGCAATTACTCGAATGGCACGTTTCCAGGTCCCTGGGTAAACGAAGGGGTGCAACTGAGTGGCCCTCTTGGTCGCCCGACTTGAGTCTTTTAGTTTTTTTTGAGCATATAAAACCAAAGTTCACAGCACTCCGAAAGATCCAAAGATAAGCGTTCAACAGTGTGCACATTCACTTAACTAATACGGTATGTTTTTGAGTTGAATCAAATAAAATTTTTATTTTTTTGTCAAAAATTGTCCTTCTGACGTGTATTCGGATTTTATCGAAATTAATTTTCCAGCCTCTAATGCCTTGCGATATATTTTCGATGAGCCACCCTGTATATGATATTACATCGCGTATCCGGAATGAAAAACAAATGGTTTTCAAACCAATTTTTTTTTACCACCATGTATCAAAAATACCGATTATGAATTATTTCGATTCATTCAATTCATGGGGGCTAGTTGATGAATGATCTATTACACAATCCATAGAGGTTGTAAATAACGAATTGAAATTAATTTTTTGTTCTCCCTGTTGTGAGGTTCAAACCAAATAGTTGTAAAGGATATTGGACACACACGACATCCTATCACCACTCTGGCATGATATCCTTAAAGGAAAAGCCATCTGTATCACTACTTTTGTTCGGGTTTGGAGGTCGTCGTTTTTTGGAATTTCTTCCTGACGTTTTGCTGGCGCGAGTGGCTAGCCTTTGAAGAAGCTAGGAATGGTGTGGTTTCCCGCGAAAAGCTTAGTTCGCCTTGAAAAACCCCCTACTCTAGGTCTGTGCGTTGATGAACTCAAGCAGAAACAGCGAAAGAATACAAAGTAGTCATGAGTGTGTGTCAAAACCTCATTTGATTCATAACTTCCCTGAAATCGGTTTATCAAATATCACTCACTCTTCACTCAACGAATGTTTGTCAACAAATACTGCACTTTTTAAAACACGCTGCCTTCTGAAATCAGCCCCTATTCAGCGTTGCCTCTTCTTCAGAAATTGAAAGACGCTTGGAAATCGACGGTCCGAAAGTAATATATACCTTTCAATGAATATTCAGAAATGCTCCTTGCGTCGCTGGCGGCAAACCTGATGAACTAATAATATACAAAAGTATTCGAAAAATTTGCACAACTATCAAGAAGGCGTCCAACGAATTTTCAAATATGTGAACTACTCTGGTGCTCTGAGTTCAGATTCTACACAGTTTCTTCAGAGCGTCCATATATGGACGCTCTGTTGGAGCCGGACGCTTGGAAGATAGTAATTTGTTAATGTACGGACGCTCGGTAGATAGTGGTATGCTTATATATATATATATATATATATATATATGTATATATATATATATATATATATATATGAAGATTCTCACGGACGAAGTATGATGAATTGTGTTTTCGCGTTTCATTCCGTGTTCTGTGGTTTTGATCCTCTGAAGGATAATTGTCACAACGTTTCGGCAAAGTCTCATTTGCCATCTTCTATGTGATGATTGAGTTTCGACCTCCGAACTGGACTGGAGGTCGAAACTCAATCATCACCTAGAAGATGGCAAATGAGACTTTGCCGAAACGTTGTCCTTCAGAGGATCAAAACCACAGAACACGGAATGAAACCTGAAAACATATATATATATATATATATATATATATATATATATATATATATATATATATATATATATATATGTTTTCAGGTTTCATTCCGTGTTCTGTGGTTTATATATATACATATATACGAAGTCTTTTTAGCATCAGGTAGGCCTTGTTACTTACTCCCTACGCCAAACATCAGGAGCAGCCTGGTTGTTCGCAGACCCCTCGCCAATAGTATAAAGATTTAGGAGAAAATTTCGTTATATTTTGATTACATACTATGGTTGCTAGACCATAGTTTGCGAAAACTGAAACGTTAAGTTTCGAAAAAAAATGTGTTTTTTATGATAGGTGCGAACCATAAAATAAACTATATTCCATCACGGGCATGAAGTACTACTCTGTTATGTAGTGCGAAATTAGGCATTGAAAGAACAACAATGTTTTTTGTTTGAAAGTAATTTTTTGTAGTGCATTCATTTTGCTTCTTAGTTTTTTGGATGGTTAACCTACCACAATGAAAAAAAATTGAATTATTATTGGAATCTATACGTAATGCTAGGTGGAATCTTTGAAAGTTTTTCTTAGTATTTATGAATGTGTTTCGAAAATGGAAACGGATTCGGTTTCGGCTCGGAACCGTTACCGAAGATAAGTATTTTTATATACTTTATACTAGATTCTGCCGTCTATTTTGTCCGTGTAGAAGTCGAACCGAACTGTTAGTCAGCGCACGCCGGTGGAGATTCACATCTCGCATGCTATTCTCCAACTTGTTTTACATAATATAATATTTGAGTTATTGAATTTTCGTTCAATCGTACTGAAATATAGCCTATATTAATCTCTAATAGGGTGTCTTTCAGGTAGAAAGAGAATTTCCATGATCGGATCAGTATGTCCGAAGATTACTCCCTTCAAACAAAAAAGTAATAGACGTCACCTCTTTATAATAGTAGCATAGAGAGACACGCTATACAGTTAGAAAACCATTGAACTTTTTACGATTCAATTTGTTCAGTAGGTACGTACTTTCACGGAATGTTCAAATGCTACCAGCTTGAATACCCAGAAAACTAAGAAAAAAAATACTCATTCGATGCACACAAATTTGATTACTCTGAAAATTTTCTCGAAAGAAACGCTTCGGCCCTAAGTAATTGTATTAAATACAATTTTTTTCATTCCATTTTTCGATGTATTGATCAGTTTCATTTTTATTTTATACTAAATGGCATCAAAATCATTGTTTTTTTTATCATGTTTGATATCATACCTAGAAATGTGTTTCTTTCCTAAAAGAACCAATACCTACATATTATACCCATTATCGATAAAGTGCATATTTCACTCATTGTAAACAACTACGCCAATGTATAAGCCAGCCATGTGGAAGGAAGCAATAATTGGACCTTCCTTCAGCGTGTTTCAATAATCGAAACTGCTTTCCGAAACCTCATGCCTCATCACCATCTGTCCGTTAGGGGCTGAACTAAAAATGTCGGTAATTTTCGACGTATTTCATGAAACTGGTTCAAATAGTGGGAAATGCCGCCAAATTCCTAATTCTAATTGCATTTTGAAAGGAAGCATACTAACAGTTTGATTTTTCAGAATATACGTAACTTTCACAGGGCTTTCGGTTGAAATAATAGAAATGCCTTGTTTCCGAATTAATTTCGAAAATACATTTTTTTTTTGAAATTTTGAAGAAAGATGAATTTTTTTATATTCGTCCCAAAATTCAACATTTTTTAAATAAGTGTGCCAAATTTGAACTCAAGATGCCTTATGGTTTCCAAATGCAATTGGAAATGAACATGGAAGGCACTGATCGCCGACCTTAACTCAAATCTGAATGAAGTACTTGACGTCACAGTTTTTTTCGCTACTTTTCCTGATCAAATCAAAAATACCGCCACAGCCCAATCCTTCAACTCATACAGTCAAACAAGGCATAAGGGAGGGCGGGATAAAGTGGTTATAGAAGCACAGTGGTCATATTTTAGAATGAAATAATCATTTATTTGCATCAGGGCGCCATCTACCGTAGAAGGTGCCTAATGTTGAGACCAACACGTGATCCTACAGTACTGACCATTTTGAGCATTCAGTTTCGAACCATTACGGCGACATACATGTTGATAGTACCTTGTAAAGTTATTTAGTGTATCAAAACATTGCAAATAGGTGATTATTTAAGCAGAGTGTCAGAGTGTTGTTAAATAATGTGTCAAATCTTCAGGGTTGTCATGACATTTTAATCAGGTTTATATAAAGCAGCATAAATTTGAGTTTGCACTAATATTTTTTTGTTACCTTACCAGGGGCACAATGGTCAGCCATACTTGAAATGAAGGGGTGATCACTGTGCCCCTGTTGAATTTTAGTTTCATATTAGTGGAATTTTTAGTAAAAAAGAATATAAACATTTTGTAAAAGAAGTATTGTCAATCCGCAGGCAGTATAGAGTTCGTAGTCACATTTTTGAGACACAAACAAAATCATTTCGTTTTTCTCATAATTGAGGACGTAGCAGTTGTTGAAATATCCAACATTGTTTATCACCTATAGAAACCCATCCATTAAGATGGAACTAGTCGTGCTCAGAATATATTAGGTTCTGATATTAATTTGTCAAATTTTATCATGGGATAATGATACCTGAAAATTGTATCTTTTTGGAACAGAGAAATATTTTTGTACTTAGATTGGAATTAATTTTTGTTGTTTTTATTTTCAGATACTCACCTTTGAAAAGGCTTCATTTACTTTTATTATTTGTGTAGTTACTAGTGTATCCCACCAATGTGACCACTGTACCCCGATATGGGGGTACACTGGTCATATTTTTAAAGAAAATATATTGTCCCATAGTATGTAGTGAGTTTGATTCAGGAAATTGCCATTCCAGAAAATTGGTCACAATTCCTCATCCTTTGCGCATGTAGTTACAAAATGAATCAAATATTTTCAGTTTTTTCGTAAAAAATAAATTAATACAATAAAATTGACCACTGTTCCCCGCTCTCCCCTACATTTGATTCATATGGGTGTTTTCACATACGGGATTAACTGGAGATGAAGAGGTTGATAGACCCATTATTGGCCAAGCAATGGAGAAATATATAATATAATCAAATAATCTTTTGAATTATTCATTAGTACATCAAATAAAAGTAAATGATAGTTTCTTTTGTCATAATAATACGGAATTGTCCGGGAATATCACAAAAAGGTTGTGTTGCATTCATAACCGATATTTCTGTTCTATTGTATATTTTTGCTGAAGCTGAATAATTTTAAGCCTAGTATCGACAGTGCGAGGCTGCCCGCTGCGAATGCCTCGTGGCGAATGCTCGGCTTTGCCTCGGACTGTGGATACCGGGGTTGCTCGCCTAACATTGCACGACGCGAACGCCTCATAGCGCCTCATATCCGAGCATTCGCCACGAGGCATTCGCAGCGAGCAGCCTCGCACTGTCGATACTAGGCTTTAGTATATGCTCCTCCTTTTGTAGGATGAATTCAATACATGGTGGTGTTGCTATTTTTAAATATGATAATCTCAAAATAGAGAATATCTGCGCGTATGATGTGAATAACTTTTGCGTAGAAGGTATAATAGAATGCTGCTGTATTAGATTAATTCCTTAGAAACTCATATCAGTTGTTATTTATAGACCTCCTTCAAGTGATTTTCATGAGTTTTTGCATCTATTGAATGGTATGCTAACAAAATTGTGTATTGAGAATGTCGATATCATTGTTGGTGGTGATTTCAATTTGAATCATTTGAGAACAAGTATAAATCTTTCGCAAATTCTCGATCTGTTAGCATGTTTCGATATCGTAGTCAGTGTCAATTCTCAAACAAGAGTGACATCATCCTCCGAGACATGTATTGATAACTTTCTCATTAAATGTAATAGGCGCTTTGAAGTAGCAGTGAAGGACATGCATTTATCTGATCATTCTGCACAAAGTTTAGTAATGGAAGATCACGTTATAAAAGAAAGTGGTCATAAAGAAAATGTTTATTACCGCAGCTCAAGATTTCGGGACTACTTGAAAAATGAAAATTGGTCGGAAATGTATGCACTAGACTATCCAGACTTGGCCTATAATGTTTTTTCAGAGATGCTATTGTATTATTTTGAAATTTCCTTCCCATTAAGGAAATTCACTATAAAGACCAGAAAGGGCAATGATTATATGATGACACCTGAATCGAAAGAATTAAAAAATAATGTTACTTTGTATACTTCATTGCTGAGCAAGATGACAACTACAAGGAAATAAGTAAATATTACAATAAACTATATAGAGGAAAATTAGTTGTGCAAGGAAAGAGTATCATGATCATCAAATTCTGAATTCTAATAACGAATCTGAAACTACTTGGCAGATCATTAACCAGATTCAAAAAAAACCTACACATTATAGTGTAATAACAGTTGAACATAAGGATGATGATATTGGAGAAAAATACTAGCTAATATGTTCAATGAGAATTTCACTAAACCATTGATTGAGAACAGGTGCTGCGATCTAAATTTCCTTGTACAAAATATGTCAAGTAACTCAAATAGTTTTTTCCTGTCCTCAGTTTGTGACACTGATGTGTTAGAGCTCATTTCTCAACTAAAAAATTCCAACGCTTCTGGTCATGCTTTTATCTCTGATGACTTTCTGAAAAGTTGCCGCTTTGAACTATGCCGTCCCTTGCCATATTTGATAAATCTGTCTTCTGTAAATGGGGTTTTTCCAGCAAATTTGAAGCTTGCTACAGTATGCCCCCCAGTATTTAAAAAAGGTGATATGAATGACCTAGACAATAGAGCAATAAGCTTACTGTCAAGTCTCTCCAAGCCGTTCGAGTTGAATAAAAAAAAAACAGTTGACTATGTTTTACGAACGGAACAAATTATTGTCATCCTCACAGCATGGTTTCACCAAATCCAAGAGTACTGAGTCAGCCCTATGTGAATTTCAGTCGAGAATTGTTAATGCCCTTGACAAGAAAAAATGTGTTATGGGCCTTTTTGTAGATTTCTCGCGTGCTTTTGATTGTGTGGACCATGAACTGTTACTATCTAAGCTTTATAGATCAGGTGTTAGAGGCGTACCATATGATTTGGTAAGATCTTATCTTATAGGTAGGAGACAAGGGGTGAAAATAGGTCAATGTATAGGCGATGATTGTGATATTATGCAGGGAGTTCCCCAGGGTTCGAATTCAGGCCCCTTTTTTTTCTTGTTATTTGCTAATGATCTAATTTCATATAAAAGTAAAACCAACTCTGCTTTTGTTACAAGTTATGCTGACGATACAAATATTCTGATTATTTAAGACAACATGGATGCACTCTAGAAAACTGCTGAGAATATATATGATAAAATAATAATGTGGGCTGAAAAGAACAATTTAAAACTCAACAAATCTAAAACCAATACCATATTGTTTAGCAGACGAGGACAAGCGGAATCGAAAGTGATACTATATGAAAATAGTGATAAATCAATTAGTCCTGTAGAAACTGTAACTATGCTGGGAATTGTTCTAGATAAAAAATTAATGTGGAATCAACAAATTGATACATTATGTAATGAACTTAAAACAAGCTGTTATTTTATTAGATTCATGTCAAATCATTGCAGCCCTAGTATACTCTCAACATTGTACCATGCTAACTTCCATTCACACCTTCGATATGGTATTCTCAACTGGGGTATGAGTGCTTCTGTCCAAAGGATATTCATCCTCCAGAAATATGTAAACATGTTGATATATAATATGTTAATAACTCACCCTATGATCTAAATCAATTGAATGTTCTGTCAATGCACTTGTTCAGAAGGAATATAAGATCAAGTGCATTGACAGAACATTCAATTGATTTAGATCATAGGTTGAGTTATGAAAATGTGAAAATTTTAGATGTGAAGACCAATTTGACCAAGAGACTATTTCTAGAAATGGTACACATCTCTAATAAAAAAGATATTGTTTTGAATAAATGAACAGATATTAGTGATCTGAGCAATATATATACTTATATTCTACATAAAAATCTGAATACGAATGATAACTCTCATCCTCATTGAATATAATACTCCCTCATTTGCAATTGTAATATCAGTAGATAATTAAAAAATAATAACTCTGTATATGACTCAACTTCCGTCAAGTGACTTCCCGATCTTCGTAAGATATGTCATTCATTTTCAATAATTTCAATTGATTTTCACGTTTTGTGAGTATACACATATATATATATATATATATATATATATATATATATATATATATATATATATATATATATATATCGGACGACCATTCGTCTTGCTTACCGAGACCAAAGGACAGGATCCCTCTCGAAAACCAAGGAGTATATAGCATCACATGCGGGGACTGTGATAAGCAATATATTGGCCAGACGAATAGGAGAATGTCAGCTAGAGAGCAGGAACACAAAAATAGCATAAGGACAAAACAAACATCTTCCGCTCTGTTTCAACACCACCACCAGACGGGTCACAAAATAAATTTCGAGGCAGCAAAGCAAATAGCGCAGGTGAACCATTTCAGAACACGCCAAATTAGGGAAGCCATCGAGATAGAAAAACATGGAGAAATAAACAAAAGAGACGACTCCCAAAATATTCATATGTCTGGAGGGCCCTCATCAACAAAAAAATAACAATGGAATGAAATTATAGCGGCATTATAATCACACAGACACTAATACTTCTATCGTGTAAAAAAATAACAGTTCAGGAAATGGTCCTTCGGTGGATGCAGGTCACCACAAACCAGACCGACCGTTACTACCTGAACAGTCATTAGCCAAAAGTCCGACAACCATAATCAATCCGACGGCTGAGGGAGCAGATCATATCGGCTACAATTTACGACCGAGAAATCATTTAAAAACTGGCAGAAGTTTTTCAAACAACAGTTGCTAGCACCAAGTAGGAGCAGTAACATTCTTGAAAATGCCAACTGAGATGTTGGCGAAACGTCGAAAGTCAATACCGACAAATCAACGGATAAACTCCCAGAATACCAATTTCGCATATATATATATATATATATATATATATATATATATATATATATATATATATATATATATATATATATGTATATATGTATATATATACATATATATATATATTCGAATTTAAATTATACATTTACATATTGTAGCGTCTTGAATAAGAAAATCAACATTTTCGAAAGCTCGACAGAAACAAAGAGAACAGCCTAATTGTCATCCCCAGACTGCAACCCAAATGAGTCTCTTTCTCTCTCTCTCTCTCTCTTTCTCTCTCTCTATATATATATATATATATCTTTATATATTTATACATATATTCATATATATATATATATATATATATATATATTGTACAGGTCTTAACGTGTTGAACAAATTTTCACATATTTAGCCGACCTTGCGTTCACGCAACACAGCACGTTACGGTTAGAAAGGCAATAATGGCAGCTAGTTGTAACCCAGAATGTGACAGAGATTCTCCTAGCGAAGGAAATTTGCCAATTTTGAAACGAACAAAACCTCAATCAATCATAGTTATAAAAAATGTTTTTTTTTCGCATTTTCATTCAGCATTGCTTTTGACAAAATTATTCTCTTGTAGTATTCTATTGTTGGTATATATTGTCATATTCCTTAGTGTCGATGAAAGTGCCAATGTTCGATCAAGGTCAAATAGTTTTGGAACAATTGTAAGTATTATGATACCGATTCGCTTCTTCATGGTATTTTCATCATTCTATGATATCAACATATACATATCGGACATATCAGAGAGCTGAATTCGTTACTACGCTACGCTAATGAACATTGCACGCCATTGATCACGATATGAATCAGATATACATATAAATTACCCAAATTTTCAAAGATACTCGAACAGTTTCGGAAATCCACTTTCTTCATGTCACGAAATATTCTTGTTCAGTTAACGACTGGTAGAAGATTGAACTTAATTGTCACCGACTAAGGCCAAGATTAATGGATTTGAGGTTATGAGTATAATAAATGTTATGTGTTATGATGTTAATTTCAGTTTTTGGTAACACTAGCTGAAAACAATATCTCAGTAGCCCCATTTCAATTTCATTTCCATATCGAAACTTTGGATGAAGTGTCTGTATCTCTGTATCATCTTTATATCTATAATTGTGCTGAACTGTGAGATATGTATGTTGAGTTCATTGTGTGCGGAAAATGTCTGGGAAAAATACTTCTATGAACTGAGCAGACGACAGAAACTTGCACAAAGTGATATGCTGAATCCCTCAAGTGATAAACTATAGCATTCATCGTCAGCAAATCGGGAGCTTCATCAGAAAACGTCTCAGATTAGAGCGTTTTAGTGGTGACTGTCGTGTGTTGCTTTCATTTCATCTATAATAAACAATGATTTATTGAAGGTAACAATATCTACCCAGTACTTTTTCAACTGCTATATGTTCTCTAGAAATTAATGTTTCAAGAGGACATTAATTTCAAAGTCGCTGAGACTTTGAGGAGCGTTTGAAATGCCAAATTATTCTTCGAAAATTAGTTTTGAAATATTCACTATGTCACCCCTGAACTTTATTTCATTTGTGATACATACCACCGTTAATATTTGACATATTTGCATTCGGGATTCGAAGATGCCTTACTGATAAAATATATCTCAGGGATAGCTGAAACATTTGGGGAGCCACTAATATGTTTTTAACACGTTGTTACTGTTTCAGGATATTTTATTCTCGATTACCAGAATAAACATTTTAAATTTGACCTATTTACTGAAAGAATGAACATTGGATGAAGAGAATTGATCAATCTGTTCAAAATGCAGAAAGAAGGTGCTCTGGTGAAAAGAATTATGTGTTTCCTAATAGTTTTTTGGTACATAATGAAAGAGGATATATATCTCTTTTATTGCCTCATCAGGGTCGGAACTTTTGAACAAATGGAGAGTGCATCATTTTATCTTCAAATTTGAGTTCAGATCGTCAAAATATTTTACGTTCTGTAAAAAACCTAACTAGGTGTTTTAGGTCGAATAAACTCACTAAAATTGTATTTCAGTGCGTTAATCTTCAGTACAGCTCAGATCTTGTTCAAATTCTTTTGTTCATAGATAGTGAGCCAATTAGATGGATGTTATGTTGAAAGTTACTTTCAGATTGAATAGGTTTGGTTATAAGTGAATATTGTTTTCAATTAGTGAGCAAACTATATTGGCTTAATTTTCTGACAAATAATTCATATATCTAATTGAGGCAGCTTGTTGGACTGTAGAAAATATTCCTAGTTTTTTGATATATCATTACTGTTTTCTTTCAGAAATGCAATCGGTACATTGCCTTCTTCAAGTCACAATAAATAAAAGAGTGTTATTATTCAATAATCTTGGATCACTTCTAGAAAAAAAGCAGTGAGTGAATCATTCTTCTGTCGACGTTTCGGCTCCCACTTTGGAGCCATTCCCAACACTTCTTCGCGACTTTGTGCCGAGGTCTGAGTCTCCTTAACCCCCAACTCTCATCTTGACACAGTGAGGACTGTGGTTTTGTGGATAGAGGGGTGGTATTCATGGATCCGAGAGCCTGTGCACACCTTCCTCAATCACCTCAACAATATTCACCCCGACATGAAGACGAAAAACGCAATTCATTTCTTAGATGTCAATATCACAAATTTCAACAATTACTTCACTCATAATGTCTACCGAAAACCCAAGCACACCAACAGATATCTCAATGCTAACTCTCACCATCATCCAGCCCAGGTGAGCTCCATACTGAACTCTCTCATCAACAGATCCATCCAACTCACAGATGACCACAATAGAACCAGTGTGCTGAAAAAGCTCACATCCGCCCTCCTTCGAAACGATTATTCCTATCTCCAAATCCAGAGTACCATTCAACGTCAACAAACCTGCTTCTCGCATCCCAAACTACCGGAAGATCCGTCTGAAGGCCCGAAAGCTTTCCTTCCTTTCAATCGGGAAATCACTGATATAGCGAGCCGAATCCTGACAAAACACGACATCAAGACAGTTTTCACAGAAAACCATCGAATATCCTCTTTCCTGCGCTCACCTAAAGATATGATACCCAACAAATCACAAGGAATATATGAAATTCCTCATCACGACTGCCCAAAAACATACATAGGAGTGAAGAACCGACGAATATCGAACAGGTCCTACGAGCACGAACTAGCAGTAATTCGGGTTGTTGCGTCTCAATAATATAATTTTTCTTTATTGTCAAGATTTGTTAAACATATTACAATAGTTATAAATCAACATTAGGTGGCGCCGATGGAGCTATCCTGTGTCAGCACGAGTTCAAGCAATCAAAGCGATATAGATAAAAGACAGTTGCTTCATAACATCTGACTTTTGATTATGTGACACTGTATCATCATGTTGAAACCTCAATACAACCCGTTTATCTATTATCTACCCTCAACAACCCTTTTTGTCATGAATGAGTGTGGTGAGCCGTTTATCAAGTTCACAACTCGATACATCTTATTTTTGGAATCTTGTGGCAAACTGAAATTCAAAATTGATTTGAAAAAATATTTATTATCGTAAGTTAGATTTTTTTGTTTAACAGTAACATTTTTACTATTTGCACATGAGTGAATTCACATAAGTGATGTTTGGAAGTATTCCGATTTTATTACTTTATTTTCCTTTCCATTTTTTATTCATATTATTGTACTTTTTCTCCCTACTATAAACATAATGTATGTTTCTTGGAAAATAAATAAATGAATATTAATTATATTCGATGTTGCTTCTTCCATGAAAGTTTTATATTCTTCTTGCACTGACTTTGAAAAGAAGGGGGCAGTAGTCAGTCTCTCAGAAATTGTCGGTCTCCACTCTCGATAACATTATTCGCCAAAAATTGGTGTTACCCGAGCATCCTGTTTGAGCAATATAATGGAGTGGAAGACTCCCAAAAGACGGAGGAAGTACAGAGTAAAGAAATAAATTTCAGTTCAATGTTAGGAAAGTTGAGACAGCGAACACCAAGTCGGTCAAACTACCGCTTGGGAGAAAATCAACTGTTTCTGAGAGGGTTGAAATTGGAGATTATAGAAAAGGCCAGTTCAACGGATAGGGGTGATTGCTGAGAACAAATTTTGAGACAATCTACAGAACATAGAAGTACACAAAATCAAGGTGAAAACGGGACCGTCGATGGTGCAACATCCAGCCCCAGGAAACACAGACCTGGGGAAAAGTATAGCCCAATTGAAGTTGATGAAATGAAGGTCGGTGGATTATGATTATTATGAACGTGAAGTTTGAAATTGATGTCGATCATTGAAGAGAGAAATGCATTGTTTTGAACGTGAGAAACACTAACGACCAACAGCGCTTAAAGCCGCTTCACAAAATTTGACATTTCACCGGTGGCATAATGCCAGGAATTTTTTAAAAAATAGGTCAACAAGCTGTCAAACAGGCAGCGCACTCGTCATCATTTATATCCTTCAAAAATTCTTATCATCATTTGAAAAACCTAGAAGTACACGAGTCTAGTTCTTCGATTTGCCAAGAAATGGAACGCGCGACCGGTGAAAGTGATATTTACTTGGTGTTATAGTGATTGATCTATATCAAGAATTTTCATTGAAATTTGTCTTTTTAGTTTCCTGAGAATAAACCAAAAAAATACAAAATTTATCGAATCTATTCACAATCACATGCTATTGACACAGGAGAATGTTTGAGTTTTCTCGATTAAAATTTTCTAGGACAGAAATTGCGAAAATACCGTATATAGGAGTTGAGTGGACAAGTTGAGATTTTTTCTGATAACTCAGCTGAAAATTGTGTAATAAGTTTCGAGTTAAATTATAGAAAATGGGTTCGGTAACGAGATTCTTCTAGGTTCCAGTTTTTATCTGATCTATATGAATTGAATTGAGCAATGTTAGTTCCCCAGTGTATTCCTCAGGTACAGAAGTTGTGCAAATGTTTGCGTAGATTTAAAAAATTATCTCAATTATGTGAAAAATAGGAATTTGAATTGCACAAAAATTCATCTTTGGGTGAAACAAACTAGTCAGGTTTTCCACTTGATACGTAGCAATACGGAGACTTCATCAAGGTTATAATGCAGGTGAGGGTAAAAGTGGGGAAAGTTGCGAGACAGATATTGGGAGTGTTTTTTTGTGCCAATTTGGAGAGATACACGTGTAGCCGTTCTGTTAACTGTCTAGTGAAAAAATATACTATAAAGTGATCTTCAATCACGTCATCATGGATTTTCATCAAGTCACCAATTCCAGGAGTTATTTCACAAAACGGTGATACAGCCCAAAATCCCATTGCATATGCGTTCAAACGATCATTCTAGGTGGAAATGAAGTGAATTTTTTTTTGATATTAAACATCGGATGAAACAGACGAGGACGCCACTGAATTTGCTTCATTCGCAATAAACGTCGATATAATTCAAAGCATTGCAAAACAACAATAAACCGATTATACACCGTATTACATTATTCATGGAATCGAGAAAATGCTGAATTAAGATTATCAAAATAAACGTGTAGTAACGCTCGCGGATAAAATATAAGAAATATTTTGAACCTGGGAGATTCAATCAAACTTTCAGTAATTTCAAAAAGCCGCAAACAAGAAAGTTTTCTCACATAATCGAAAATAATAATAACTGTGTGAATGGACTGTTTACAAAACCGCTACACCTCATCCACTACAGGATAGCTATTTCAGGTTTGTTCTGGTAACGTGTGCTCAGTTTTCATAACGACCCTTCGATAGAAGTGAACTTAGGGTCTGCCAAAATATTTTGGATAGTTGAAAATCGTTATTTCCAGCCTAAAGTGATGATTCGAAAGGTTGAGATGCGAAATTTCGTTAGCGATGTCGAATAGATTGGGAATCAGTAATTGTGGCAGTCATGTGAAAAGGCGAGCTTGGAAAATTCATTGACACACACGGTTATTCCGAAGCAAAAATCAGCGATAGGGTTACTGAATCATCTGAATCATCTTGAAATTACCCTACGACGTATACGATCCAATGAACTAGTCTAACTCTGGAATGGTATTGAGTATAATGTGCTTGTGGATCAAGTAATGTTCAATAACTACAGAAATAACCCATTCTCACTTTATACGGTTGCGAGGTCAGATCACCATCTGATATTCTTCTGAATATGCTGATTTGGTCAGCAAACCGTGTGTTCAGTGCAATTAATAACAGTTTGGCGTTGAAGTAATTGATCCCTGTGAGAATTTCAAGAAGGAAAGTGTGTTAAGAATTTGTACCAAGCCACCATATGTTATAGTATTTTGACTTTCTATGTATCCCGGCATGGTGAATCGAGTTTATCAGACCCAAATTCCAGACACCATTAGTAATCAGTCTTCCGTTTAAGTAGTTCATTTTGCGGAAATACCAGAGTAAATAGTGAAAGCACATTCTCATGAGTCCGTATCGATAAAATTCTTAGGCAGAGTTGAGTTGGTGTTGCGAGGTTTTTAGTCAAGAGTCTCTCAAAAATGAATGAATAACGATAACTTCAAGTTATCTCTAGACAATTCTGAAGTGAGTTTCAATGAAATGAAAATAACAAGAACTTATTTTTTATCATATGAACAGTGAAGAATTTCAGCTTCAAAGTATCTTTCCTCTCTATGCATAGTCGTGATTTTTCAGGAAACCTGCGAGACTTTACAAGTCCATTGAAAACATTAAGCGATTCAAAATCTGATTTGGAAATTTTTTATGGAAGGAGAACTTGAGATTCGAGGTACATGAAATTTTTCGATAGCTACTGATTCATCAGTCAGTGTATGCTTACTACAATTCCACCCCGAATTATAGATATGACTTTTCAATGATATTTAGTTGCCTGTGAGATTTTCACATATTAGGGTCTACTAAACAGGTCCAGAATGTATATTTTCAAGTTATTGTTGTTATGAAATGGAAATTTTTTCGACTTCATTCAATAAATTCGCGAAAAAATTTCTGCTATAGATTTTTCACGTAACAGGGCGGAGTCATCATTTCCGATGCCTGCGAACGCTTCTAAGTTTGCTTGTTGATGGAACTATTCGAACGTCGAGGTTGGCGTGTCTTAACGAAAAGAAATATCGCGAATAACCCTGTGGAATATACAACAATAGAACTCAACCAACGGCGTCGGTGCAATTCTGAGGATTCTCAGCGTGCGGTGAATGAAGAGAAGACATGTCCGAATCCAACGAAGTGATGTGGACAAAAAATAATTCTAGTACCACTCTCAACAACCTCATGTGTAAACATATTTTTGGAGACAACTTCTATAAGGCTCGGAACAAGAACGTTCAGAAAATGAACATGCAATAAACAATGATGATTCATCCATTTCCAGTCAATTCGAATCCGCAAGTTCCATAAATGTGAGTGGGAAACAGTTAGCTTGGTGAAGGAGAAACCAACATTACATGGTCTCATACTCGGTCTCATATCATTTCTCTTCCATTGAAATCACTGAGAGCTTCTGTAGAGGAGTTTAAAAATTGAACTATTCAAAAAATTCAGATTTTCCCGATCTTCTGTCAACTTTTCGACTTTTGCACTGCCCTGTTATTATTGCAGGGGTACGCCTCAATGTTGAGTTGTGTGCGATATTTTCCGAATAATCTCGAGATCAAAGAAGTAATTGAACTGAAAATTCACCTCTATTGTCTCAACGGAGGTAATAATCTTGAAAACTGTCGATGACATCACAGGCAAGAAATGAGGCGAAATAACAACACAAATCTTATCTTCAGTCAGAAGAATAATGAATAAAAGTCGAATCATTTGACAGGCAGAATATTCATGTCGAAAAAAGATGATGGATCCAAAGTCACAATCGTGATTTCTATCTTCAGATATATGCAACAAGTTACAGTATCATAAGCAAATACATAGATTATTGATTACAGATATTCATCAGGTGGAAGCAATCGTTCAGTTCGAACAGTCATCAGAACTGCATTCAGCCCAACTACTCCATTCCTAGTATTGGACAAAAACACAAGATTGTACCGAACGCAAAAATTCACATAAACAATAGAGATAACCTTTGGCTGATAGAACCTACCTTGAACCCGGTTATATCGATATCTCACTTGGTGCCTCAAATTTATTCGATCTTCATCGCGTGGCAATTGGAAGTTGAACATAATCGCTCCTTATTACAAAAATTTTCATTGGACTGGGACCTGTTGCATGCATCCAGCATCCCGGATGCTGGAAAAATGCATTATCAAAACGAAATCCACGAACAGAAAAAAACTATTCCAAACAAACTTTAGCTCGCTAGGAAACGGGATATTTCAAGGTCGTCATGTATGTTACTGATAACATCATTGAGTTACCAGTTTCATCAACGAATATTTGAAATTAGATTATATGAGCCTGCATATGACTTCAACTTTCATACAACTGTGGGAGAAATTAGTGTCAATATTCATATTATCATAGTCACAAGATATTACTGCAATTATTCAATTCAGTAAATACAGTAATATCAAAAGAAGAACAGCAGTCACCCAAATCCACATTGAAAAAAATACCCGAGGGTTAAAAATGCCACTTTGTTGTTTGTAACTATTATGATACAGAAATTGATAAGGTAAATCGCAATATGTATCTTCATCTTCATCTAGATGGCATTACAATGATGTTAACAGAAATTATGCCTTGACATGAAAGTTAATCATATCTGCACATAATGCACATTCTTGTAACAACGCTTCAAGTCGGTCGTCACTGGTGACTTTCGTAGACAGTGAAAATCCCGATGATTGCAAAAATGAATGTTTATGGGAACAAAATGCATTTTACTCGTGGAACATTAGTATCACGATAAAAATACGTGCTACTGAACTGTAGAGCACGAAAGTTTCCACAAAAATATGTAGTTCAAAATGATGCGATACAAAGGCTGCCGACCGTGGAAAACGACAAGAAGAAAGGGTTGGAATCAGCTGTAGTTTTGCGCCTTGATTCGAATTGAGAATCAAAACCGGTCCTGTTGATAATTATTCATCACATTTCTGATGTTTTACAAAACGAATGTGAAAATCCGATGTCGCTATCTATTTTGTTGTTGCATAATCGCCACTGTTGATTTCTGGTGGGTTTTTCCGTTCACCGGCGACGCCCACATATGGAGTTCAGTCCTCAGAAGTCAGAACTTCTGCAAGGAAGGGATTAACGAGTGCTCACCTCTTGACTTGTGGAGTAAATTCACACACGGTGATTCCATGGCGGGGAATTGAACCCAGGTCTCTTGCTCGACTGGCGGACGATGAAAGTTATATCGATATTGATGGTAGAAGGAATCTACTGCGATTTTATTATGAATATATTGAGGTTCAAATTTTCACTATGTACCAATTATTTCAATGATATTTTCCAACGTTAATGGCAAATTGATTTTATTCGCGACTTTTATTTTCAATCACAAAAATCTGGGAGTGCCTATATATAGTTCTTGAAAGAACCAATCTCTTGGCTCTTTGAATGCTCAATTTCGACAATGGAATCCCAAATCATTGATCTCAATTTGACCTGATGAAAAAAAAATCTCCCTCACCTGTCAATTCCATGTGAACTAACATTATGGTAACTGATATGCATTCAAGATAAACGAATTATGTTTCAGATTCAGGTGGAAATAGTATTATTGAATAATCGAATTATTGATAGACATTATATATGGTCACACACATTTTTGAAAAAAAATGAATTCAGCCAGATGAAATTGAAAAATTAGTAATTGAGTCATCTCATATGGATTTTGAAACCTCATCATATGAGTAAATTGTCTCCTGACCACAATATTCTTTGTCCGAATATTCGAATACGTACGTCTTAAATTAACAGTTGCCATTATGCAGCATAAGAAAAAACAGCCACATCGGGTTTTTGTCATTTGCTTTGTTACATCATTATTCCAAAGAATATTCATCAATAAGACCGGTTCTGATTCTCAATTCGATTCACGCGAAAGAAAATACCGCTGATTCACTCCGTTGTTTTTAAAGGTATGTATCTTCAGAAAAAACTTCAATAAGTTTGAACTGAGGATTAGTAGCGAATTGCATGCCCTACGCCTGTGTTCTCGTGCAATTCTTCATAATACTGATGGTTCCTGAATGAAATGAATAGAATAATGTTAATGAAGCCAATTCTCGTATTTTTTTTATAAACATTGATTTTATCACCAGCAAAAAATCACGACGCTGGGTTAGTACAGCATTGCTTATAATGTATACAAAATCCACTATACACGATCTCGAGATATCCACGGTTCAACAATCTCTCAGATAATTTGACTGGTCTATCCTTCCTGCATCAGTTCTGAGAATATCGGTATCGGTCACTAATCTACACTCAACGCATTGAACAGTTCATGAAACAAACGAGAGCAGCTTAGCGATAAGTGTTGCACTGTCTTATCAAGTTCAAAAACATATGACTCACCTGTCAGTACAGCAATAAGCTGTGGATAAGTTCCTTGAAACATGTGAAGAATGGCTTTTTCACGCATCACTCTGATATTACACTGACTCGGCGTAGAGTGAAAAATGTGGTTATGCTATCACCAGTTCTTCAATCTAATTCTGTGCACTGTGGACCAGCGGAACTATTACAAGATCCTGCCTGATATACGTTCACTATTCACCTGTGCAACTTCACCCACCACTATGAGCCAACTTGATGAGGGTACTGAATCCCTTAGGTAACGGTGCAGCTCTAGCTATTCCAAAATCCACCTGAAAAGGGAAATACGCGTGTGTAATTATAATATAGAATATGTGGTACATCTGTATTTTATATGAATTTGTACACATATTCGTTGAAGTGGGGGTGATTCAAGCACATTTTTTAATTCTGCGTAAATACTACTCTCATTAAGATTTATAATGCAAAATTCGTATCTCGAAGAAATGTGACTTGTATTTGAACTATACAAAACAGGTCGTAAAAACAATATATCATTCTGTAAACTGTTTATATGGGTGTTGACAGAGAATGCAGGAACTTCAACAGTGTTCAGTACAGATAAAATATGATTAGCAGCAGTACTTAACAATTAATTTATCATTAGAATTCTCGTGATCCGAATGAAACTGGTAGTTTCATGAGTATATTTATTGAAACTAATGATAGTTGTAAAAAAATTAAATTCAAATATTTGCTTTCCCATTCTTAAGCTATAATCAGCAAGATGCGCAAGATTTATTCGCAACTGCTGCAAAAGGATGCGAAGTGGTTACCGAAGTTTAAATTTCTGGCGGGAATTAGTTGAACACTGAACGAGTTTTGAAAAATTCATGAATACTATATCTTAGAATGAGAAATGCGGAAATATTTCATAATGATAAAATCAATGACAATCGGAAAACTCCTTTACGACTGCTCAGGACTCACGATTTCAGGAACCACTGATCGGTTACCTCATAATTATAATAATTTCACAGGGTTGTCCAAACCATGACGCCAAAAAACAATTTGTGTCTATCCAAATATATCCCAAGTATGTAATACGATTTTTTGTAGTTTTTAGGTTATGAAATATTTCCTGAAATTTTTTGGTCGATCAGCTTTTTCTCCAATTATTTGGTAACCTTTCTAGGTCTTCTTGTTTGAAACATAATCCTTATGCATAGAATATCCACCTAAAAAAGAATCAGCTTTCTAATACGATTTTTTTGTTTTTCACTTTTTCTTGTGAAAGAGGTTTACAAAACGTGATACGTTTCTCTGCTATTGACGAATTGAATTTTATATATTCTTAATTCGGACATCTGAAATTAATGATTCCCATTAAAAATTTAAGGTGAATGTTAATTTGTATCTCCTGTCCCTCGATTTACATTACAGGACTTCCCCTTTCTTCAGTTTCTTGGAATAAGGGGCTTATTCAGTCTACGTATTTTTTATACAATGATGTTTCGACATTGTCTATGTCATCTTCAGGTTCAAAATAGAATAATTTTACAAAATTACTTTGAATTTTGTACTAATTCTCGTTTAAAATGATAGTGGTTATCTGACTAGTTAGGATAAAACCAGTTGATATTGGGGATAGCAGCAAGTCAAAAGGGTACTCTTTTATAGAGGTTATTCCAAGCTTTCATAAATTTTATTAACCTCTTCAGGAAACTACAAAGAATTATACATGTCAATTTTACATTTTCTATGTTTTCTGATTAATAATAACTTTTTCATCTATTTACAATTTCTAATTATGATGTCACTATTTGATGAATTAAAAAACATATCAACGAACCTCACTATAGGTGTAAGTATTGAATTCACGAACATAAAAAATGTAAAATTGACATGTATAATTCTTTGTAGTTCCCTGAAGATGTAAATAAAATTTACGAAAGCTTGGAATAACCACAAAAATTGAGTCTTAATGTATGGGACAGTATTGTGGATAGTTACGTTGTCAGACCATATTTTTTCGAAATAAAATTGAATGGACGAGAGATTCTTGGATTCCTAAGAGAAAACTTTGCTCGGTTGATAGATCACTTACCTGATCACATCGAAGATGAAATATGTCTTCAGTTAGATTAGGAACAAGCACATTTTTCGGGGAAAGAACGTGGGGAGCTGGATTTAATGTTTCCAGAAGAGTGGATTGAACGAGAAGTAGTTATTCTTTGGCCGCCGAGGTCACCAGACCTAACATCAAATGGATTCATATTCATGGGGATCAGAAAAATCGAAGGTCTTTTCGTACTGCCGGTACTACACAAAAGGATATGAAATTGAGTATTCGAGGGGCATTCCAACGAATTATGCCTTCCCATCTGAGGAGCGTGAGAAAAACTTTCTGAGCAGATTCAGATTAAAATCTACACAACAAGGTAAAATACATTTTGGAAGTGTATTATGAGTGTGATTACTGTCGGTTCTTTCATTTCATATTAAAACAGTTAAACCTGTAGGTATGTCCTTGATCTTTTGAAAACATTTTTGAAACACGAAAATAATGAAGGAACGCCTAGAAATAACACATAATATGTTGGTATCTCTAGGTGGGTAATTTCATGTAGAATGCAAAAACATGGTGTTCAATATGGAAAAATTGCATGTACTTCAACTGCAGTTGACTAAAATCTAAATGACATCAGAAGCACCCTCTATTGATATAAATGTTTCTCAGACCATTACATGCAATTTTGGTGTTCTCTGTTTATGATTCATATAACAGGACGAAAGTATTATTATTTTGATGCCTGCCTCATGTACGTGAGTTTTTTCAGTAACCAAGATGATTGTGATTGGCGAACAGTGTTTGAACGAAACACTAGGTCTATTGATCTACCAATACATTTTCAAACTCCATGTGAATTCTCAAAATGAGCTCTAGTCTAGGTGCCTATCAGGTTCTCTTTCAAAGCCATTCACCAAACAGATTATGCAGATAACATCAGTATAACCAGCACGTGAAAAAATGTAACTACAACTGCAAGAATCCATTAAAAAGCAAATTTATGTCCCATAAAAATAATGAATAACCTAACTTTATGACTACCTCTCATTGTTCAATATCAGATGAATTTTGCATCACGTTACATTTCCTCCTCAATTTCTCGATAACGAAGCCCTGACATAAATGAGCTGCTCGATATGCACGCTCTGTGAATAAAAGAACAACAATGTTTTTGCTCTGCGCCCTCGGATATTTCCGATTGAGAATAAACGAACGGCTTTGAGTGGATGGAGCTGAGAGAGCTTGCTCGATTTGCTCGCTCAGTGGATGGAAGGATATCTATATTCAAGCTCAGAGAGCTCGATCTATAAACGAACGGCTTCGAGCAAAGTGAGCTCTCATAGCTTGATAATGAACCCAGCTTGAGCAGCCAGTCACTTAAT
Organism: Zygogramma bicolorata; assembly: GCA_032362365.1. NCBI lineage: Eukaryota > Metazoa > Arthropoda > Insecta > Coleoptera > Chrysomelidae > Zygogramma > Zygogramma bicolorata. Next base: position 63,753 of record JAVJAQ010003674.1, read on the forward strand.
ATAAGCAAACTTTCAACCAAGTAAGCAAATTCAGTTTCATCTTCCTCTGTAGTAATGACTCCATTGAACTTGCGTAGCCTTGAGATCGGTTACAAATCAAGATGCAATCAGGAAGTATGAAGTGAAACAAATTCAACATGATCTACTGGCTGCAACACAGGTCTGACGAAATTTGACGGCATACTTCGTTCGTGGCATATCTAGCAAATGCGCTACCGCAAAAATCATAATGGTTGATGTCTCGAGAATGAGATGTCGTAATAGATACACTTTTTTGAATCATTTCATTTGGAGGAGAGTGCCCAAAACTATTCGGGAATACAAACAAACAGTTTGTCTCTCTATCACGTCAAAAAAATTTCGAAATTTTGATTCGATCACAAAACAATAAATAAAATCATAAAGAAAGAGCCTCAAATTCTTATAGTATCTGTTTCTGGGGGAAATTAGTATATTCAACGGACACGTGATTATAATCGTTTCATTAAAAAAAATTCACCGACTATTTCGCATCTTATAATAATTTATGATTCAAAAATGAAAGTACTTCTCTTTGGCGACGTTTTGGAAACTAGTCGGTGCTTTCTTTTTCAAGCCTTCTTGAAAATTTATTATTTCGGCGAGTAGTATTCAAAATGTGATACTGGCATTACTAATTTATCAATGATTCTACTGAAAACAATATTCAGAACACAGAACACGATCAGATCTCTACTGAGTCGAAACGAATTTTCAAACACGAATCAGAATTGAAAAAATTGTGATTATATTACGTATCCCGTGTGTATGTCGCACTGTTCATACTGATGAAACGTCAAGAGCAATGAGAATAAGCAAAGCTGAAAATAAAAACAACTCTGGGTGACGAGAAATAGATAAGTCGAAATCAGCTGAATGAATATCATCAAGAAACATGGCTGAATGGAATAATATAAATGTACCTGTGACAGAACAAATTGGAACACGAAGGAAACTCAAAGAGGCTACATGAATTTTGTTACACGAAAAGTAAAATATTGCTATTTGTTTTTCAGTATAGTTCAATGTTGAACTGAGAAGATTCAATCCGAAGTAGGTTGTGTTGAAATGAAAACTTGCAAGAACTATTAATGAATTGGTCATGTCAATGACACTATCGACACTACTCACGAAAAACTCGAATCCCATGATGAATCTTAAAAAAAAATGAGAAACTGAAGAACATGCATTTTTCCATATAAAACATAATAAAAAATGACAGAATCATGTTTTTATATTATAGAAATACAAACGAAATTCTGCAAATAATTAAAAGTCTAAAACCAAATAATAGGCCAGGAAAAGATGACTAGAATGGTGAAATATCGAAACAAATAACAAATTGGACAATACTTCCCTTTCAATATCTAATAAAATTATGTTTTGAAGATGTGCTGTTCCCCAATATAGTGAAAACTGGTGTAGTAGTAGCAGTAGTATTACTAGTATAGTTTTATTACTTTCCACATTTGCATAAGAATACTCAAGCTTATTCTAGATCATTAAAAAGATTACAAAATTACACAGAAAAATATATAGGACAGATACAGATAAAAATTCCACAAACACAATGTTAATACATTACTACAGCTTATGCATAAAAGTAATAATTGTTACAGTATTCACCGTAAAACTCAACTGGTGAGTAAAAGCACTTTTCTAATGAGATACTCTCCAGATTATTTCTTAATATAACTATGTCGACTGATTTGTGTTTTATATCACAGAGAAGTTCATTAAATATTTTCAGGCCTAGGTGTGAAGCATTGGTGGCCAATTTGTATTCACAGAAAGGCTCATAGTAATCATTTGTTTGCCTAGTTTTTTTAGATTGTATATCTCTAATTTTTATAAAAGTATTCTTGTTATTAAATATGTACAAACATCATTCCAAGATAAGTAGATATTGCCATATCAGAGATCAGAGTGAGAACACCTAATTCTTTGAAAATCGTTCTGCATGATTCATTACTTCTCTTTCCAGCAATTATTCCAATCACCATCTTCTGTGGCAAAAATACATCATTGAACATTGTTGAAGCCCCCCACAACATAAACCATATCTCATACTAGAAGCTACTAAGCTGTGATACAACATTAGTAATTGAGGACATTTCAAAACTGGTCTTAGAGTTCTGAACATTATCCAAGAGAATTCAATTTGTTCATGATGGTTTGACAGTGACTCCTCCAGTCGAGGTTCTCATCTATAATGATTCCAAGGAACTTAGTCTTTTCACTGTTTCTCACAAGTGAGTCATTAACTTCTATCTCAATTCGCGAGCATATTTTTCGCCGTAGATGAAAACGAATTAGTTGTGTTTTTTCATTATTGAAGAACAGATAATTGGACCCACACAAACCTGATATGGCTTCCACAACATCAACATTTTGAGGTGAGAATATAATCGTTCTTTTCAGGAATCAATAAGGATATGTCATCGGCGTGAGTGACAAAACATGCTCATTCAGTTACTTTACCGATTTCATTTATATAATATATATGTATATATATATATATATATATATAAATATATATATATATATATATATATGTATATATATATAAATATATATATATATATATATATATATATATATATATATATAAAGCGAAGGGTAGTCTCGACTAAAATGTACTTACTAACGTGAGGTTAGAGTCAGACGTAAACTGAGACACAGAAAACTGAAACTTTTTCTCATTTGAAAAAGAGTCACACATTGCATTCAACATAACATATATATATATACATATATATGTATGAAAACTTATTTTAATTCAAATTTTTGGAAGATTAAAATTTCACCGGCACGTGCTCGGAGGTGGTTACCAAAAGAAAGGAAATATTTGAAATTTGATAATTGACATATGAAAGACATTTGGAGTTTTAAATTCTGAAATTTGACAGAGAAAAGTCAGGGTTACCAAAAGGTACACCATAAAACATGACCAAACCATAAACGAAGTACAAAATTGACCCTGAGTACAGTGCTGCCACTCACTCCCAACTGACGTGAGTAGTTTTCGACAGCCTCAGCACTGCGCCCAAACTCAAACACTACCTGTTACTTGAGGGAACTGGAGGAATCAGCTCCAATTTTAGAATGTGATTATAAATGTTACTGAGATTGTTGAGATCAGTCTTTTTGTTCATGTTGTTGGTATTCCTATTGATAAAGAACATTTCTTTAAACAAATGTTTCCGCAAATTGCTTTCAGTACACAAAACTTTAACTTCCTCATAGTTCATTGTGTGTTTTGCGTTGATGACATGTTCAGCAAGTGCACAGGTGGCTTTCTTAGTGTTACAATCACTTTTGTGAGACGTTAAGCGTCCAGATAGATTTCTAGAGGTCTGTCCAATATATGTCCTGCAACATGTATGGCAAGGAATTTCATATACCACATTCGACTTTTCTACAGTTTTCAAAGTAGTTTTAACTTTGGAGAACAGACTATTAGTAGTGGTAACGATAAATATAAAATTTGCTCAATACATCGTATTGTATACCTCAATCTGCCTACTGCAGATTGAGGCCCCGGCGTCAAGTCACAAACCCTTACCCCCTGTGACAACACCTGAGGAGTAGGCAGATTGAGACCTCAGCGTGAAATCACATAAACCTTTTGAAAATGGCTCCAAAATCGGAACCGAAACGTCGAGAACAAAACTCCAGACGCGGTTCAACCCGAACTCAACAACGACACACAACTGTATATATATATATATATATATATATATGTATATATATATATATATATATATATATATATATATATATATATATATATATATATATATATATATATATATGTTAGCATGAAGATTCTCACAAACGAAGTATGGTAAGTTGTTTTTTCGGGTTTCATTCTGTGGTTTTGATCCTCTGAAGGATAATTGTCACAACGTTTCGGCAAAGTCTCATTTGCCATCTTCTAGGTGATGACTGAGTTTCGACCTCGAGTTCGGAGGTCGAACTCAATCAATATAACAGGACCCAACGCCGAAACCTGTGCTACGCCAGTGAGACAGGTCATTGGATCCGAATTGATATTATTCATTCCACCGCTCCGTTGAAATCGAACGCTCACATATAATTGCCTATTTTTTATGAATGTCTAAATTCAGTCATAAGCTTTGCCTCGAATTTCATAGTTCAAAATCCTTATCTGTCATCAAACCACTCTTCAAGGGTGGGGATAAACATCAGATCTCAAATTAAATACCATTATCTCTGATTTCGAGCATTGCAAGAATATTAAAAAAAATCGTAAAAACTAGGATGACACATTCTTTAGAAAAACAAAAATTGTTATCAGTACCTACTTTATTCAAAAGAAGTGGTATTTTTTATATCAGACAACAATGTTGTCAAGATCTGTTATTGAAAGCATTCAAAAATAAGGTGAAAATAACACTTGCTCATCATTCATATAATACCAGAGGACGAGAGCATAATGTTAGAGTTCCAATATGTAAGAAAGTAGTGGGACAACTTTGCAACTATTGAGTAAGAAAACTATAAGAAGTAATATTATTATTTCATTTTATATTTTCATTTTATAATTTATATATTCAAATGAAACACATAAGTGGCTATACCACTCACGCACGCAGTAGCAATTCTTTGAAATCGTTACCTTGGTGGTGCCATTATTTATTTACATTCACTTTATACTGGATACGAACAAACTTGAGATAGTTTTTGATAGGAATTAACATTATCATCATCATCATTATTCTCCTTCCAATTCAATCTTAGAATTCATAGAGAATACGATAAATAACTGACAGAATAGTCAGTTAATTGTGCTTTTCTACAATTTTGTAATTACGTATCGTGGCAAATATACCAATGTACCCTAAAAACAGAAAATATGAGAATTTGAAGCCTTCTTCATTTTCAGGAGGAGAAAATGGATTTCATGACAGAGATATTCACGTTGTGAGATGGTTTTCTTTCCCAATGAAAACATCGTATGAATGTGGGTAACACCCTGTTAAAAAGCTTGATGTATCGAGTCATATAAATGATAGGACTATGATGAATTGATTGAAAGATTATTCACAATGATAATGGAAAAAAAATGTAAAAAATGTGTGAAACTATATCGAACCTTGGAAAATAGCTGAAGAATCAGAAAAATGGAATCAAATGAATTATCAATTGTTAATTTCTGTATTGGTTATCTGACGATAACTCGTCTTCGTTGTCTTCTATTGGCGAACAGAAGTCGGAAGCTCTCATATATTGAAGATTGAGTGTTGTACCGCAGTATCAAAATCTTATGGAAAATCAAGGTAATAAAGTACAGAATCATGTGTCTTATAGAAGGGCATCATACTTAAATGTTGCCTCCTCCTGTGACTTATATAGAAAGTATTCCTAAGATGAGAAATAGAGACATATTATCTTATCAGACTGGAACATCAGCTGCAGTCAAACAAATCAGACTTCCAGACAGACCTTTCAGCTACCGAAGATACTGAGTTCTCCATATCATGTTTGGAAGTCATTTGTCTCTAATTCTATTGTGAGTATACAATCGAGAACATTCAGCGGTTTTTGACTGACAGGGACTCTAAAAAAGATATCCATCCACTTTCAACTCATTTCAATACCCGATTCGCCTTTCAACCAGAGCATCTCTAATATGGCCTCTCGTCCACTGGCAGTGGAAAGCTGTGATAAGTTTCGAATTCAATTTTTCAGAATTCGCACGACAACAAACGAAGGATTCAAACACGTGGTTAGATGGGAAACCGCGTCCACTTGGCCCGTATATTTCGTCAGTTTGCGAAGTGCGAACCGATCTCATCCAACTACTGGGATTTGATTGCGATCTAGTGCGAAAGGGTGAAGTTTATTATGTATCAGGTGATTTTGAGTCGAACATGGAAAACAAAAAAAAATTGAGTGTCTGTATAAAAACGAATTGAATCTTTGAATTGTGATTTGTCTGAAGGCCACAAATTGTTTGTTGATTCGTTGATTATAAAGAAACGTAGATATCTCCTGCATTATCATTATTATTCCCATTTCGAGTCGTGAAAACTTTCACACGGGCACTCCCCGATGCATTCAGAAAGGCTGCTTGTGTCATCTCCCATATATGCACTGAACTGAAGAAGGTGTAATAAAAAACATTCACTTGGTGTTGAAAGTATGAAATAAGAAGATAGAAATGAGAAGATAGATATGTAAAAGGAAAACCTAAACCTTCAATATCCAAATTTTTGTGATGATGGTCAAAACTTGAAAACTCTGTTGAGTATTTGGGATAATGACTACATAATATGTTTGTTCATCTATATCAACTCGATATAATGATTTATTACTGCCTTCTATAAGCATATCACTTCACTAATCTTGGGAATATTCAAATTTCAAGATGTTTTCAAATGAACCCTAGGTTTTCATTAACCTTGTCATATGGTTGTTATACTTCAAAACGCCTTCAAACATTGTTGTCGGGTCGGTATGTTTTCATTGTCTGCAATCCCATTCACCTTCCTTTCTAAACATTCAAGAGTGACACATTCGCATTTGGAATATCGATTCATTCTCCTAAATGCAGTTGAGAAGTAAAGTATTCTACTCCCAGTTCAATTTCAATGAATGGTATGTATAACATTTGAAAAGAGTTCTGAGGAAGACTAGAATGATGGAATTGTGAAAATGGAAGAAATTTGAAAAAAAATTATATTGAGTGGAAGCTAACTCATCTGGGAAAGCCAATATTGACAATGGATGTGAAGTTCCAGAAAAAGGACAAAGTGTAACAGGCACTAAACATTTTTCCTGTCAGTCACATGTGAAGCAACCACAGGCGGTTACAGAATTTCAATTGCAACAAAACAGGAAACTCGAAAAAATGAAGATTCAATTCAGGTTCTATACAAGTGTAAAAGGATAGACTTCTGATTAACTGCGTGAATTACAAAACAGTTCATTTCGTATAGAACACGTCCTCAGTGGACAGCTTCTCGTATTACTCAAATTTGCCTTATCGTTTTCCTGTCAGTCACATGTGAAGCAACCACAGGCGGTTACAGAATTTCAATTGCAACAAAACAGGAAACTCGAAAAAATGAAGATTCAATTCAGGTTCTATACAAGTGTAAAAGGATAGACTTCTGATTAACTGCGTGAATTACAAAACAGTTCATTTCGTATAAAACACGTCCAATCAGTGGACAGCTTCTCGTATTACTCAAATTTGCCTTATCGTTTTCTTCTCCCGAAGATGCTAACCTTGTTAGCGAAACGCGCGTCGAGAGCAAAAATTACAGTTCGAGGTTTGGAATTGGAAAAATAATAATTTTCTGTATTTTCTGATATGTTCTGATTCAATTGGTGTTGATTGTGTGAAGAGAATTAATAAATTAGAACTAGAATACCATCATGTCAGCATGATTGTAGGAACTCACCTAGGTGTTTTGAATGTCACCAAGAACTGAACGCAAGCTTCAGTGCAATTCTTCAACTAAAATACTCATTCACTATGGAATAACGTGTTGGAGTATATCACGCACTGTATATTCTCGAATTAGCTCTGTCATAGTTGTGTGGGGAAATACACCAACAGCTCCAGGAACTTTCATTTCTTGAAAACTGGTTATCTGACTCACATTTGGTTTGAAATGAGCAGATTCTGGTAGACCACATTCTGAAGCAAACAACGTCTTGACGATACCTGGAATATTCATTTACAATTGTGTTCCGATTATTGAATAATAAAGATACTTATACATGCAAAATCGTGATGAGAATAATCGTGCATCAGTGGAAGCTTGTTACAGATTGCTGCACACAGAACCTGTTTATTTATGGAAAAATCATCTGCACAGTGGCATTACATTCAGAGCCGGCCTTAAGGGTGGCCAAGCGGGGCGCCGGCCCCGGGCCTCGCGCCTTTAGAGGCCTCGCGCTACCGAAGGTTTCGTTAATAAAATCATACTGAATATAATTTTAAAAAAACTTTTACACGTTATAAATTTTCTGCTACTACTGAAATTCTGATAATGCTGGAGGCTGGAGTTTGATACCATTATAGATGAATTTTCGAAAATGAAAGCTAGGCGGGTGATTTTTTCATAAGATCTCATGAGTCTCACATGTACGTTTCATGTTTCATTTTCACTCAGTGGAAGAATTCAAATTATTATTTTATTATGAGTTTTGTTTTGATGTTTCGTTTGAATATTCAGAGTTTTATTTTCGTTTTCGTTATTGATAGGTATATTACGTAATATACTATATATTGTTTTGTTTAGATTTTGTTACATCTTTCATATTATTTTATCTAGTATTAGTTATTATATTATCAAAACATTCAAAAGTGTTTTTCCCGCCAAATAAATTATTGATTTAAATTATGTATTTTATATTTTGAACATATATTTAGTAGGCATGCCATTCGAGAGGTAGTAAGGGGAAGGTGAATAAATGAGAACATTGAGTAAGCATTTCTTCAAAGGATAAAAATATAAATTTATTAATAAATAAAATATATGAGGGCCTCGCAAAACAAGTTGGCCCCAGGCCTCGCGCTCACTAAGGCCGGCTCTGATTACATTTTTCGATATTCATTTCAGATATATGAAAATTGTGAAAAACTAAATACGTTTCAACAGGTCATGAAAATTTCACCAACGTTTCGTGACATATTGCTTCTCATACCCATTTTATATTCCATTTCACATGAACAAATGAACACTCATTGGACATGAATTAACTCTACATATAGCTCCTATTTTCAAATGGAAGTGGGTCATATTACGTGTGCATAGTCGAACATTAGATGTGCGAAGATGTGATTTCTTTCTAATATACAGATGATTCACACGAGAGAAAAGCTCTGTAATGTTAGGAGTACACCGTTTGAATCAAGGGACATAAAATTAGAATTAACATTAACTCCGGAAAAACCTCCTGCGGTAAGGAGTGCCAGAATTCAGCTGTTCTATTGAAAAAGAACCTTGAGTAAGAGAGGTTCGACAGCTCTCCAAGCCCACAACAGAGGGGTGAGAATTCCGCACACGTCTGGTCATCCGTGGTCATACTGGCAAGGGTGGTACGACTGACGAAACTACAAAAGAGCACCGACCGTGAAAATATCTGCCGAAGAGAGATAAGTCATGCCTGGGTTCCCTAACATTGGTTTCCAATACGTAGATGTTATCCCATGCTATTTTCTCCGTAGTTTCCTGGGTTTCGAGACTACCAGAATCTTCAAAAATAAGAATTAACCTACCCCGTTAAGTTTCGTTGATTTAAAAACAGTTCAGCATTAGTTTGTTCGAATGCGGTCATCGCTGTGCTGATGAGCTCCAAAGGGCGGTACTGCAGTCCACAGATAGACCATACCACGAAGTCTGCTGGTAGTTTTCAGCCTTCGGCGGCATGCATTGGATTGCAGATTCGTGGTTCCAAATGGAACCCTCTTCACGGAGGCTCCTAGATAAAAAATTCCGAAAGCATCTGCTGGGCTTGCTGTCAGCAAAAGTGACAACAACAAACTGGAGTAATGGCAGAAAACTTATAAGATGTTCTTCGTGAATCTCGCAATTTGTTGTAGATAAGGCCTACGCCGGCCCCTTCCACCAGATCCTTTGCTTTGTCGATCCACCACGAGATGGTGGTGAGTTCACATTCATCGTAAGATCGTCGAGGAATGTGCTATTGAGTTGAGAATTCATTGGTGGTTCACTAGATGTGGCCAAATTTATCAAAATGTGCAAGATTTGGTAGCTTCCAGGTTCTATCATTATTATTTTCTTGATGTGAATTCGACGTTGCAACGGAGGAACGAAGTTGCTAATGACAACATTGGTGAGGCTTTGATAGCGCTCATTGACAGATAATAACATAGAGGTGATGTTTATATTACGCTATAGATGAATGAGGGTAGGAATACGACCTTGGAAGGCTCGAAACTTATGTTTAGGCCATATTGATTGGAAACACACCCCCATTGATGTCGATTCAGAATTGTATCCACATAATCTGAATGATCCGGATCCTCAACGACGACATCAAAGAATTAAAGGCATTGTCAGCATTGGCGGATCCTATGCTGTATCCGTTATCATTCCCGTGCGGTGATAATAATAATATAATAATAATAATAATAATATTTATTTTCCAGTAAGACATAAATACATATGTATAGGAATAGTCACACATAGAGAAACAAAGAGAAACATAGAGCAAAACGTAACAGAACAACATAATCACAATTTAAAATATCACATTTTAAAATATTCTTCCAAGGAATAAAAACAATTTTCAATCAGGAATTTTTTCAGTGCTGTGATAAACTTTCTATTTCCATTGATACTTTTTATTTCATACGGTAATCTGTTATAGATTTTCAAACCCAAATAGGCGAGTGAGTTTTGAGAGACTCTATATTTATAAAATGGAATATAGAACTCATTCTTTTGTCGTGTATTTACATTATGCAAGTTTTCATTAAGAGTAAACTTTGTTTTGTTTTTATAAATGAAAGTGCATATTTCATATATGTACATAGAAAAAAGTGTCAGTATGTTAAAATTGACAAACAATCCCCTACAAGAGTGAGTTGAAGGAATGCCTGCCACTATTCTTATCATTCTTTTTTGCAAGGTGAACACGTCATTAGCAGAAGTAGAGTTACCCCACAAACATATACCGTACCTAATTCGGGACGCTACCTGAGAGTGGTATAGTGCTAATAGCTGGGGCTCCTCCAAGACTTGTTTGAGATTCCTGAACAAATAACATAAAGAATTCAACTTCTTATTCAGGCATATACAGTGATTTTTCCAATTGATATTCTCATCAATCACCAGACCTAGGAATTTGGTTTCATTGGTATTGTCAATTGATACGTCATTGACTCTGACAGTTATTGGTAGACAGGATTTTTGCCAGTTGTGGAATTTCACTATTTGTGTTTTAGATGCATTCAGATATAAGAAATTCAAGCTACACTATTCGTATACAGAGTTCAAGACTCGTTCACTTTTTAGTTGTGTTTTTATTTCGTCCCTATCCGATACTATTAAAGAGGTATCATCCGCAAACATCGTCATATGGGTCTCTGCTAGGTGCTTCTCAAGATCATTGGTATATAATAGAAATAGAATTGGCCCCAGTATTGACCCTTGCGGGACTCCTATGTTGACCAGTTTAGATTCAGATTGGGTTTGTCTGACTACCCCAGAAATAAATTCTGGTATGCTCACGTATTGTAGTCGGTTAACTAAGAACGAAGAAATCCAACTCAGGGCTGTACCTCTAACTCCATAGTTGTACAATTTGGATAATAGAATTTGATGGTTGACACAGTCGAATGCCTTGCTGAGATCACAAAAGACCCCAGCAGGGCATTCTCCTGTTTCTAAATATTCTACAACTTTTTCGAAAAACGAAATTGCAGCTGTATTTGTTGAGTGACTGATCCTGAATCCATGTTGATTTTTGCTCAAAATATGGAAACTTTCCAAGAAATTCAAGAGTCGATCTAAAAATGAATATTCAAAGATATTTGAGAAACTTGGCGTAATCGATATTGGCCGATAATTATCCATTAAATTAACAGAGCCCTTTTTATGAATGGGAATGATCTTTCCTGTTTTGAGGATATCGGGAAATTTCCCTGCTGAAAAAGATAAATTCACTAAGAAGGTCATAGGTTCAATAATGCTATTCAAACATTTTTTCAGTAAAAATAATGGTATGTCATCATTTCCCGCCGAGTGTTTATTTTTGAGTTTAGTTTTCAGTAATGTTTCCAGTTCTAGAGCAGTAAAAGGGTTGAGAAAAATTGAGAATTCATTCAATTCAATTTTTGGATTATTTTTATTTTTAATATTGCTTTGATCAATTTTGTTGATAATTTCTTTTGGAGCATTTATGAAATGGTTATTGAACAAATTTGATACTTCAGGAGCATTTTCATATATTACCCCATCTTTACTGATTTCCATGTTGTGGTGTGACTCAGTCCTTTTGTTACTCAATTCCGAAATAACTTTCCAGGCTGTTTTGTTAACGTTAGTTGAACGAGTTATAGTGTTTTGATAGTAATTTTTTTTTGAATTTTTCACCAGCATTTCGTGATTCTTTTTAGCTGCTCTATATGTGTTACGTAATTGAGGGTAGTTTGATTGTAGGTAATGTAAATCTTTCAATTCGACACTAGATGATTTGACGTCATCTGTGACCCACTTTTTATTGTTCATTTTCATACTATAATATTTTCTCAAAGGAAAATACATTTCAAAATAAAAAAGGAAGACTTTCCGAAACAAATCGAAGGCATTGTCCATGTCGGACATATTATAAAGTTCAGCCCAATTTTCCTGTAGTAGTGCTGTATTGAAACAATTAATCGCTTGCTCGTTGAAGTTTCTTCTCATATGAGATGAACCACTCTTCACATCAGTTTGTTCAGGAATCTCGAACAATACAGTTCGGTGATCTGATAAGTTATTATCAACGACGCAGACAACGGAGTCGTTGTAGTTTGTAAATATATGATCGATTGTGGTAGCTGAATGATATGTTACCCTTCTGGGCCACTTTACAATGGAAGTCATGTTAAAACTGTCAAGAATGTTACATAGTTTGTTGAAATTATACATGTTGTCTGTTGAATTTGCAGACGAGTCAATGTTTAAATCCCCTACCAGGGTTATGTTAAAATTTGGTTTATATTCCTGTTCTAGCACTTCCAGGATGCTATCTAAAAAAGTGTTTATATTCCCGCTGGGAGAGCGGTAACAAGCTAAAATAATGCTATAATTTTCGCCAGTTTTATAAGACAATCCACAAATTTCAAAATCTTTATCTATACAGTATTTTTTCAGATCGATTACTTTGCATTTGAGACCAGATTTACAGTATATGGCAACTCCACCTTTTTTCAAATTATTTCTGCAATAATGGGCAGATAGATGGAATCCGTTGATGTTCCTGTATAGGATAGAATCACTATTACAATGAGTTTCAGTAAAACATAAAAACTGTAGGTCAGCACCATCAATATCGACTTCCAAATTGTTGATTGTATTTGTGTTTAGACTTTGTGCGTTCAATAACAGTAGCTGGGGATTGAACATCAGTCCTTTACAGGGGTTGACTGAACCCGTTTCTGAAAAAACTTGCTGATACAAGCACCATTTGGCCACAGTTTTGGGTCCATCGCCTTGCGGAAGTTTTTGTCGTTGAGTAGATACTTGGAAATTTTGATGTCATCAATTCACATTTCACTTCAGGAAAAGCGGGAGTCAGTAACTTGGTTAAATCGTCGGCTGTTGTAGAACGCTCCACTCTTGACACATGCAAAGTAACATTTTTAGGTACTCCTTTCACAGAAGATTCCACATTGCAGCCAACAATCATTTTTCTTCTGAGCGGCTTATGTTTATAGTTCACGGTTTGCCAGTTATTGTTGTCATTATCAGCTAAATTAATGATTTCAGTGCATTTCTGCAAGGTATTTATTTCATGTAGTTCAGCTGCTACATGATTTTTGTTTATTTTGGAAGTCCCTGCTTTTTGTGAAACAACCTCAGCACTCGTATGTTTCACATTTATTCTGGAATTCCCTGGTTTTTGTCGGTCAACAGCTGGGATTTCTTGCCTCATTACCTTATCTGCCGAACTGTTAGAAAAACTCTCGTCATCAATGTTCCGTACTTCTTTATGTGTTTCCTTATCTGTATTTTTATTCGAAGTGTTCAATTTACTCAGAAGGTCGATTTGTATATTCAATAATTTGATTTTATCTCTCAATTCGCTGATAATTATGTCCTTTTGTCTCATCAAATAACTCACCAGAGGTGCATCTAACTTTTTATCAGGATCTTCTAGCGCATCATAGAATTCATTGTCACAGCCAGGTTCACTTAGTACCACCTCATTTGCATCATTTTTGTTATCACAGCATATTACACATTTTTTGTCATCGGTTTGTTTAAGGCCTTTGTATTTAGCTGCACAGCTTGGATGAAACACAGAATTACATTTTCCGCATTTTAATCCATTGTTTACCTTTGCTTTGCATTTTTTACATAGAGCGTTCACACACACGTCTGTTCCGTTCGACATGTTTCTCCAACGATCCTGTGAGAGGTCGACCAATCATTCAGGCGGGCACATTTCATCAGTATTATCGCTATCGTATCTAGAGTTGTATGGAGGTCCTTGGTCATAGTAGTGTATGAATTGATAGAACTAATTTACCAAACCTGAACCAGTACGTTCAATGCTTAGTGAAGCACCTATTGAATTGGGAAAAAAGCAAGCAATAACCCCGAAACTGTCAACACCAAAATATCACTATATAGTAGATGATGAAGGATCTACAAACATTCCAACTCCGTGATAAGTGCAACTTTTTGTGGTAGACATAAAAGCATTGGCAGTTATGTTATCATTGAACATCGAAACAGTCAGACACAGAGTTGATGAAGTAATGAAGGAAAATCAAGAAATGAAAAACAAATTCCTTGATAGAACTAAAAGAAAAAATATCATGCCGATTTTTGGAATTGAAAGGAGATCGAAGCTATAACGGCAGAAAAAACATCGATAACCTGGAAATCCTAATGGAAATGAAAAAAGTTGAATCAAATCTCAATCAGTTATACACTAGACAAATCTGGAGAGAGTCAAATAAGGACTGACTTCACCTTTTTCCCCAAGAAACAGAGAATCCTCAAAACGACAATAAATTGAAAGAGATCTGACTCATAAAACGAGAGGGGGAAAGGCATTCATGTAAACATCTCTACCTAGCAAAACAAATTAGCGAAATGAACTCATTCAAGTGACACCTCCTTCCACTGAAAACATAAAAAAAACAGAGTGAAATGAATGCATTGGGAACCAAGGAACCACGAAAAAAATCCGAATCTTCTGAAAGGGAAACAAAAAATTCAAAAAAATATTTAGATAAAGAGCAAATATAGAAACCTGGCAAATATCGACTCCCTACTAAACAAAACTCCTCTACCAATGGATGAATATAATCAACATTCATGTTCAGTTTATTATGGATAGCTTTACACGAAATTCTGAAACTGATATTCCAGAAACATCAATATATCAGGATGTTAAAGAATGTCAACGTGCGATGAAGCATAACGCAATCTTCATAATTCTCCACATGAAAATTGGGACATTATCAAAAATTTTTAAGGATTTCGAGTTGCTCCTTGGTCATTGAATTGAACAGATCCATGAAATTAGGGAATGATATGTAGTCCCTTAAGGATATTCTCAATTCCAGTTTTGGTGAACGACCCTCAGAATTAGCAGTTGTTAACATGGAAAGATTACCATTAGAGGGATTTGATGAAAGGCTATTTTCAAATGAATCTGCATAAATAGTTCGAACGGATAAGTAGAATCGAAGAAGATACTTTTCTTTTAATTTTCCGCTTCTGAATAATTACTCTCATCCCTTGATATTAAAGCTAGTATATTGTTTTAATGTTTCACAAATCAATGGCAAATTGTTTCTTTTTCGCCATATCGGATTTTAAATGAGGTATGTTTCTATTTATCACTGATGTCACCTGAAGAGATGATTTCAGAAACCGCTCTAATTCCCAGTGCTTTTTACCTTTAATTCATTTTAATCAGATGAACATCAACTACGATTGTTGTAGATGAATGAATGTGAGCGATACTACTAGAATTCCCAACTACGACTTTTTTTGCTCTGTGCGATGTCCTGCAAAAATGGCCTAATGGTCTGCCGATGCCGACCGTAAGTACTTCTTTAATATAGGTACTAATTTTGATTCGACCAATCAAATTCAACGCGTTCACGCTGTGAACTAAAAAAAATCCTAAAATTATCCTGGGTTGATGAACGAATTAGCGTCTTTGCATTTTCCAAGATAGCAATTCGAAGTGGATTCTATGAATTTTGTTCAAAATTAAAATAATAGAAGGGGAGAACGAGTTGGCATTTAACGAACTCCGGAAACTTGCAGTCTCCTCTTCATCAGGTGCCGATTCACCATATTAATAAAAGTGCAAAATGACGTGAAAAATTGCGGAATTTCAATATGCGGTTCACAATCGAGCAAAGCGACTACTGCCTCAGCCGCTTCTTAATTGGTTGTATCGCAAGGCATGCGCCCTTTTTGAGTCGCCCAATGCCGACTTGAAAATATTAATCGAATACGTAACACGTATATTCTTTATTCTTCACTTGTTAATTGCATTTTTGCATTTTTTTTTCTCTCACGAATTCTCACCTTGATCTATTGCGAACCAACAGTTTAATGAAAACGAATTACGGGTTTTAATATCATTGTTATATACAAGACAAGTTTCTCTGCAATAACATGAGTTGCAAACTCTTTCAACAGTATAATTCTGATGGTTGGGTGAAAACTGAAATATGTAAAAAGATCATGGTGGTTTTAAATTATCATCTTGAGTTTCGGCATACCGCCCGCATCAAACTCCCCCAACAAGGACAATCGACCCCGCAGCAAGGTCAGCCGGTTCCTCACATCGAGATTCCGAGATTAACATTGGAAGCCGATATGTAAGCGGTATGGAAGCATAGTGGCATGTGTTTAATCATGAATTACATCATCCTTTCTATTATGTGTATCACCCGTTCATTTGCCAGGGGATCGAGGGGTCATCTATAATGAGGGCGATGACAACAACGCTATTGATGGTCAAATGAGAGGTCTGAAGCAGAAGCGTGGTTCGCTCTGAATGAAGTTAATCTGATGGTCGGACTTTAGGGTGTGAGGATATACCGGAGCATTTTACATGAAAGAACAAAAAGGCTACGTATATATCGCACCTTCGAGTCTGGAATAAAAAATTCCAGTACACGGTCCTCAAGCCAGAAAATTTCGTGAAATAGCAACACCAGCCGTGAAAGCCTACATTCTTTCATTTTGATGTTATCTTGAACAAAAGTCACCACATCTATACCAACTAACTCGTTAAAACAAGTCTGTACGTGGCGTAGAGTATATAGTGGTCGACAATGATAATGCTATAGCGAAGAAAGTGAGTTCAAGCCGCATAGCAATTTTTTCCAGATAAGTATTCGGTTAATACATGTGAGTGAGTGAATTTCTTAGGTTGACTGCGAGTTGAGAAATGAATGAATATTTCGGAGAATATGAACTTGTAACCTTATCTTGTTCATATAATGAGGTATACCAGATTATATGCCCAACACAAGGTACAGATTGCGAACGGCTAGCTTTTGTCAGGGAAGCAAGGGCGTGATTCGCTGCTATTTGAGAACTCCCAGAAATCCAATAGATGGCACTGAGGATAAGTCTGAAGTAAAATGTTGTTAATTGGACGACATCTACAGAAAAAAAGATTATACAAACTTATTCTCAAGCCAATCTCTGTAGAAAGACTTAACCATGCTGGAAAAGAGATTCTTGAACATACAAATAAACAAGCAGGCGTGAGAAAGAAATATTTGATTAAAATTTCAGTAGTAAATATCGTATGGTAGATTTAGTGGTCAAGAGTTGAATATGGAATCAAATAATATAGAATGGCCAGAGGAACTTCAGCGTAATGGTATAAAACAATAATGACATCAACAATCAAGATGAATGCATTCAAACCTGTTACATTTATATTTATTGCTGAAGGTTGACGTTTTTTCACTTTGTTACTCCAGTGTGATATTCACTTCGTTCCAAAAACTGTTCCTACAGTTTCACGATAGTATGATAGCTCCAGAACTCAGCTATCCCTGATTCCCTGATTGCTCTGTTGTGGAAATCGAATGTTTTAATGTATAATCGATTGCTTTAATGTAGAAATTGGATGCTTTAATGTAGAAACGATTGCTTCGATGTAGAATATCCTGGCAGAACTGATATTGAGAAAAGAAAAGAATTATGATAAAACGTGTTCGGACAAAAACAATTTTATTTTTCAAATTTCTCGTGAAGCGAGTTGAAATCTACCCAAATTATTATCCTGAATTAAAATCCCAATAATGATTTTCAAATATTTACCTCTGATGAATGGACTCATCTATATTCTCTTGTGTAGGTGAATCAAAATTATTTTACAGTTAACCCACACGAGTTCTTCTTAGCTTTACCAGGGCAGAAATGGGCCCTTGAAGACTTCCGTCCTCTCCAAATTGAAATTCAGATTAAAAAAAAAAAATTCCGTTTCATTTCACGGTTACCAACTCGAACACGCTTCATTCGATTCAATTTCACAAAACAGTAATTTGCACCGAAAACACAAGATAAGCTAAAAGCAGAATCACATAACGCAGAAATTATTTACATTTGAGGTGTCGCTTCTGAAAACTCTATACTATGGCAAATAGTCGAAATTATTAGAAGAAGAATTATTACGGTCAAGTGGTTTGCTGGATTTGACATATTTACATTTCCATAACCAAATTTGCTAATTAAATGAGACACTGAAATAATAAATGATTATTCCTTTGGAAGTAGACAAGTAGAGACCTTCGTGAGCTGCGAAAATAAGCATGATCACGTATTTCATCAGATGGTATGCCTTTAGGAAGTGTTTAAGTGACCAGTGCTTGTATTT
This sequence comes from Zygogramma bicolorata, assembly GCA_032362365.1. Lineage (NCBI taxonomy): Eukaryota > Metazoa > Arthropoda > Insecta > Coleoptera > Chrysomelidae > Zygogramma > Zygogramma bicolorata. The sequence goes on from JAVJAQ010003674.1 coordinate 82,353, forward strand.
ATTTCCCTGCTTTTCTGAAGAAAATAACGATTACACAAATGTGAGCGTTACATTACCCCCCTTCTTGAGAAAGAAAAATTTGAAACAAATTTTTCGATTATAATTGTGATTCATTACTATAGTAGCTCTTCAAAGCCAAAAATATATTTACAATTATTCACAAGAATAAACAAAAATATACAAGAAAAGTATTGACACATTTGATCTCGAAGGATCTAGAGAAACTTCGGGCATCACTACATATTAGTGAACAGTCACAGGGTTTTCTTCAATTCCCTAGTGATATTTTAGGTACCACCACCAACTGAAATGTGTTCAACACAAATACCACTCATTACAGGAAGGTTCAGAATGAACTCGAATTCCACTCCAAGTGAGGCTCGAAGTGGCTGAAGACGACCCATCCTTAGACTCCCTTTCAGGAGTACTCCACAAACATTCCCAAAAGGAATGATATGACTCCCTACAGACAAAAAAATAAATAGTGGGGGCATTTAAATGCATAATACCAAATCGCCCATATTCGGTATTCTAGGCAAATACTTCCAAAAACACTCTACGTAGGAGAATGTAAGGCTTGAAATGCTGCTAACAAACCACCTCCAGTTTGCCGTCCTAGCACACCCTATAGAACATTCCGAAAAATGTGAGGCTTGAAATGCATGGTAACAAACCACCCCAAGTTTGTCGTCTCAGCAAATCCCTAAGAAGCATTCTACATAGGTGAATAGGAGGTTTAAAACCCTGATAGCAAACCACCCCCAAGTATGCCATCCAGAAAAATACAAGCAGAGAAATCCCATCCCACAATCTGTACAATGATACTACTAAAAGCCAAAAACCGAATAATACATGATGATAGGCCAACCGTCTGTTGAAATCGACAGCGAAGCTCCATATCAAAGTGTCACACAATGGTAGGCCAATCGTCTGTTGAAATCGACAGCGAAGCTCCATATCAAAGTATCACACACTCATAGGCCAATCGTCTATCAACTCAACGAAGAAGCTCCATATCCAAATATACTCACTCACAAACAGCAATAATATGTACAGTGGACAACTATCGAATACCTAAATATCCAATAGACCAACACATTTTTCTCAGGTGAGTATACTAGTGAATTTTTTATTTCAAATTCCAACAAAAATTTTTTTCACAGCCCACTAGATTCATTAGGCAAAGATCAATCCCAAACTCCTGCAGAAAAATGCTCGTCAAAATAGCGTTCTTATTGCCATGAGATTCCAAGATGATGTTCAGAGCAATCATACTCAACTGAAATCTCACTAGTTGGGAACATGTCCAAGTTCTAGTTGCTTTGGGCCCAATGCCCGAGACAGCCAACTTCTGCCTCAAAAACAAAAAAAAAAGTTTTTGGCATCAATCATCGAGGTGACAAAATAGTGTTCCACATTAATTCCCAAGAAACCTCCATAAGCAGGCAAGTTCTCTTATAAAGAATTGTGAAAAAGACCTTGAAAATTCCATTGCACAAATTTCTTTTTCAGGTGAAACTACGGAACTCCAGGCAGAAACCTCAACAAAAACAAATCGCAACACCTTCAATGACTGAAACAGTGGTCTTACTGTCGTGGCTTATTCGAGACCGTATTTCAAACTAAAATACCAAAAAGGTTATGTTGGTTACGAAATCTCCCACTAGCTAGGAACGTACCAAGTTCAAGTTGCTTTTGACGCGATGTCAGAGAGAGCTAGCTTCTACCTCAAAAAAAGGGGAGTTACACATGCAGCATGAAAATCCAGAAGTAAAATAATTTCTAATGAAGACTGGCCAAGTCTCAAAGAAATTCCTTACGCTTCCTATAAACAAAAACTTCCATCAACCTTAAATATTTTTTTGTATAAAATCATACCTGGAATGCGAATATGTATTCTATCTTTTTAGTTTTGATTTGAAACCTCACTTCAACCTAACACTATAACTACTATTTACAGGTATACCCAATTACTCAGTGAAGTTGATCAGACTCCACTTTCTAAAACTTCAAGACAAGTTTTCTTCACATCCTATAATTCTACATGATTTTCACTTATTAGAGCAAAAATTTTTTTCTATCGAGTCCTAACTAATAGCACTCAGAGCTACCCAAAACCAAAAAAAATGTCCTCCATGTGACATAAACAGAATTTACCAGCTCATGACTTCTTTTTGAATCAAACCTACAATAATTTTGAGAAATTAACAAAATTAAACTACTGTTAGAATTAATTTTTCTAGGAATATTCTCATTACTAAAATGAATTCAAGTTTTAAATTGATTCTCCAGAAATAATTCAGATTAAAAGTAGTCTACAAATCAAGGTTGTCATTAGTCATGAAAGGTAACTTATTCCCTGAAAATATTTCACAAATTTTCTAACTAGTTGGTCAAATCACCATCAGACCCAAAATATGGCTTAAGTTTTGTTACATGCCATATACCAGCAGGTGTATCATCAAGATTACTCAACTCGTAAGCCACTTTCGACAATACCTTTCTTATCTTACATAAAACATAACGAAAAGCTAATTTACTGAAAAATTCATTTGCAGCATCTGATAATGTAAAATTTTGCTTCCAGACTTTTTCACCTACCCGAAAGATATGCTCACGCTTTCTTAGATTATAGTATTTGGCATTCTTTTTATAAGAATCAGAAAGCCTCTCCTGGACTTTCTTATAAATTGGAGGAAGTTTCTCCAACTCTTCAGAATAAAGTTTTCTTGATTCCTCATCATTATTAAACTCAAATTCTACTACATCCCCATAATAATCTCCTGAAACAGGAGTTATCCTTCCAAAATTTCAGAAATTTGGGCTAAAACCTGTCACTTCATGAGTGGCAGAATTCATTGCATGTTGAATTTGCAATATTTCTTTGTCCCATTGTTTGGGGGAATCTTTTATGAAAGATCTTATTGCTGTTCCAATTGTACGATTATTTCTTTCTGTTGGATTATTTTGTGGAAAGTATCTACAATTATACCAAATTTTGGGGATCTTATGTTTTTCAACAAAATCCTTGAAAACTTTTCCTGTATGAGCTGAAGCATTATCCAACAAAAAAATTTCAGGAAAACCAAAAGTTAAAAATATTTCTTCTAAGAAACTCGTGATTGCTTGCGAAGTTGCATTTCTTACAGGTTTCATGACAACATACTTTGAAAAATAGTCTGAAGCTACAATGAGAAATTTATTACCCTTATTACTTCTGGGAAAAGGACCTATCACATCTGTACTTACTAACTGAAAAGGAAAGCTAACCCTTTTCTCCGCACCCATTAGACCAAAACGTTTTGCATTTGAAGCTTTTTGACTACAACACACTTGACATTGACGAACATATTTGAGAACATCTTTTCTCATTTGTGGCCAACAAAAACTTTCAGCTATTCTTTTTGAAGTTTTAAAATAACCTAGATGACTAGCAGTAGGCAAATCATGTGAATCAGAAATAACTTTCTTTCTCTGAACAAACGGAACCAACAATTTCCAATCAGATACGTTAGTTTTCAATGCAATTTTACTGGGTGTATGTTTGAAAATATATCCATCTCTAATCATCCATTGAATATATTTTTCAGGACTTTTAATTATTTTTTCTTTCAATTTCAGATACCAGGGTTCAAGGTTTCCCAGTGAAATTCCTGAAACATTGATTTCTTCTGGCAGAGGGGCTCGGGACAAAGCATCTGGAGTTATGTGGAGTTTACTTTTTTTATGAATTACTTTAAAATCAAATACAGACAGTCTCATTGCCCAACGGCTGAGCCTACCTGAACTAGATGACATCTTCGAGAGATATTTCAAGCTTGCATGATCTGTTATTATTTTGAAGTGGGTTCCATCGATATAAGGTCGAAATTTCTCCAGTGAAAATATCAACGCTAGGCACTCACGCTCTGTAGTTGGGTAATTTCGCTCTGCCCTACTCAGACTCCGACTCGCATATGCTATGACCTTCTCCTCACCATTTTGAACTTGGGTAAGTACACCTCCTAAACTTGTATCACTCGCATCTGCTTGAATAGTAAATTCCAGTGAAAAATCTGGGGCAGTGAGAATTGGGGATGAACCTAATTTTTGTTTTATTTCGATGAAAGCCTTTCCTGCTGAATTATTCCAATTAACTGTTTGCCTTTTGCTTTTACCTTTCGATAATTCATTCAATGGACTGATTGAAGTACTGAAATGGGGGATAAAACGCCTGTACCAGGAACACATTCCTACAAAACGTTCCATCTCAGTTGAGGTCTTAGGTCGAGGATAATCGATCATGGCCTTTATTTTGTCAGGGGATGTTCTAAATCCTCTGTGATCTACCACAAAACCTAAATATTGTAAAGATTCTCTGAAAAATTTTCATTTTGACAAATTTACAGTTAGATTTGCATCTAATAAACGTTTATGAACTTCTTTCAATATGTTCAGAAAAAGTTGAACTACACAATACTATGTCATCCAAGTAAACAAATACTTTTGGTTGTAGCTCTGGACCTAATATCCTATCCATTAATCTCTGCATAAGAGCGGCTGAATTGGACAAACCAAACGGAAGACGTTTATGATGAAACAGTCCACGCCCAGGAATGGAAAAAGCTGTTTTTTCCTTACTTTCATCGTCTAGAGGGATTTGCCAAAAACCAGAACGAAGATCAAGTGTCGATATGAATTTTGCATCGTTTAACATATTGAGAATATCATCAACCAATGGGAGTGGGTAAGAATCTTTTTTTGTAATCTCATTCAGAGCCCTCCCATTAAAACAGAATCTAAATTCTCCTGACTGTTTTCGAACTTAGAGAACAGGCGAACTCCAAAGACTGAATGAGGATTCTACTATACCCATTGCAAGCATCTTATCCAACTTTTCATTAAGGTGTCCTAAGATATATGGAGACATTCTGTATTGCCTCTTTTTAAACAGAGCATGATCTCCTGTGTCAATATGAGCTGTTATTTTGTCAGTAAAACCCAAATGATCTTCAGAAGGAATTGACTTGAATAATTCAATCACCTCTTCCATCTCCAGAACTTGTTCATTCGAAAGATTTTCACAAATACCTGTATTCAAATCATTTTGCTCTGGAGCTTCTTTTAAAATAATAATATTCATTCCTAGTTCACTGTGAATATTCCAAGAACTATTTTCAAAATCCATGGTAAGTTCAAACAACTTGCAAAAATCACTTCCTAAAATAAGTCCACATTGAAGAGAGGGTATTACAGTTACCTTCACTAATTTGCAAATGTTACCTAGACACAAAGGTAACTCACAAATACCTATTACAGTTTGCTCTTTATCATCAGCAGTGGTGACAGGTCTGTTCTTACTCCTATCTATTTTTACTTTATGTTTTTTTAACAAATCCATGGAATGTTTACCTAAACAGCTTGAATTTGCTCCACTACCAAGTAAAGAGATGATTTGATCATTGTAAAGTTCAACATAAATGTATGGTCTATTATCAAATGGCTTGGAGATAAAAAGAGGTGATAGATTTTCAGTCCCATGACTTTCAACCAAGTTACTATTTTGATTCATGTTCAAAACTGTTTTTCTATAAGAATCTTTAACTGAGGAGAAAAGGGTTTTCCTCTTGAAACTGTGACCTTTATCATAACTTTTTTCTTTACAAACTCTTTGATTCATCAAATTTGGACGACTTGAGGGAGCCGTCCAAAGTATACGTTTTTTGAAATACAAGGGCAATTCAATTTTGTGAAACCAGCTTTACCACAGATATAACAAAACTTTTTCTGTGAGTCTCTGCAATCTCTTTTTACATGTCCTACTTTACCAAAATGAAAACATCTAGAGGATGATCTATTACTTGTAGAAGCTTGAGAAGTTGAAGGAACTCTCGAGTTTCTACTTTCAACATTTGTAGGGTTTGAAGAATCGAAATGTTTTCTATCATTACTCCTTGCATCCGTAGATCTAAAATTAGAATTTTTATTTTCAGGTATTGCCTCCACATACGCCAGATCTGTCTCCAAACAATTCAAAGACTCTGGAGGAACATACTTCTGTTTGCCTTGCAAAAGTTTATTAACTCTCTAGTATTATTCATATCTTGTAAAATCAGGTGATCTATATATTTTGGTGAAATATTTCTTCTTATTATTTTTAAACAATCGAGATGATTCATAGGTTGACTCAACCTACTGAAAAGACTTTGCATTGTTGCAATATAAATATCAATAGGCTCATCGCGGCCTTGTGTACGTTGTTTAATTTCTTCAAGAAGTATATCATCATAACCTGTAGATGAAAATGCATCTTACATGCGAGATATTAATTCCTGCCAATTAAATACTCCATTTTCAATCGATCTGTACCAAATTAAGGCTCTACCTGTAAATAAATTCGTACAAGAATTGAAAAGTTCTAGTTCTGAGACATTACGAGATTGAGAAAGCTCCTTGACTCTTTCCAGGAAAGACTTCAAGCTAGTTGAACCATCATACTGAATTCCTCATTTGTATACTGGAACAGATTTTCCTAACCCTGAAGAAATTGTATATGAAGATTGCTGTACAGAATCTGGAACAACATTCATTGCTAGTTTTGCATCTAATTCAATGCAAGTATCCTTTGCATGCTTTTTATAATCAGAATATGAAATATCATCTTCCCCAAGTTGTGCTGGGACTTGGAAACGCTTCACTCTACCTGTAAGAGAGGTCAACCTTGATTCAATGATTTTATACATGGGGTCAGATACTGACGCTCTGAAATTGAGTATTAATGATTCCAGATCTGAGACAGTTTTTTCAATGAAAGTTTTTTTATTTTTTGCATCAAACTCTTTATCCTCAAACTTTGTTGACACAGTTCCTGTAGCCAATAGTCTTCCCAAAATTATTCTTTTTGAAGTTAAAGTTCCTCTACTAGCTACTACATCACGAATACGCAGTTCGTAATCGATCTCTTCTTCAGTGAGATATAATGGTTCCATTTTTCCTTCCATTATTATCCAAAAAAAATTTTGAAGATATTAAAAAAATATTTTCCAAGTAATGAACCACAAGAATAAAATAGGACGATAACAGGGCAATAAATTCAATAAAATTCTAGATAGCTGGTCAGCACAAAACGAAAAAAAATATACCAATACCATTCATGAAGACATACCAAAAATGAATTTTATCTGCAGTTCAAGAAACCCCCACAACACAATAATTGAATATCTGTAAGTTATCTGTAGCTCAAATGTACGGCTGAAAAAGCCCCACGTTGGGCGCCAATTCTATGTAACCTTATCTTGTTCATATAATGAGGTATACCAGATTATATGCCCAACACAAGGTACAGATTGCGAACGGCTAGCTTTCGTCAGCAAGGCAAGGGCGTGATTCGCTGCTATTTGAGAACTCCCAGAAATCCAATAGATGGCACTGAGAATAAGTCTGAAGTAAAATGTTGTTAATTGGACGCCATCTACAGAAAAAAAGATTATACAAACTTATTCTCAAGCCAATCTCTGTAGAAAGACATTATCATGCTGGAAAAGAGATTCTTGACCATACAAATAAACACGCAGGTGTCAAAAAAAAATATTAAATAATAATTTCAGTACTAAATATCGTATGGTAGATTTAGTGGTCAAGAGTTAAATATGGAATCGAATAATATAGAATGGTCAGAGGAACTTCTGCGTAATGGTATAAAACGATAATGACATCATCAATCAAGATGAATGCATTCAAACCTGTTACATTTATATTTATTGCTGAAGGTTGACGTTTTTCCACTTTGTTACTCCAGTGTGATACTCACTTCGTTCCAAAAACTGTTTCTACAGCTTCACGATAGTATGATAGCTCCAGAACTCAGCTATCCCTTAGCATCCTCCATGAAGATATCCACAGACAGGAAGGTCTCTACTATCACCATTATTCTCCTTAAAATTCTTCACAAGGTCTCGACAATTCTTTATGAGGTCTAGGTACTCGTCAATAGTCAATAGTTGTTGAATTGATTGCTCTGTTGTGAAATTCGAATGTTTTAATGTATAATCGATTGCTTTAATGTAGAAGTTGGATGCTTTAATGTAGAACCGTTTGCTTCAATGTAGAATATCCTGGCAGAACTGTTATTGAGAAAAAAAAAGAATTATGATAAAACGTGTTCGGACAAAAACAATTTTATTTCTCGAATTTCTCGTGAAGTGAGTTGAAATCCACCCAAATTAATATCCTGAATTAAAATCCCAATAATGATTTTCAAATATTTACCTCTAATGAATGGACTCATCTATATTCTCTTGTGTAGGTAAATCAAAATTATTTTACAGTTAACCCACACGAGTTCTTCTTAGCTTTACCAGGACAGAAATGGGCCCTTGAAGACTTCCGTCCTCTCCAAATTGAAATTCAGATTTAAAAAATAATTTCCGTTTCATTTCACGGTTACCAACTCGAACACGCTTCATTCGATTCAATTTCACAAAACAGTAATTTGCACCGAAAACACTAGATGAGCTAAAAGAAGAATCATATAACGCAGAAATTATTTACATTTGAGGTGTCGCTTCTGAAAACTCTATACTGTGGCAAATAGTCGAAATTATGAGAAGAAGAATTATTACGGTCAAGTGGTTTGCTGGATTTGACATATTTACATTTCCATAACCAAATTTGCTAATTAAATAAAACACTGAAATGATAAATGATTATTCCTTTGGAAGTAGACAAGTAGAGACCTTCGTGAGCTGCGAAAATAAACATGATTACGTATTTCATCAGATGGTATGCCTTTAGGAAGTGTTTGAGTGACCAGTGCTTGTGTTTATTTTCCTGCTTTTCTGAAGAAAATAACGATTACACAAATGTGAGCGTTACAAACTGATAATTATGAAGTGACTTTATTCGAATATATCTCTTCTGTCGATATATTTCACTATAGTCAATACGATATTTCCTTACATTGCTTTCGAATATTGATCCAATGTAGCCGAATGTTCACATTTTTTTATGGCCAATATGATATTTTCCATATATGTAAGATCAATATTATCGTTATATTGAACCAATATTGGACTCATATATTTGTGCTACTTGGGAGAGGTTGAATTCAAAAAATGAATAAAAAATGAACAATTTGTTCAGGCCAGCCTCAACTTACCTACACTGTAGGTTGACGGACTAACACCTATTAGAAAACAACTACTCCCCTGGCTAATACCACGAAGGGCATTGGATTACATCCAACAGGTGTAAGTGTGGGATTCTTCACAGAAGAAATTCCACATATACTCTTGGCGATACACCACCAGAATTGATTTTCAATTATTGGGACGGGACACACTTGCAGACCGGTTTCGGGCTATTTGGCCTCTCGTCAGTGCAAGGCAGTGCCATCATCAATATAAGTTGATGACTTCCCATAATTGAAAATCATACTCGAGTAGAGTATCTTCCCTAGACCTAGGCTGATACAAACAACTAGCAAAATTGCCGTTGCTGCGCCATCTGCCCGTAGACTAGGTACTTACCAAGAGCATATCCGCATGGCCCCAATTCCTCGTACAAGGAAAATACGAATAAAACAAATATTCATGGGGATGCTTGAAGACTGGCTTTGAATCAAATATTCAAAAAATGAACAATTTGTTCAGGCCAGCCTCAACTTACCTACACTGTAGGTTGACGGACTAACACCTATTAGAAAACAATTACTTCCCTGGCTATTACCACGAAGGGCATTGGATTACATCCAACAGGTGTTAGTGTGGGATTCTTCACAGAAGAAATTCCACATATACTCTTGGCGATACACCACCAGAATTGATTTTCAATTATTGGGACGGGACACACTTGCAGACCGGTTTCGGGCTATTTGGCCTCTTGTCAGTGCAAGGCAGTGCCATCATCAACATAAGTTGATGACTTCCCATAATTAAAAATCATACTCGAGTAGAGTATCTTCCCTAGACCTAGGCTGATACAAACAACTAGCAAGGCTGGCCTGAACAAATTGTTCATTTTTTGAATATTTGATTTAAAGCCAGTCTTCAAGCATCCCCATGAATATTTGTTTTATTCGTATTTTCCTTGTACGAGGAATTGGGGCCATGCGGATATGCTCTTGGTAAGTACCTAGTCTACGGGCAGATGGCGCAGCAACGGCAATTTTGCTAGTTGTTTGTATCAGCCTAGGTCTAGGGAAGATACTCTACTCGAGTATGATTTTTAATTATGGGAAGTCATCAACTAATGTTGATGATGGCACTGCCTTGCACTGACGAGAGGCCAAATAGCCCGAAACCGGTCTGCAAGTGTGTCCCGTCCCAATAATTGAAAATCAATTCTGGTGGTGTATCGCCAAGAGTATATGTGGAATTTCTTCTGTGAAGGATCCCACACTAACACCTGTTGGATGTAATCCAATGCCCTTCGTGGTATTAGCCAGGGGAGTAGTTGTTTTCTAATAGGTGTTAGTCCGTCAACCTACAGTGTAGGTAAGTTGAGGCTGGCCTGAACAAATTGTTCATTTTTTTAATATTTGATTTAAAGCCAGTCTTCAAGCATCCCCATGAATATTTGTTTTAGAGGTTGAATTGCCAGATGGGAGGGAAATGCGTCGTTTTCGGTAGCGACTTTTGACGAATTTTACCCATGGACACATGAAGCAGTCGTCAAGCAATAATAGCACAAAATCTCCAGTGCAGCAAACTTTGGCCAAAGATGGAGAAACCGCGTCTTACATAAAACATGCAAGTTTTTAGAAATCCTCTGCACGGGACTACTCACGCCGACCTTGAAAATTATATGTATACGGAATTATTACTTGAGTTGGAGAAGGTCGACTACAAGTTCAAACAATTAATCCTCGTGCGGCATCATTGGCGCCTGAAGATTTGATCGAAAAATCCACGGAGGTCTTGCGTGTCGAATATTGAGTTGAGGGACTTTGTGTTCGACGGCGACTACGCGTCTTGAGAAAAAGGTTTGAAGTTTTTTGGCTCACGAATACGGTAGTTACAGAACTGAACAACATGATCATCTATAGGATCGACGAGGTTGAGGTTAGGATGTAAATGAGGGATGATAAGTTATTGATGGTAATGATGACGACTTTGAAGCAACTTTGGCTTTACGTCTCTGTCGTTGCCACCGCACGAGTTGGTAGTGAAGCGTGGAGCAAGAAACATGTTATTGGAAAATCTTGATGTGGACGAAGAACAATGCAACGGTTCAAGGTTGGGAATCATTCATTTCGGAGATCATTTATCAGAATGACAAGTTTCAGCAGGTACAAGGCGAGGTGATCACAAATATCTTCCCAGGATTACGATGACGTTGAAGATCCATTGTTATCCATTCAGATGTCCAGGAAGCAGTTGCCAGTGCGTTTAGCGCAGGCTGTGACTGTCAACAAGGCACAAGAAAAACGCTTACGGAAGTCGGAATTTGTTTAACATTTCCGCTAGTTAGTAATTTGGATGACGTGCGGATTTACATAGAGGATAGCGATAAGCAAGGTTTATTCAAATATCGTAACGGATCTGTAGTGTTTTCACTTTCTGGAGGGACTCTTCTCTGAAAGTAAAAACCTCCACACTATATACCAAATATATTACAGCAAATATGTATAGATAAATATTAGATCAGTGCTGATAATCATCATGAACGCGGTGGACTAGGTCCTTCCATCGATCGGTCATCGATCATGCGCACTGGACTATTTGTGTTTACCTATTACCTCATTACCTATTGGTGATAATGGTAATAATATTATAATACACTACAATACCTTCCCACTGAAATTGATGTACCAGTAAAAAAAAGGTATATGTAAATATATGACACATTATTTTACATACGTAACATGAAAAAAAAAAATAAAAAAAAATCATTCATAATTAAACCTTCGTACCGGTTCGATTATTCTTTTCGGGCGAATATAAATGGTGTTATCATCACTAGGCCTTTCACAACCATTATTTTGAACTACACTGGAATTTACATCATTATTTCTAGGACTTTTATTCACACAGTTGACTGAAATGACATCTCTCGAGAGTCACCTATTTCCTCATTACAGCCCGTACCGTAGCCGATAAATGCAAAATTTAAGGTAGACTTTTGAATAAAGAACTTGTGAACCCAGATGTAAATCTGAAGCTTGATACTTACAGTTTGGATATCAAAAAAGAACAAGATACTCTTAATAAAAGTTTGACTTCTATCACAGAATTGATCATAGATTTTAGTGACTCTGGTCAGGTAACTGACACTCTTTTTCTCCGAATTGAATCTAGGATTGCTCATGTATTGAATAGAACAAACCGACTTTTGAAATTTCTTGATATCCCTGGTAAAATTGCTGACGATTCGAAAGATGAATTCAGAAAATTTCAATCAGAAGCCTATGCATCAATTTTGAAATTAGAAGCTGATTTATACGACAGCATAAAAACTCCAACACCGTCAACTTCCAATGCTTCCGTACAGCCACCGTTATTGCTCAATGTCCCTGCACCTGTTGTTAACTGTTCTAATAATTTTATTCCAATTTCCAAATGGGGAGTTAGATTCAATGGTGATTCCAAGACATTGCATTCTTTTCTAGAACATATCAGTGAGTTAGCACAGGCACGTAAGGTTGATAACCAAACTCTTTATGAATCCGCAGTTGAATTTTTTGTTGGTGATGCGTTTATGTGGTACCGTAGTATCAAATCAAAAGTAAATGATTGGACTTCACTTGTTTCATTGCTCAAAAGAGACTTTTTGAATTCTGAGGTAGATGAAGATATCTGGGAGCAAATTAAGCAAAGGAAACAGAAACCTAATGAATCTATCGCAATATATGTAGCTCATGTCGAAACATTGTTTGGTAGACTGTCCCGTGAACCCGTAGAATCTTCAAAAGTTAAATATTTGAGAAAAAATTTGTTGCCCGAATATATTAGTCAATTAGCTCTCCATGACATTCCTTCCGTTGACGAACTTTCTAAATTATGTAGGAGACTTGAGGAAGCAAATATCCTCAAATTGAAAAATTCTGTCTTACAAGTTGCCGAAACAAAGCAGGAGAAACCGGTTTTTCCTAATCCGAAGAATTTAGGTAGAAATAATTTCCAGAAAAATATTAATCAGACATCTAGAAATAATTTTTCATCCGGGAAAGGTAAACTAAGAAATTTTAGTACAAATATTCAAGGTAATAGTTCAAGTACAGAACCTATTAGTGCTTCGAGTAGTAAGCATAGAACTCATAATAATAACTAGAATGCGTTTCATGTATCGTCGACTAACGTAAACTTGACAAATCATGGGCATTCGAAAAGGGGACAACTTGCACCAAGTAAACACATACGTCATTCCTTGTAATTACAAGAGGAAATGGAAGAAATATAGGACGTCGGTCTGTTAAGATTACTAGTTTGTTTGTAAACAGAGCGGCGTTGTCAGTTTTATTTCTTTCTGATTTGGATGTTGGACGCTGTGACGATAGTAAATATAAATATTGGATATTTATTATTCATCGATTATATTGTGCATAGACAAGAGTTATAGGTGTATTGGTGATATGGTGTACATTACCCGTTCGATACGATGAAGTGTTTTGTTAAGGATTGTGGTAATTCCTGGAGAAAGGGAAAGAAAAAAGAAAACGTTTTCAGATTTCCAAAAGCTAATTTCAGAGAGTGGTTTCGTAGATTAGGAAGTGATCTACACTTAGAATGGCCTCAACCACAGCAATACAAAATTTGTTCAGATCATTTCACGAATGATTGTTTTGTTCGGACCGAATTCCAGACTAGATTGAAGCCCAATTCACTTCCAACACTGGAATTACCCGAGGTAACAGTTTGTGATGGTGATAACTTCAATCCAAACCAGTCAGGGACAAGTGATTCCACAGTTATCTTATCGGCTCCTGAGGAAGATTATATTTCTGAATCAGGAAGTGATACTTTGGGTATACATAAGACACTAAGAAAACGATTCTTAGATTTGAGGTAATTGTTCATTCGTAACTTCACCTAATTCGATTTGTAGCGAACATCTGCTGCTAGTGGATTATGTGTAAATTTCACAACAAAGAACTATTTCGAATTCTTATTGTTCAATTTATATTAATAAAAGTTATCTCTTTTTCAGTACTAGTCAATCATCATCAACTTCATCAGGATCCACTAATGAAGAAAAGGGTTAAACTTATTGAAACCTTTCCCCTCACCGAAAAAGTACCAAGGGGAACTGGTTATGTTAATACACTGGCAAATTCCATTAGTCAGATGTATTATAATAAAAATATTTTCCCTACATTGGAAAATCATTTTTTTGAATTTGAATTTAAGACTAATCATGTATATTTATTGATACGAACCATATGTTTATGTTATTTAAGAATAAGATTCTTTGATCTGATCAAAAAGCAAACTGAAGTTGTCGTGTGTAGCAAAATAAGACAAACGTTCAATAAACTGATATTGTACAATAATCAATAAAATATTCTGGCAATTATGTTAATTCATTCATTCCCATTTTCCAGCATGTTTTTTTGATATTCAAATATAGGAAATCATAATTGTCTGTTATTAAAAAACGGAAGTTTATACAAAATGGAATGATTACATTAGGTATACAATTTACCATCAACTAATAGGTATTCGCATGATAAAATGCCGAATAGTGAAGAAGTTCACAAGGCACCACTGTTCCTCATTTTGAATAAAAAATAGGGCCATGTGAAAAAGATGGTTATGAAAAATATTACTAAACAAAACAAAGTGGGATTTATAAAGTTAACAATTTCAGAGGGAAAAAACGTGAATCGATCAGTCATTGTTTTCTGAATTGCTGTTTTTTATTCCATAGCTGAAAGATGAGAGATTCCTTCATATTTAGATCATTGATATGTAATAGAGATTTTAAAAAAGTAAAAGGACGAGTGGATCAGAAGAAATCAAAATTTGCACTGAACATGTTCATTTTTCAATTCGATTCAATTCATACTGAAGCTTATACCATTAGATTTGGGGAAAGTGGTCTAGACCCGGTCTGGCGTCCTTCAACATTAAAAAAACATGTTTTCAATGTAATTTTCATTTTAGTAGTAGGATATAGGAATAACTTTTTAGTGTGAATCAAGATCTCATTTCGTATCTTCTATTCAAGGATTTTTTATTATAAAACGTCTATGGATAAAACGATATTTTTACTGTTCTGCTGTTCCATTTGAAACTGAAATTTCCACTTTTATAAAACCAACCCATTGCCCATTCCCAAGTTACGCACGTTATATTTTGCGCCGCTACTGTGAAGAGGACAATTACAGTGTTGCAGGGTATGCATGATTTGTCCATCCGCCATATTTGAAACGCATTCTAGTTATTTTTATGAGTTCTGTTATAGTAAGACAGTAACTTGTTGGAATTGTGGGTTGCCTAACCATGTCTTCTCAGTTTGCCGTACAAAGAGAAAAGTATTTTGTTTCAAGTGTGGGTTACCAGATGTGAAACTTTTCAACTGTCCGAGCTGTTCAGTTCCAAAAAACGGGTAAGGGGTAGGAAACTCCGTGGCCATAACCCTGTCCCCAATTTCAAGGCCATATCTCACTGAAATTTCGATAAGTCTGACTGGAACAAATGGTTAGATAGGGTATCAAAGTTTTATAAAAATAGTTGTAATGAAATTTCTCCACTCTTTGTTCAAAAACCTTTGGATAATAGACCTTATATAGTTGTGAAATTATTTGATCTGGATATTACCGTTTTATTTGATACTGGGGCTATTGCTTCTTTGGTTGGATCAGCAGGTTTGCATGTTTTGAAAGATTTTGATTTAAAGGTTCATAATAATGAATCAAAAAATATTTCTTCAGCTGATGGAACTCAAAAAACCGTCGAGAGGGTTGTTTACTTACCGATTGTTATTGATGGAATCTGTCAAGTTATCAGAGCTTTAATTGTACCAAGTTTACCCCATTCATTCATTTTTGGATGTGATTTTGCAAAGCAGTTCAATTTTGAAGTCAATTTTGCGAATAATAGTTGGCATATACAAAGTAATCTTACTCCCTGTTGTAAAATTGATGTAGTTGACGAACCATCCTTAGATGATTTATCCTTACAGCAACGTTTACAGGCACAAAACGTTATAGATGCTTTCAATGAAATCTCTAGTAAAGACAGACTTGGTCGTACTCACAAAATTTCTCTCAAAATTTATACCGGTGATGAACCTCCGTTCCGTAAAAGACCTTATGTCATGTCTCCTTATATGTCAAAAATTTCAAATGATATGTTAGATGAAATGTTAAAACTTGGAGTAGTTGAGCCATCTCAAAAGTCCGTGGTGTTCACCTGTTTTATTAGTGAAAAAGTCCAATTCAGAATATCGATTTTGTTTTGATGGACGTCCTCTGAACGCTATAACAAAATATGATAGCTATCCTTTACCGAATATTGACCGAATTTTGAATTCATTGAGAGATGCCAAATATATATCATCAATTGACTTAAGAAAATCCTTCTGGCAAATCCCATTGGATCCTTCTTCAAAGGAGAAAACAGCTTTTAGTGTAATTGGTAGAGGACAGTATCAGTTTGTCACCGTTCCGTTTGGACTTTGTAACGCAGCTCAAACTCAACAACGTTTAGTCGACGCAATATTTGGCCCTCGTTATGAACCTAAAATATTTTCCTACATTGATAACATCATTATGACTGGTTCGACATTTGAGGAACATATCCAACTGTTGAAAGAGGTGAAAGAGAAGTTGCAGGATGCGAATTCAACTATTAATTTATATAAATGTGAATTTTTCAAAACGTCACTGAAGTTTTTGGGTTTTAAAGTTGGTTCTAATTCACTACGAACAGATCCTGATAAGGTTGCCAGCATGATAAATTATCCCCGACCGCGAACTGCCACCGAGATCAAGAGATTTGTAGGAATGTGCTCTTGGTATAGGAGATTTATTAAAGATTTTTCAACTCTTTTATCACCCATTAATGATCTTTTGAAAGGCAAAGAAAATCTCAGCCTATAGTTTGGAATGATGCTGCAGAAAATTTATTTTTGAAAATTAAAGAATTGTTAATATCAGCTCCAATTCTGTCTCAGCCAGATTTTTCAAAAAAATTCACCTTTCAAAGGGATGCTTCTAGCACAGGGTTAGGTGGTGTTCTCACTCAGGAAATTAAAGGTGAAGACCGTGTTATTGCTTATGCAAGCAGAACCTTGTCAAGAACCGTTGAGAGAGAGTTATTAGCTATTATTTTTTGCATTGAAAAATTCCGATCGTATATTGAAGGCGTTAGAATTTACTTTAATTACAGATCATTATTCACTGTTGTGGTTGAACAACTTGAAAAATCCTTCTGGAAAACTCCAGAGATGGGCGGGTAAACTCCGACAACATACTTTTGATTTAGTGTTCAGAAAAGGAAGTAGTAACATTGTTCCTGATGCTCTTTCTCGTATCGTTCCTGAAGAGGAAATAGCCATGTATATTGTTGATATTGATCGAATCGATCCGTGGTATGATAACTTGAGACAAAAAGTTTTGCAGAATCCTGATCAATACCCACAATGGAAAGTTGAAAATGATTTTCTTTACAAATTTATTCCGTCAAACATTCCTGTTAATTCTAATATCCCTGAATGGAAAATTTTAGTTCCGAAACCACAACGTGCAGAGGTTATAAAATCATTCCATGATCCGCCTGTTTGTGCTCACTTTGGATTTTTCAAGACCTTCAGTCAAATTAAAGAAAAATTTTATTGGCCTAAGATGAGGCATGATATTTTAAAGTATATCCGATCTTGTAAAGTATATGGTGCACAAAAGATGCCGAATAACGCAAGAATGGGACTAATGGGAAAAGAAAAAGTTGTTTCACAACTATGGGAAGTTATTGGGTTAGATTTTATTGGTCCTTTACCCTTATCCAAAAAAGGTAACAAATGGATTTTGGTTATATCAGATTGGTTTTCTAAGTATACACTTTTATTTCCGTTGAAAAATGCTAAAGCTCTGCTTATTGAAAGAATTTTGGAAAATGATGTATTTCTTGTATTTGGAGTTCCAAAATATATTATTTGTGACAATGGAAGTCAGTTGACCGGCAAAATTTTCAAGAATGTTTGTAAAAAATATGAGGTTCAAAAAATATTGTACAATGCTGTTTATTCCCGCATGTTGACTTTGTAGAAAGAACCAACCGAACAGGTGGGACTGCTTTTCGTAGTTACGTAGACGAACACCAAAATTGGGATCAGGAAATTTATAAAATTCGTCAAGCGATAAATACCGCGAAGCATGAAATTACAGGGTATTCACCTTAATTTTTTGTTTTTGGGAGACAGCCTCCTATTTCAGGAAAATTTTTTGATAATAATCAATCAGGTAAAGATTTTGAGTTGAAGTTAGAAAACAGAAGTTCATATTCAGGTAATCTGAAGAATTTGAGTGAAATTTTCAAAGATGTTAGGGAGAAGCTTCATAAAGCGTATAAGCGCAATAGTAAAGCTTATAACCTCCGAAAACGGGATGTAGCTTCTGAAGTGGGAGATAGAGTTTGGCGCCGTAACAAAGTACTATCTGATGCAGGAGACCGTTTTACGGCAAAGCTTGCTCCTAGATATATTCTTTCTACTGTGAAAATAAAAAAATTCCCATTTAGTATATGAATTAGCTAACGATGATGGAAGTAATGTTGATCGTTGGCATATTGAAGATTTGAAAGCCTATGAAGGTTCAGAGTCTAGTGATTCTGAAGGAAGTTTTTCAGATGAAAATTCTGAATAAATTTCATATATTTTCTTTTTCTGTAGATTTCAAAAATTCCGTTGAACCGTAGGAGAATTCTAGACACTTCCCATATTCAATTTTGTTTGTGTAATTTGTTAATTTTTTTTGAGTATATTTCTTCAAGAGACCCCTATCGATTTTGACTTTTCTGATTATGACTCATACCGATTTTAGACTTACTGATTGTGTCCCCTTTAATTTTTGGGCGTATGATACGCGTAGTTATCAAAACCAAATGAGAAATAACAATCAAAAATAAAGTTCATTCATTTATAGATTATTTTAATTGGATAATCTTCAATAGATATTTTTTGTGTATATATAGCATGAGGAAGAAGTAATCGTCCTTATATGATATAATATTGAAATAATTGATTTTTTTCAAAGAATTCATGAAGTTTTCTATACTCTCTAGCGTTAGAAATTGGTCTATCCAGATAGACAATTTTTTTCTCGGAGGGGGGGTGTATAGCATTTTCTTTTTTCATCCAGTATTTTATTCGTATCGAATGCTATTTCTTTCAAGTTGAGGCTTACGTTTGACTTGTCAACTCAAACCGTATTCAACTTACTGCACCTAATTACGCACTAAAGTGAGAGCTATTCTTATAAATTTTATTCAGTCACTAGATAAACATTATGTATACCACAGAGTATTCATTTTCTATCCTAACCATAATAATGCTTCACAAATCCCTGAAAAGGAAAAAAGGAATTATTGGTGTTGTGAAAGATTTGTTATGTTTATTAGGTACCTGTTTTCAAGATGCCATATGATCTTACTCTGACCACCATATAGAGTACACAAAATTTTCATAAATGCTTTCTGCTACAGATTACATCATTAATAGTATTCCTGTAAATTGAAATAGATTATTTTGCTTCAAGTGATTATGTTATAAAAAAGTGTTGAATATTGTTATATTTACTCACCTGTTGCTGAAGAGTATAGCTACTCTAGTTTTCATGCATTTGTTGAATTTGTAAATATCTTAACCGTTGTATTTGTATAATTTCAGGCTTTGGATCGTCTATTTGCGTTGGTGGTAAACTTGAATGTTTTCAATACTTCAATCTGTCATCACAAAATAAACAATTGGATGTCGACCTTGAATCAGCTGAAAGATACTTTCTTTCATATTCTGTGAGCCGAGCTGTTAGTGTACGCTGTTCTCATCATTACTCTGAACTCGATGTGTTCGTTGTTACTCGACGAGAATTCCTAGGCATGCCATCTGGAGGTTTGGGAAAAAACTATTGCATTTTCAAATATTAGTCTTTTGACATTAGGTAGACATTCTTGGCGTTGAAACGTGTTTCTTCACTTAAGAACATCCAAATATACAATTTAATATTTCCTATTATAGGCTCTTCCTGTTTGGACATATTTCTTTTGATGAAATTCAAACCACTTTGATGACGTCACCGTATCGACGTGAAAAGCAGACTCAAAATGTGTGTCAGAATGCGCTATGTGTTGATTTTGGAGAATTTTCAAAAAAAAGTCCTTCGAGTGCAATTATGAGTCCTTGATACTGGATACCGTTTCAGGTTGTACATATACCTTTTCCAGATTGTACATAGCTCAATGTAAATTTCCATCTTTTCATTCAAGATACTAAAGTAATAAACTATTTTTGGGGATATTGACTTTCATTTCATAAAGCTATCATTATCAATATTTTCGTTTTCTGGGTTTCATAAAATCAAATTCTAGTGGCGCCTAACATTTTTTATTTAGCTATCAATCGATATTTATTTATACTTAACTTGAACCCATGCCCAATGCCGCCAGACGAAGAGCTGCCGTTCGCTGTGTGTAAAGTAAATTTTATGCCACAAACACATCGAGTATTCCACACTACTCTTCACTCTCCTCCACAGAAACTTGGTATCATGATGGAATTTATACGGCGAAAATATTTTTTTCAAATATATAAGAAATATACAGGGGAGAAATACTATATATAGAGAATATATATATATATATATTATATATAGTTAAAAGATGCTAGATATTCAAGCGACTTACTGTACACTGAAACCAACACCCTAGATATTAGACAATTATATATTATACAGATAGCCACTAGGCAATATTCAAACAAAAAAGATCTAATAACATTAACACATTCATATAGCACAAGAAGAAAACACGACTTTGTTGCACCTCTAATGAATAAGGCAATAGGACAAAGATGTTATAATTATTTGTCGCCCAAAGTATACAACTTTCTTCCTCACGATTTGCTTGCCCAATCTTCCATTTTTATATTCAAAAAACACTTGAAAAATTTTATACGAGCTACACCAAGGAAAGAACTCCATAAGATTATTGAAGCATAAAAATTTCAATTTCTATATATTTATGTCAACAAGTGTGATATGTCTGTTGTGTGATTTCGATTCTTAAAATTAATTATAATAAAAAAAAAATAAAATAAAGGAAACTCTAATTCACATGTATGCTCACCAGTATTTAAGATTTATATTTTCATATATGTTTTATCTGTGTATACAATAGTTTTAATTTGATATTTTATTTATACATATAGTGACTTGTTTATTTTACCACACACAGGGTTTTACCATCAGTGGAACTATGATTCATTCATCAGATTTTATCTTTTATATTAAATAATAGACACTTTGTGTTTTGTATTTCAGATGTACTGTTTGTTGGCGATGAATAAATATTATTATTATTATTATTATATTTAACTACGAACAGAGCTCAATATATGACAGCTACTTTCGGAAATGATATTGAATCATATCAGATCAACCTTATATCCTACTGTGAAACATGTACAGATATTGATAAAATCGATCAAATACTCCTAAAGATCAAGTTTAGATTCCGATCACTATTCATTTCAGTCTCATATGTACCAACCTCTTGTACTAACTCCGAATATGACTCGCCCTTTCAGTGTACTTTACACTAGATTTTCTCTTGCCACCTGTACTACACCCAGAAATCATCGTGTGGATTTTTTGTCAGAGGGTAGCTGACATGCGAGGGGTAATCTTTCATAGATGTTGTGACCGTAGTTCTTTCCTTTCATGAGAGTGTGGGACTCCGTTCAGTTACCCTTACCAAAAAAAACCCTTTCGTTTCACATGAACTTCTATACAGCCTCGCCTGTTTTGTTGTTTCTTCAGCTTCTCTTCTGGACATTATTATCCTTATCATATTGCGGATCTTGTTCCGCTTCTCTTCGCTTTCCGTCATTCTTGCTGTTACTGTCTCTAGAGTTAGATTCTGGTTGATTTGCGTGAAGGTTGTTTGCCTTATTTATATCCATCTTGTACATTCGAATATCATGATTGTATTTCTCCCACCGCAATTCATACAATGGTCTCTTTTCCGATACTCTCCGTATGAGCCGTGTTCTGTCAAAGACTGTGTAAGGTAATTGTTCTTTCTCATGTGTCCGCAGCTCATCTACTCCGTTACGATCGGTATATGCCTCTTGCTGTTTTTCTGTAATGCTTTGATCTCTGGCTACTTTTCTAGTTGCTATTCTTTCTTTATGTATATACCTTCGGTCTTCGACTTGAAGGTCTGTGGATAGTAGTAATATGTTTTGCATCAGTTGAGACTGTGCATTAAGCCGGAACTACTTCCAGTGGGGCTTTCCTTTGAGCCTCAGTGTGCATTTATCTATAGTTATTTATAGTACCTATACCTTTGGCCAAATAGATGCGGCATATACGAGAACGGAGTGGACGACTCCAGAGTACAATTTTTTTCTGCTATTTGGCCTGCCTACATTTGGCATCAGTCTTTAGAGAGCTGTCATTCTACCCTCCGCCTTTTTTATTACTGTATACCTTCCTTTCATCTCCATATACTCCCAGATAGTTCGTTTATTTTTGTAGTTCCGACATACAGTTACTGAATTTATTCGTTCAGGAAAGTCTGTGTTTTCAAGAGCTCATTGAGTACTTTCAGCGTCCATTTCGGTTTCGTTTCAGCTACGTATTCGACAATAATTTTTGAAGGTATTCCGTCTACTCTTGGTTTTCATACTCTGCGTTTGTTATCTCCTATCCGAATTTTGATATTATGCAGACTTACATTACTGAAATTTCTGATAATGACTTGGCTGCTCCCGATGAAGACAAAGAAACAGAAACTACTACTGCGACACAAACCGTGAATCATGGTATTCAAGTGAATTTGCACCCACTTGTACGTTTTCGGGCTTTCCAATGCTCTAGTGATGTCACATATTACCCGACCATAAAACGAAAAAAGGAATGGTAAAGCACTTCTCGCCATATTCCAATCATCTGCCGAGTTCGTTATTCAATCTCCACTTTGGTATTTGACCACTGTCTTTTGTTCTTTTCTATTTGTCTTCAATCTGGCGAACATTTCTTCCAGCTCTTGCTCGGTGGGCGCTTATATTCTTTGGAAATCCAGTCTTTTGGTTTTTTATAATATAGATGTTCTCTAGGATGGAAAGTTTGGCAGAAAGAGCGTCAAAACCATAAACACCCCTTTTTACGAGGTGGCGGCCGCAGGACAAGAGTGGCGACCCCTCCAATTTGGACTTAAGCTGACCCTATAGTGTAGCCGCTGAAAAGATAGAATGATCACGTGAACGGCACGCACTCTTTGAATGTTCCTCTCCCCAATGTTACAAGTCCGATTTACACCACTCAACAAAAACACACACACAAAAACGTAACACACGTAAATACAAAGCACAAATGACTACAGTACAGTGTAAACAGTTCTTCATTTATTTCGGTTTAGAAGGCTTGGCTACGTCGCGCAGGCTATATATAGATGCAGGCATTCACTGTTCACGCGTCCTTGAATTCTATCTTTTGAACGGCCCAACTATAATCCCACTATCGCATCAAAAAAACAAAATTGTGTCCTATGGAAAACGCAACCCCAAATAAAACCCAACAATGGAATATGTATCATTTGAATTTTTCTCGATCCATGGTCAATGTTTTGTTCCTCAAAAATATTGCTATGGCACGTATTGCTTTTGGAAAAAATTTCCACGGCACTTTTTGAAAATGATATGTGATATTTCGTTATTATACTCTTGTACAATAATTTCAGTGAACTCCAAACATTTAAAAAAATGATATTGATGTGATATAAATTGATGTTTCGAATGCAATATTTCAAGTACTGATTAAAAAAAATCATTCAGTGATGGATGAATTTTGTCTCCGTTTTTTTTATGGTTGTTAACCTACCACAATCTGGAATGATAAGAATTCATATTGGAATCTATACAATGTAGAAGGGCAGATTTCTCATCTACCTCGAAAACTTGCTGCGTTAATCAAAAACAGTTTCTTCTAAATAAAACAGCAACTTCTCGCAAAACTCTAATTTGCCTATCAGAAAAATACAAGAAGTAACATTTAGAGAGATAATCCGTTTTCGAAACTATTTCACGAATATATCCCTTCTACATTTGTTTCTAAAAATATGTCAAAGCTTCGAAAACGGAAGCAGATTTGGTTTCCGAAACAACAACGATAAGTATTCTCATGAACATGGGGGGGCGGCTGCCCCCCCCTGGAAAAATGTTCATATATATATATATATATATATATATATATATATATATATATATATATATATATATATATATATATATATATATATATATAATACAATACATTGATAGATATTCTTTAATAGTTCTTTTAAAGATACCTCCTCAGGTATAAGTATATTTCAGTTATATTACAAAATGTATTTCATGTTTTTGTTTACATTTATTGCCACACACAAAAAAATGTGCCCCCCCCTGAAATTTTTACTGGCGGCGCCCATGCTCATGAATATTAGTTCTTGATAGGCAAATTTGAGTTATACGAGAAGTTGCTGGCTCAAAGGACGTGTTTCATTCAGAAGGAACGTTTTTGTTTCTACTCCCGTTGGCGGCCATCCTTAGTTCACAATGCACGTGTATTGTGAGTGAGACATAACGTTACGGCTGTCAGGATGGTGGGAGTAGAAAAAGTACAGTGTGCAACTCGAGAATAAGGCCAACTACGTGCACTCGCGAATTAAAATTTTTCTCTCGTGCGTAATTGGCACTTATCCGTAACGTAATAAACTATTATTCAACGCAGAAACTTTTCGGAGTAGATCACAAATCTGCCCTTCTACACTCGTATAGATTCCAATATCACCTTTTTCTCTCAGTTTGTAGTTAACACCTAAAAAAACTACAAAGAAATAATATTTCAAAATGAATATTGCTTGAATATAACCCAAACAAATGTTTACTGAATATTGTCAGGTGCAATATTGATGCGATGAAATAATAATTCACATGTAATTTTTTTTGGGCAATATATCATTTACAATATCAACCATAACGATATACGATTTTGGGTGGGCTCGGATATTCTTGTTAACCAGCTGATGAGAATTAACGAGGTTTCACCTATCATAGCACAGGATAGAATGAGAAGTCAAACTTTGTACAAGCTTGTTCATCCATTGACGTGGTAGCAGATTGGAGCGTTGCTTAACCTCAGATACTCGAGAGAACTCTACTTTATGTACTAGCCCTCTCAGTTTCCAAATTTCAACCAATATTTACGAATGTCTATACTCACTATGGATCATATATTATTTACAATATAAAACCATACTATCAAACCATCATTAGTCCAATATATGTCTGCCACTTGGGTATCATCATATCATTATTATTTTCGTCTTATTACATTACTTATTTTTTCATATAATCCGAAGAAATCGTGAACAATAACCATTTCAATAGAGGACTCAATCTAGGAAGTTTGTAGTGAACACAATGACTACAAATTGATCAATTGACCTGAATGTGACCATTCGGCTTTTAACGACTTAAATTATTTTGTTTTCGATATCAAAACATTATATAGCGATGCAAGTATGAAGCAAAATTATAACTGACAAATTCAGTTTCAGTTGAACTGTGGTTCAAGGTATGGGATATACATTATTCATTTGGAATTCGGTCAGATGCTATATCCAATTTCACTTAAGTGGAATAAATAGAGCATTGTGTTTATTCGATTTTTACATTATTGATAGATGAAAATAGAATGATGGCACCATTCAATTCCATAATTGATAGAGTGTACAGTGTGTATCAAATCGAGCTTTCATTAGGACTTCAAGGTGTAGAAAATAAATAATCGAGAGAGGTTTCGTTTTTTTTATGGAATAATATATATTATGCAACGATCGTGTAATGATGGTTATTAGTATATGAGCATAAACCGGGATACGAAACGAGCCGAAGGTGAGTTTCGTATGGTTAATGCGAGTGTATTAATAACCATTACATGAGAGTTGCATACGCTATTTTATCTACACCCGATAAATAGTGAAGAACTACAAATATTTTATGTATATTTGTATTGCACACAATAATACTAATTTAACGAATTTCTTTGAAAAATTCCACAGAATTGTAATTAATAGTATTACTTCGAGAAATAAAACGATGAGATATGAAAAGAAGATCAAAAATCAAAGAAAAAAAAAGATAACTCGAGACCGGAATCGAACCAATGTCTCCTCCAGCTAGAATAAACAATGTCAGCGCCACAGAAGGCTCGGCTACGGACAGCCCACAAAATTTGATGGAAAAATAAGTAATAAATCATGCATTTGTCAAATTAAAAATTTAATCATTCTAACTGTATTTCTGTCGGTGAAGGTGTCGAAGGTGTTTCTTCCATATCGCTGGTATCAGACATTTTGTTATGATTATCGAAGTTTGGCTATATTCTTTAAAAGTTCAATACCTATACCGATTTTGACTTGACAAATGTCAAATGCAGGGCATGCACATCATGCTTGATTGAAAAATAATGTGTTTCTATTGGTTGAAAATCTGTATCATAATGAAAAATCTGTATCGTAATGGATTTCATTATAAAACGGGTTGTGGGCATATAAGTGTATTATTAGAGTACGGGTGTAGATAAAATACATTACTTTTCACATTCGGAAATCTCCGGTTGGTGAACTAGTAGATTTAGCGCCTGCTTATTGGATTCACTAACCTCACTGAAGGTCACGCAGAAATCATGACAGCTGGATGAATGTGATGAACAGTTTTTGGTTGCGTAAATACCAGGTAGGTGAGATCAATATACTATCAGACCTGGTAGTACTGTGCATATTTCTGAGTTTAATTATGGAGAGAATCTCCTAAGACAACTACTGACACGAAAGGATCAAGTTACCCTAATGTGGGTACCAGGTCATGGGATGATTGAAAAAAAGGGATATGATATCCTTGCAAAATGGTTGAGGCTTTCGCGGACGAGGTTATTAGTATAACTACTTTTCTTTGGGCTAGAAGGCCGTCGTTCTTTGGAATTTTTTCCTGACGTTTCGCTAGCGCGAGTGGCTAGCTTTTTCAGAGGCTTACTCATTTCATCGAAAATGAGTAAGACCCCCTTCGAGTGACGATGTGACAAGGGAAAATATAGAATACAGAAAAACTCAAAGAAAGAACTATCAAATATTCAGGATTCTTATTGGTAGATACCTTACGATACAAAATTGATGGCAGGTCAAAATAATATACTATTCAAGTCTCTATTTATAACAGGAATTCAGTTGAAGAATCCATCTCATCATGAAGTTATTGCAAAATTTTCGAGAACAAAATGAGGAACCCCCTTAAAAAAATTATTCGTAGTTTTTTGGGATATTGAACAAACTATCACAATCTGAAAAAATCAAGAATCAGCGACAGATTTTCCAAAAATCTTGCAGAGAAGTGAAATATCATTCGTGAGTTTTGAAAACGGAATCAGAATAATCTGTCATCATTACAAAGTGAAGACTGAGGTTGTATGAATGAAGGTATGAGATTAATAACCATAGGAGGGTCGGACGGTATGTAAAATAGTATCAATTCCGCCCTTCTTCTGAACTATTATTCCCACCCCTAGATCCAGAGAACCATTTAACGCCAGCAAACCCGATTCTTGCAACCTAAACCGTCAAAAATCGCCTGAAAGCTTTCCTTGTTTTCATTAAGGGAGTCACTGCTGAAGTAAGTCGAATTCTGAGAAAACACGACATCAATACAGTTTTTACAGCAAACCATAAAATATCCTCCTTCCTACGCTCACCCAAAGTTGTGATACTCAACGAATTACATGAAAATTTCTGCTAATAGGGGACTTAGAGGGTTCCCCATTATCAGGCCATTACAGGATGAGTAGTACGTGTCATTGAATTGAAAGTAATTCTGTGACAAACACACTGTGAGTAGTTCCAGAATTTCCTGTTTTACTATTGGGTTAGTATTGTTTCTTTCGAGCAATGTCTCGACCAAGTTGATCGTATCAATTGGCGGAATACTCGGAAATAGATTCTGCACATCAAACGAAATCAATTTTGAATTATCCGGAAGGGTTGTATCTTTAATATTGTCTATCAGTTAATAAGAATTCTTCAAACTGAATTTTGTACCAAAATTACAGTATTTTTGTAATATCGTGATCAATTTTTTCGATAACCTTACTGACGGTGCTGTCACAAAGGAAACTACTGGCCTAATAGGATGATTACTTTTGTGCAACTCAATTGAAGAATACAATTTAGGAGGTTGCGGATTCATAATCACTGTTCTCGCTTTTTCTCCTTCGTTCGATATGCTGAATCGACTTCAGAGTATCTTTCACTTTTCTTTGGTAGAATTTAGTGAGTTTGTTTTGAGGAATTTGGTAAGTTTCTTTGTCCAGGAAATCTAGAGTTTTTCTCACATATTCTTCTGTATAAATGGCAATAACTGTATTTCCCTTATCAGCCCGCGTAAAGGTTAGATTGTTTGCTTTGGATTTTCCTTTGATGGATTTAACAAGTTTGATTCTGCTTTCAGAATGTCCGAAGCCAGTTGTTTATAACCATTAGTTTTTCCCGTGAGTGCAATTTCTGTATCTATGCCTGAAATTTCTAGATCCTTAGAATTTATTGCAGGTTTGATGTTATAGTCAAAACCTTTTTCCAAAAAATTAGTTTCATTTTTTGAAAACTGAGTGTCACTAAGGTTCACAAATCTATCGAAAAACTTATGATGTGAATACATTTCATTCCTTGGTTCTCTCATTCTCTTTCTTGGGAGTCTGTTACTTATTAAATTATCTAGTTTCTTCCTTTGTGTTATGAACACATATGAATCTTCATATGTAATTAATAGTATTTGGACAAATTACGGGTCGAATATCGGACCTAACTCGGACCTTTATTGTAAGAGACGTTCGACCTACTTGTATATAAAAAGCGTATTATAGAATACACATTTTTTCGATGTATGAAATTATTTTCTCGATTACAATGTCCGAAGATGAGAGCTATTTACACAAGTGTAAAAATGGCAAATCTGTAGGATCGGATGGAATCACACATGAATTCCTGAAAAAAATGCCCCAAAATTGGTTGCTTTATTTATGTGCCTTTTTTAATAATATTATAGAAAATTCTCAAAGATTGGCATAAAACTGTGATGTCCATACTCCACAAAAAGGAGCAAGAGATAATACGTTCAATTACCGCAGTATAGCCTTGATAAACACACAAAGTGTTCACACTAGTTCTATCAGAGAGATTGACATTCTGGTGCGAATCTAATAACGTTCCGCCAGAGTGTCAGTCTGGTTACAGATCAGGTAGAGGCTACATTGGAAAATGTTTAAAAATTCGTGAATGGTATGAAATCTTGTATATGTCAAATAGTTTTACACTATAATAGGGCAAATTTGGAAGAACACGCTGATATGAATGATTTCAAGTACGAACAATGTGATATACCCGAATCGGACTTTTTTGATGCCATGGAAGATATTACCAGCACTGGCAAGTTACTCTGAAATCTTTATAAACATAATGAAACAGAAATATTGCTTGATTAATGAGATACAAGAAATAAAAATATTAAATGCTCGAAGAGGACTGTTGAATAAAATGAATTCTAACAATCGTATTGATAAGAATTCAATCTACAACAAACTCAGAGCCAACAAGACGAAGATGAGGTACCCGATTCCTGACAAAAACACAGGGGATTCCATTGACAATCAGGATTGAACAACAAGAGGTGTGATGACTAGAATTCCTGAGGGCATAACACAACAATTCCACAGTGTTGGCAGTTCATCTCAAACATCTGGTATTTCACCGACATTTCTTTGGAAAGTCCTCATGATGAAGTGAGCACTAAATCAATTATGAAAAAGTATATAGATATCAATTATTAAGAAAAAGAATGGAAAACCGTCTATTCGAGCAGAAAACAGCAAAGAAATAGTATTGTTGCAAATAATACTAACGACAAGATTGAAGGTGTTCCCAAGTATGTTTTTTGCACGTTTGTAGAGTGGATCCTGTAAAAATTCGGCGAAATTTGGTATATCAACTGAAGGAGCATTTTCCTGAAAACTGCAATGAATCCAGACTTATGCAAAATGGTTCATAGATGAGCAGTTCCCGCTAATCAACCCTCATATTCTGCTACTGAATTTTGATACTTTTAATTTTGACAAACTTGATCATTTTTGAACCGAATTTTACCGTTACAGTGGTTTTCAATTTCTGTGCATAACAGAAATAGGAGTCAAGCTAAATATGTTACGGAATATTGTAATTCTTGAATTTAACTCAGGATCCCAATATTATAGACCAAATAAACTGAAGGGAGGTGTTGCCATTTGGGTGGAGCAACAAATTGATGTAGCTGAAATTGATTTGAGCGAATATTGCATAGAACAGCATTTTGAAATATATGCTGTATCATCCGAAATCAAATAACGTAAAAACTTTATTGCAAATTGGTGCTTCGGGAAATGTGGATATATTTTGCAGTCAAAAAAGAATTTTAATCGAGTACATAATCGAATCGAGTGTGCATTTCACAATTTGTGGTGATTTCAACTTCGACATGTACAGTAACTCAAATCTCAATGAACTATATTCTCTGATGTGTTGTCTCATTATTAAGCCTAGTATTGACAGTGCGAGGCAGCTCGCTGCGAATGCCTCGTGACCAATGCTCGGCTCTGCCTCGGACTGTGGATACCGGGGTTGCTCGCTATGAGGCGTTCGCGTCGCGCAATTTGAGGCGAGCAACCCCGGTATCCACAGTCCGAAGCAAAGCCGAGCATTCGCCACGAGGCATTCGCAGCGAGCTGCCTCGCACTGTCGATACTAGGCTTTAGGCCGACGATGGGATGGCCCAATTATAGTTGCACCATCATAGATCAGATATTAAAAAACGACCCACATACTTGCCTTGTTTTCGATAATGACTCATCAGATCATGGTACAGTCTTACTGGAACCTACAAGTAACACTCATAGGAAAAAGCGGTCAACCAGTGAAGTTAAAACATTGTTATCCGAAACAAATATGAACAATTTTCAAGAAACATTGCAAATAGAAGATTGGACTGGAATCTATTAGGTTAATTGTTTTGGAAAAGCATTTGACGAATTTTATGATACATTATGTTTTTAATTTTACTCATGTTTCCCCAAAGCGAAAGTACTATACTAAACAAAACGACAAAGGATGGATAAAAACAGCCATTGAAACAGTGATTTAATTTGAAAAAAAATGATATTTCTTCAACAGATGTTTGTTATAAAGCAAAAAAATCATATGAAATTAATGAAGCATACCAAAAAAAATACTATCAGAATAAAATAATGGAGGCTGAAAATATTTCCGAAGCCTTATGAGATGTGGTATATGAGATAACAAATGAAAGAAATGCAAATTCATATATAACTATCACTAGAGAAGGTGAGTTAATCTCTCAGGTAATCTTCAATTATTTTAATTCTTATTTCACTCAGTCAATTTTATGAATTTCTTTGAATTCTGTCCTAGCTCCGATCATATTGATTACGGAGTAGGTAAATGAAGTTCTCAATTGGTACCAACTGAACAGTTTTATAGAATTCTTGTGAACATTTTTTTATAGGTACCCCAACGATAGATTACAGGAAATATTATATTTTTTATCATTTTAAATTTGGAGGGAAGTTCATTCATGCAACTGATTCCATAATGGAGAAGATTTGAATTTCTATGAGTGCTTTTCAAGCCAGATCTATCATTGGAAAAAAGGCACTGACTGTAGATTGAATCCAAAATGGAGAATCATTTTCCAGTTATCTCTTGTCGAAGTGTACCCAAACTAATTGAAACTAAATTCCGGCATTGTTTTGTATTGCCAGAAAGACATGAAAAATCTTACATCTGTCGGATACGGTTGAGAGCCCTTCGTAGTATTTGCAGGGAAGCAGTTGGTTTCTGATGGTTGTAACACCAATGACCCACTGTGCAATTGAAGAGTTTGAGTTAGGAATAATCAAAACGAACCAGTTGGAGCACAATTCTCCGCGAAATTTAATTTTCCTGGTGATAGACATTCCCGGGAATATTTCGGCTGGGCAAGTTGGACCGAAGTTTTCTATTGTCGAAATGTCCAATAACATTCGAAAATGTAGCTACCTGCTTGCATGGTTGGCAGCACTGGTTGTGTAAATGAGTATATTACGGTTGTGTGGTGTCCTTGTTCTTCTGTTTCCGAATGGATTCTATATTCATTTATTCAGATGTTATATAACCACAACTTCGTGTGATTATTTAGGGAAAGTTTGTGAAGATACGTTTGACCAAATGTGGTGAGTACATCAACCAAATTTCAATATATATTCACGCACTTTCAGTATCATATTCATAACCTTTTCACAGTTATTCTTTCGAAAATTCTCCAATGGTGGTGTTTGTGATTCGAAAGTAGTTAGCTGAGTTTCTTTGAGTGTGGACTATATATTCGAGCTTAGAAAAATTCTCGAATGGTTGAGAGATGAAATAACCTTTCGTAGAACGAATACAATGCCTTTTTTATTGTAGAAAATTACATTTGTACATTCAGTGTCAATCTGACAATTCTCTCTTCTATCAACAAACTAACAATTGAACACAAGAGATGCAGAACACTTAAGGAAATGGCAAGAAACCTATACAGAATGATAACAAATATTTTCTGATTCCAACAATTTCCCCCCCGACTCAATTGGTTACATTCGAACAAAATGGAAATAAACATAACTTTATTATTGGTCTGGTGAAAATGCCATTTGCTGTACGTATTTTAACAGCTCTAACTTTTTTATCAGAACCTGGCATTTCCTCTACAATACGAGCTAAACGCCACTCAAGGGGCGGAAGATTGTCTTCCTTCACTAAAACCAAATCTTTAATTTTCAAATTCGGATATTCCTTTGTCCACTTAGGTTAATGTTGCAACCTATTCAGGTACTCTGTAGACCACCTTTTCCAAAAAAGTATCCTAATTTTTTGACAATATCCCGATGTTTTCAACCTATTTTCTGAGATAGCTGGGATGGAGAGAGGCCTAGAGTACAGTATAGCTTCGATTTGACAAAGTAGAGTAGTTACTTCTTCAAATTTCATGATAGTATTTCCCATAACTCGTTTGAGATGAAATTTTGTAGATTTGATGCCTGCTTCCCAGCGAATATGGCGGTATAAATTTCCATTTTATTTCTTTAGTCGATAAAAATTCTGTTGCAGAGTCACCTTTTTCTTTAAAAAATTCTTAGACTTCTTTAAGAGAGTTATTTGTACCCTGAACATTGGTACCGTTATCACTAAATATTATTTGAGGGCAACCACGACGAGCAATGAACCTCTTGAGAGTCAGAATGAATCTTTCCCTTGATAAACTAGAAACTAGTTCAATGTGAATTGCTTTTGTAACCATGCAAACAAACAATGCAATATATGCTTTAGAAATGACCGGTTTTCGGAGAGGACTCCGTAATTGCAATAGGACCTCCATAGTCAACACCCACTTTGAGAAAAGGACGTACAATCAAAAGTCTGTCAGAAAGCAAGGAACCCATTATTTGTTGAGCCGCGCAGGTTTTGAACCTGAAACAAGTAACGCAATTCTTTACCTCTCTTTTAATTGGTCTCAATCCATCAATCGGCCAGTATTTCACCCTGAGATGAGAGAGAATTGTTCGTGGTCTTACATGGAATAAATCTAAATGCACCTGTCTATAAAGTAGTTTTACGACGTGACTTTTGGGTGGTAAAATCATAGGATGTTTTTGAAAAAACCGTTAAACAGATTGTGATCAGATTGTGATCCTGAACCTTCCACCCACCCGAAGTATACCTTCCTCATTCATGAAAGGTGATAAATGTGCTAATAGGCTAGATTTTATCGATCTTTTTGATATAATATTTTCTATTTCCGTACCGAAAATATGACCTTGAACACACCTAACTATAACTTTCACAGAATTATTTAATTCTTCTGTATTCAGTGATCCATTCAATTTCACCTTATCTTTTGAAGAATTATTTGCAAAGCGCAAACAGTATGCTCTTGTGCGTTGGAGTCTGCGAAATTTAGATAATTTCGAGAATAATTCGATTGCTTCTGAAAAATCATTCAACGAAACCAATGTTACTGACCTTAGTTCGGGAAGACAGGCTAATTCTACTGATGAAATTCCATTGAGCTCCAAGCTGTAAGCACTGAGAAAATCTGGTCCGTACCACCACTGTGAACAAGAAATCAGAGAAACTGGACTCAAACCACGAGAAATATGATCAGCAGTTCATGATATAAGCTAGCCATGAGTAATGCACCACATAATTCCAATTTTGGAAGTGTGATTGTTTTCTGAGGAGCAATTCTTGTTTTTGAACAAATGAACCTACAAGAAACTTTTCTGTTGATGTGAATAGTCCTCAAATAAAAACATGTTCCATATGCCTTGAGAGACGCGCCTGAGAAACCGTACAACTCATAATATTTCACTTGGATTTGGAACAAATAATAGTCGAGGAATTTCAAGTCTATCAAGACAAGGAATATCTTTCGAGAACGTCTTTCATTCATCATATAAATCCAAAGGTGAAATATCGTCCCAGTCAAGTTTACGATTCCAGATATTTTTCATCAACATTTTTTACATTACTATTACTAGACCAGCAAAACCTAATGGGTCAAAAAGACTTGCAATATCTGAGAGTACATTCCTTTTTGTTAGAGGTTTACTTCTTTCATATGAGAAACAACACATCTTGAATGTATCTGATGAAGAATGCCAAGATATGCCTAAAACCTTATTGAGATTTCCAAGTGCATGAATTTCAACTTCTCCAGAACCAATAGAAATATTTTTTGAAAATAATTCGGTAGTAACCTGACAAACAAAATTAGGAATATTTGACACCCATTTGTGGACAGTGAACCCTGCTGACACCAATAAATCTATCAATTCATTCCGTAAATGTTTGAGCTCTTCGACAGAATCAGCTCCTGCAAGAATGTCGTCCACGTAGCACTGATTTTGTATGATCTGTGATGCACGTTTATGAGAAATCGTTCCTTCATTCGCCAGTTGAACTAAACACCTCGTCGAGAGAAATGGAGCACAGTTTGTACCATAGGTAACTGTTTGCAACTCGATACATCTCAGCTCATCATCTGGATGATCACGCCATAAAATATTTTATAAATGTTTATGAATGGGATGTATGAGTATCTGCCTGAACATTTTCGACAAATCTGCCGTGAACACGTACTTGAAAGTTCGAAACCTACATACAATGTTCAATGAAACACCTGTAGAAGTCTTCATTGAAGCATCAAATACAACCCTAAGTTTTGTACTCACGTTTTCTTCCCTAATCACACAGTGATGTGGTAAGAAGTATTTATTATGACCATCTTGGTTTTTTGTTTCCAACGAAACATATTTAGCATGAATAAACGATGAGTTTTGGAACCTTTGGTGTGAAAGTTGAAACTTTTCCTAGAGATCAATTACCCTAACACCAAACTGATATTTTCGCACTCGACGCGCGTTTCGCTAACAAGGTTAGCATCTTCAGGAGAAGAATCAGTTTCAATTTTCTTCTCCTGAAGATGCTAACCTTGTTAGCGAAACGCGTGTCGAGTGCGAAAATATCAGTTTGGTGTTAGGGTAATTGATCTCTAGGAAAAGTTTCATATTTAGCATGATTCAAATGAACATATTCATCTATGGAATCCTTATATTGAGAACGCAGCATTTCATTTTTACCCAACCCTTTTTCCAGTGTGAGAAATCTACGTTTCGCCATTTCGGAAGAATCACCCAGATTTAAATTTTCAATATTGATTTTAAGAGGCAACCTCACCATAAACCTATTTTTTTCATTACGCTCCGTCGTAGAGATAAATATGTTTTCACATATTTTATCTTCACGAAATAGAATTCGGTTTGAAGAAATTTCTTCTAGTTTCCAAAATTTTGGAATCAGATCATCATTGCCATTGTGTGTAAACAATACCACATTGAGATTGGAAACTGAATTGAGATATCGAGATGAAACGGGACCTCCTAGAACTCATCCTAATTTACTCTCTTGTAAAACCGGTAAATCTATTCCCAACTTGATTGAACCTGGTTCGATTAAATCAAAAAACAGATCAGCCCCAATTAACATATCAATCTTTGCGGGAATATTAAATTCATTATCTGCAAGCTCGATATTAGAGGGAATTTTGAATACACAAGAATCAATTTGAATTTGAGGAAGTTCACAAGTTATTCTATTCAAAATACCACAGGTAATTGAAAAGATATCATTATCATTGTTTGAACACTTTGGCTTCAAAAATATGTCTACCACTTCGGTAATATGACTACTACTTTGAGATATAACTGATATTCTCATATTACGATTCATTGGTTTCACTTCCAACATATTTGCCACTTCTTTAGTCACAAATGAAGTTTGTGAAGCTGAATCCAACAATGCGCGAACTTCTAACCTTTTACCTTTTTCTGATAATAGAATCACTTTTGCTGTAGCCAATAAAACTTGATGTTTAGACAAAGATGTCAAGCAATGTGGATCATTATTTGTTTTTTGAGTGCAGGTCAATGTATGAGATGACTGAGCGGAACCTTGAGAGTGATTTTGAGATTGGGAGTTAGACTCTTGAGATTTATGAGAAAATGAATGCGATTGAGGATAAACTTGAGAATTGATCCCAGACTGAGATGGTGACTCGTGAGAAGGAGTACTTTTCCTTCATCAAGAGTTTTATTTGAGTTTTTGAAACATTTGTTTTCGTGTAAAAGAGTGTGGTGTTTACCTGAACAATTTCTACACCTATCCTTTGATATGCATTGATAAACTGAGTGTTTTCCAAAACAATTGAAAAATAGTCTTTCCTTGGAAATGAAATCTCGTTTTGTAGAAACTGGTGAGGAGGAAAATTTGCTACACTTATAAATCGTATGTCCTGAAACTTTGCAATATGTACATGTTTTCTCTTGACCTCCTTGAGCTCCAGTAACCAAATGAGAATGAGTAACCGATGCTTGTTTATTGAAATATTTTGATTTCTGTTCCACCCCTTTTTTGAATTCCAAACCTTGAGCAGATGATTCCCAAGCTGCTATTCTTCTGTTCAAAAAGTTCAACAAATCGTCCAGAGTTGGCAAGTTTTTTTGATCTCTTTCAAGCTCAAAATCATTTCTTAAATTTCTGTCAAGTTTATCATAGAAAATATGTATTAAAAGTAAATCCCATGAACCCATTACTTTCACACCTAGTGCTTTCGAAGTATTAATATGTTGTTTGATTATTCTACTGAAATCACGAAGTCCATTTGAACCTCTGATAACTAGCCGTCAACATGTGTTTCTCACTATTCATACGAGGAAGTAGCCGTGAAAGTTCTGGAAAGATTGAGGCGTGTGTTACTGAAGAATTTCCCCTGTATCACTTTTTGGCCAGAATTAATGAAACTGTCCGAATCCCCAGCTGCAATTTTTGACTATTTTTGTGTGGCCACATAAAGTGACAAAAAATATCTACATAAACATGCATGTCCTAACCGGATTAGAGAAGCGCGAACTAGCCTCTCTTTCTGAGAGAATGAGAACCGTTCAAATTCACCTGCACAGACACTATAGTTCAAGCTATTGGATATCACAGTCGAAATATAAAGTATCTGGATCTAGACTTGTCGTATTCAGTGACAGACCGCAGCATCTTCTATCTGCTCGAGTGCAGGAATCTCAGAATACCAATAATCGGTGGAACCTCAAAACCGATCGTTGGAGTAACTCAGATATATGTAGGTCTACCCAACTTGTTACGGGTCGAATATGAATACTTTGATGCTGTGATTATTTGCCTGGAAAACTTAAACTGTGGCCCCTTCGAACTCCGCAAAACTCGGTCACGTGACCTAACCTAACCTAAAACATTTTTCAGTCATGTTTCCGAAGATTGAAGATGTCGCATGCCACCAACCATTTTCTGATTTGCTAATCCTACCATCAGTGGATAATCTCAATATTCTGAAAGTGAGAATGTGTTAAATTCACGATCACTTCTCAAAGCAGCTACTCAAAGTGAAAGATGGAAGAGCGGCATTCAAGACTGCGACCGAAGTGCAGCTGAAGGAAGATAATTTTCGAATCCTTGATTGATTTGAAATCATTGTAACATGTGTTACTCGTTATTTATACGAGAATAAGGCCATGTGAGTTCTAGGATTGAGACTTGTGGTAATAGGTAGACACCACTGTATCGCAAAAATGGACATTTGGTTCAGGATAATCGAAAGTATGCTCGATCCAGCTGAGCTAGGGAAGCTCACAATATTCTTGTCAATCAAGACATTGATAACTGCAGAATATGAAAATAATGTGTGTGAGATCATATCAACAATGAAAGTGCTTAAGTCATTCACTTCCATATACTCCTGCACAGATGCTATAATTCAAGCTGTCGAAAGTCACTGTCTAGATATAAAGTATCAGAATTCGAAATCGCCGTATCCAGTGACAGAACGAAGCACTCCACATCGACTCAAATGCACGAATCTCAAGATACTGCGAATTGATGCATCATGGACAAGAATCAACAGGTACTATATATAGCGAAGGCGATCATGAATTTTATATTGGGTTTAGGTTGGGATGCAACAAGAGAAATTGAGGTTTATCCTCCTCCTGCTGGTCCCTCAGCTGTTATCAAAGAAGATGATGTTTATTCGACAATTGATTATGCTTATGAAGGGTTTACTGATTTGGATAAGGCTGTTGGACCTTACTAATATGTAAATGAGGACAATACTAGGTCTGACATGATCATTTGCCGACAATAATACAAAAAAGGAATCATCTTTGGCTTCAATGAATCCTATATATTCAATAGCGAGATTGTCATGATATGTCTGAATATAACAGAAAATACCGAAAAATTGCTTGATTCCAAAGAATTCTTGAGAAGTCATAATTTGAATGTGAATTTTACTGCAATAGTGCGTGCTGAATTGATGTTTCCCATAAAAACTGTGAACTTCAAAGAAACAGGCAGAATGTCACCCCCCAAGTTGCTTTAGGTTTTATATATCTACTATATTCGACAATGAAGACCATGATGGACAAATGCTGGTGTCTTTGGATGCTTCAGCTGTTCGGTTGATGTGCAGAGGAGACATTCAGCATATAACAGACAATGAAATAGAAAAATGTTTTGAGGAGTCTGCTGAATTATTTTGTAATAGCTATTTGTATTGTTTCGTTAGTATAATGTAGTAGAGCAGTATGGAGAGCTCAGCAACTGAAAGTTATAACTGATAAGTTTCTCCAGGCCCACTATGAACAACCGTTGAGTGACCATAATAAAATTAAATTTCTGAATATGTAGAACATTATGATGATCATAAACGATTTACTCAAGAGAGAATTTGCTACTGACCAGTGGAAAGTGTGTAGCATGTTTCTTGGTATTGGTAACATGCTTATTTGGTTCGGAGGTACTTGGGATTTTTCAGAACCTATAATGTTGTC
This sequence comes from Zygogramma bicolorata, assembly GCA_032362365.1. Classification (NCBI taxonomy): domain Eukaryota; kingdom Metazoa; phylum Arthropoda; class Insecta; order Coleoptera; family Chrysomelidae; genus Zygogramma; species Zygogramma bicolorata. The sequence goes on from JAVJAQ010003674.1 coordinate 122,056, forward strand.
ATACTCACCCTTCAGAAGGCAGCACCATAGGTGGCAAGATTCTTGATTTGTGCTTTATTGATTTATGCAGGTTTCATTTCTTGTGGGTGGTTGATTTTGGGCCCATATCATCAATTTGGAGTTCAGATCTCTGTCAACCACCTCTGAATGTCTGTTTTCACTCATAAATGGTGACGACATATTCAACACCTTTGCCATCATGTCCAACAAGTCATCTATTCTGTGGTGGTTCTCAAGAGTATATTTGTATACGTTCATCAGTTTATATATTTATATCATTCTAAGTCTTTTCATCTCTGTCATAATGGATGCTTATGACACCATTGAGCTATATTATAAAGAGGGTTTCACAAAGAGCAGCTTGGAATGTTTCATAAGATTCACAAAATTTGAAGACCTTTCGAGTGGTATATTCCGAAGTAGCCCAGATTTGGTTACATGAGTTATTCTAGAAGTTTTAGAACAGAACAGCCCAACTGTCAACCTTTTGTTTTTCATTCAATACATGAGGCTGCAGTATTGAGAAAGCAGGTTCCAGATCGTGGATTGGGACAAGATTCTGGCCTAACTCACGAGAAAAAGTCAACGGACCTGACTGGCCAGCTCGCATTCATCATTTAATGCATGATAAAGAAGTCAGCATCTATGGAAACCGACCACTGTGCTTAGGAAAAATCCTACCTAATGTAGATGCATTGAATGGTTTCATAGATGAATATATCCAACCTAATGGATGGGTGGTTTCATCAGAATCGAGTGCTTTTTATCAGTTACAAGATTTTCGTGAGAGGTCGAACCTGGTGAAATTATTGAGCTGTCCCGTAGGAGTATAAAATCTATTGATTATGTACATCCACTGGAGGGCAAATCTATTGCATTCTGCATATGTTTACGTTGCTCCACCCAATGGTATTTTTTAGGGCCAGGAAGTTTTTTTCTGTTCGTCTACATGGTGGAAGACAACTTGCATTGAAACATATTGTGGGGGATGATACGGTGGGTTAAGTTCCTGAATCTGGATCTGCAGCTGCTTTTGGATACCCCAAGCAGCTACATATCCCGCTTGGGGAGCTCCTGAACAAAAATACATATGTTGGAGGAACAGTCTTTCAGCTGAAAAATAGTTTGAGGCAACTGAATGTAGCATTAGAAGTGAGTTTTATTTCTACAAAAATCATATATTCAAAAAAAGCAATGAGAGTCATCCTATACCAATAATCGGTGGAACAAGACTGCGACTGGAGTGCAGCTGAAAGAAAATAATTTTCAAATCCTCAATTCAAAATCATTATAACATGTGTTTCCGTTATTCATACTAGAATAAAGTCATGTGAGTTCTAAATGGAATGAGACTTGTGGTCCTTGGAAGATACCACTGTATCGCAAAAATGGACATCTGCCCAAGGATAAGCGAAAGTATGCTCGATCCTGCTGAGCTAGGGGGTCTCACAATATTCTTGTCAATCAAGACATTGATAACCGCAGAATATGACAATAATATTAAAAATAATCGGAATTAAAAATCGCCGTATCCAGTGACAGAATGAAGCATCCCACATCGGCTCGAATGCACGAATCTCAAGATACTGCAAATCGATGCATCATGGACCAGAATCAACAGGTATTGCATCTAGCGAAGGCGATAATGAAATTTATATTCATAACTGATTGGGGCTTATCAATCATTTCTTTGATAATGAAAATATATCAAAGTTGAAAGGCCCCCTGGGATTCGGTCACACGAGATATTCTACAAGTTTCAGAACAGAATGGCCCGATTGTCAATGTTTTGTTGTCCAACAACGCACCTGCAGCTGATAGAAGATTCCCAGCAAATCCTTGATTGGCTTGACAAGCTGCTAACATGTGCTCCTTATTATTCATAGCTATTAGAATTAGAATTAATGAAACTGTTCTTAATCCCCAGCTGAAATGTTTACAAATGTTTCTGTGGTCACATAGAATGACAAACAATTTCTACCTGAACATGCACGTCCCAACTGGACTGGAGAAATTTCAAGTAGCCTCTCTCCCAAGGAAAATGAAAACCGCAGAATTATATAGTCATCTATATGAGCATAACAGCAATGAGAAAGCCCAAGTCATCCACATTCAAATATACAGACGCTATGGTTCAAGCTATCAGACGCGCGTTTCGCTAACAAGGTTAGCATCTTCAGGGGAAAAAAATCAATTCTCAAAAAATTGATGCTAACATTGCTGTGATGAAGAGCCTGAATGAATCAAGCAGTGGCTCTTTCGGGCTCAGCAAGACAGACTCATGTGATGACTTGAAAGAGAAACTGAGACTGTTCGTACAAATGTTCCTGAAGATTGACCGTATCGTATATCACTTTCTGATCAGTCAATCATAGCACCGCTGGTCTCAAAACTCTGACAGTGAGAGGCCAATATTACCGATCTGATTTTAGAATACGAGAGAGGTATAGATGCATGGTATTTATTCAGAATCCCATTGTCTATATTATGAACTCTATATTGAAACCTGTTGCTGAGGACGAAAGAATAATAACACGAAACAAATAGTGTGATCAAATCCAAAGGAAAAGGTTGAAATGGATTTTTTATCGAAATTAAATTGAATTTTTGAATGATCAAAGAAAATAATCTGACAAGAAAATAGAGATATCGAATATAAAATATTGGTCAAAAAATGTGAATAAATAAATAAATGTAATAATTTGAACAAATGTAGAAACCAAGTTTCAAGTTGAGTGTACTCACGACGTTTCGATTGCTGGTATCCGCAATCGTCTCCGGGTGATGACTGACGACGTTCAGAGGTATGGTCGGTTATTAAGAAGTGTGCTGATCGGTTGTTTGCGAGAAAAAGATGTTTTGGCACGAGATTCTCCCTCATCGAGCCGAAGCTGGTCCATCCCTTGGATAAGTCCATCCATTCCTAATCTCTACGCTGGAATGACTGAATGCATCGTTGTTGAAAATGTAGGCGACTTCCTTGAATTTTCTCTTGAACCAGTGCTTCTCCTTGTATGATCACACCACGCAATCCGACGATATATCGAAGGCTGCAACGAAATTCAAAGATGCGGATAAAAGTAATATCAGAGTACATCTGTACTCTGGAGTACTTCTATATAAACGTTGGGATTTGGATATTGCCAAGAAGTTGAACCAATCTGCATACTATGCCTATGGGAATTTTCAACGCAGCTACTATGATAGAGCTATGAGTGACCTAATGATGAATATTGTCAGTTTCCGCAGTAACCCTATATTTGTGATTGACTGTCGAACCAACCAGATGCCATGAAGTCATCCACCGTTGAAATACCACTTCTGTCCTTTCATCCATTCATAGTCGGTAGCTATAATAATCATTGTTTTTCCATTTATACTGCGTTTGAAAGGACCCAACAGGTCGATTCCCACCCGTTCAAAGGGTGTGCCTATTGGAATCGGTTGAAGGAGACCTGACGGTTTTCTATTCTCTTGGCCTTCTCGTGCTTGACAATCTGGACAGCCCTTGACGTATTTTTCCTCATCCCTCTGTAGTCCAGTCCAATAATGACGACTTTCTATCTTGTTTCAGTTATTCCTGAATGCTTCGCGGATGTTTCGGAGTGGTGTGAGAAAAGGATTTCTTGTATCAAGGATTTGGGTATTACTAAGAAGTTATCCAAGTTATTCCATCAATTATCCTAAAATTCTTTGACCTGCGACATACCCCCAAAGGAATACTAGGGTTATAGGGATTCTTCACTGCCTTTATGAGCTCCTGTAGTCCGTTGTCCTTCTGTTGTTCACTTTCTAAATACTATGATGATAGAAGAAAAGTTGGTATATCATCTACTTCCAACGACTCTGACTCCAAGTTCGTTTTTATCACCGGGTTCCTTGAAAGACAATCAGCATCCCTGTGTGCGGATCCTTGTTTGTGGTCGATGACATAATCAAACTCTGCCAACTTCAAAGCCCAACGCGCTAATCTACCTCTTGGATTTTTGAATGTCTTGATCCAACACAACTCATGATGATCCGAAAATATCTTTACTTTTCTTCCATAGATGAGTTGTCCCTGCTACTCTACAGACCAGACAATCGCCAAACCTTCTAACTCGGTTAAAGTGTAATAAGCTTCCGCTTTGGATAGACTTCTACTCACATATGCTATCGGGTGGGGTTCACTAATTGGGTCACTTTGCAGAAGTATTGCTCCATTACCGGCCGTACTAGCGTCCACTCTCAGTTCGCAATCTTTATCCGGATTGAAATGTTGTAGATCCGGGGCTGTTGTTGGTTTCTCACTATGTCATCCAAATAAATGAGTACATCCTTCCATTTCAGGTTTTGTTCCCTCCAGTATTTCTATCTTATGGGTGGTCAAGTTCCCAGTCCCATTTTTCTTGTGGATTTTGAAAACACGTGAGAATATTTGAGAAGCAGTTTTTGTAAGCTTTCTTTGAGATCTATATCCTCTATGTTATTCAGCTTGTGGTCGTCTAATGTAACGTCATCATTGTTTTGGTTGTTTTTCTCTAAATATAAGAGTATCACTTGATTATCGGAGTTTTCTTCTTTCGTCCATAAATATCCCAGTGTTGAACCTTTCAAAATTTTTTGGTTTTGTATGCCAACGTTGGTTATTTTCCCCACAATTTTATTATCTTGATAAGGAGAGTCACATCAATGAGTCCCTTGGGTACTAAAATTTTTTCGTTAGGCAAGAATGGTATTTTTTCAGCTCTTTTCCTTGGCTGTTCATTTGGACCATATGTTATTCTCCTGGTTTCATAATTATGTCGTCTTCCACTGACAATTTAATTACCCTTTCGATATTTAATTCTTTTTGGCTTAGGACTGACCTAAGTTTCAGCCATCCTTTTGGCATGTAGCTCATTTTTGTGTGTGATGATGACAGGTGGGTTTGATTCCCTCTCGTTTGTGGGGAGTTTACATATTGTTATGTCTATATCAACATTTTCAAATATTGCCTTTATTATTTTGCTAATTATTTTCCAGTTCGCCTGATCCAGTATGCAATAAATTTGAAGAAGGGCAAGTTTTTTCACATTATGCTGGGCCGTGAGATTCTTCAAGGTACTTATTGGTGTCCAAATATCTTCCAGTCTAAGTTTGTCCCAGTATTTTTCCTTAGTGACTAAATAATAAATGTGTCTGTTCCCATCTGTCAAGTAGGCAATTTCTCCTTTGTGCTGGTCTTGTCCCATTGATTTTTGTTTGTTGCCAAATTTCTCTAGAAACTGTTTGCTATTCCTTAATTAATTTTTGAGTCAGCTGAAACACAATACGCAAGTGAGAAACTTTTTGGCATTTCAAATATATTTTTCGTGATTTCTTCAAATTTGACATTTGTGATATCAAAGGATTCATTAGGATTTTTCATAAATGCATTCTTCATTATTTCATTATCGATATGTACTTGTTCTTCCGATTATTTGTAACGTTTCCACTACCTCAGTATAGGAGAACGCACAACGCCGTTAGCGTTATAGCCGGTAGAGCATGTGGCATGAGTCCTTGTGTGATCTGAGTGGAAGCAAACAAACAATTTCCCGGGGGCGCCACTTAACTTTACAACAATCAGTGAATAAATTATCTTTATCTAAGTCAAGGAAAGAACAAGATATGATGAATTGATGTTCAAAGTAATTTTCAATTCAAATAACAAAAGGTTGTTGGAGCTCGAGGTCTCCCTACATATAGAATTTGTTGAATTGCTAGAAGGTGCAAACTGCGGGACCCTGAAATATAGAAAAATGATTCATAACGCAATCTCCCTCAAATATGAACATTTATTTTCACTTTTCCCCATGTGAATTATCAAATGTTTCTAAACAACATACACCTTAACACATAGTCAATACTAAAGGTTGGAATGATGATAATTTGCAAACAGAGTCTAGAGAAGTCTCCAGCAGTGGCAGACTCAATTAAGAATGAATAATGATCATTAACCAAATGATACCAGGCACAAAGTACTTTGCGTTGGCCGAACAACGTTGTGAACGGTTATATGTGAATAATATTAAGGTGAAAATAAATTACGCCTAGATGTCTTGTATACAAGTATGAGTACTCCCTTATTCAACTCCTTTTGCAGTCTTCCTCAAATCCTGGAGAAATTCCAGGGGCTGCAAGATCTGACGATACTCAACCATGAAGTATGAACTATGTTATAAAATCCCAGTTTAATCCTATGGTTCCATTATCCCATTATATACATATGTACAGAATCTGGACATCAAAGGAATAGAGTAAGCGTTTCCAGCATGAAATTGGGGGTGAAAGATGCTTCAGCCTCAATCTTTTGAAATGGCCATCCTAGCAGGATACGATCCACACAAAAGCATCGCTTCAATTTTCATAAAACTTAAGTAGTGACTCGTGACTTCAGGATAAAGTTCATATGAGAGGGTATGGACTAATTAACAATCCATTATATGATCCATCAAACAGTAAGGAAACAAACAATCCATAGGAACAAACAACCCTATGAAAGAAATACCATATTGAATCATTGTTGAGGTGAGTGAAATTGCTGAAACTTACCTCACTAAGAGGGCTGTCACTTCAAAATAGGTAATTAATGAATTTGAATAATTTTTAAAATTTTAAGTCACACCAGGCCAACATGGCGTGGGCACGCATGGCGAGCTTGTTTCGATAACGTCATTTTACGAATTCTCCCGAAATCTCCTTCACTTTAAAATTCCAGAACTAAAACTCCATGTGCTAAAGGCACGATAACAACGTGGATCAACAAAATTGCACCATCAAAAAAGTGCCACTAAGATGCCCAAATTGGCGACGTGCTTCTTTGACAGTCTCAGCTCTAAGAAAGCGAGCTTTTCTGAAAATGGCTTCGAGCTAAGGGCTCGGTGGTCCGCGCGACATCTCTCGTCACATAGATGAAACTCCTTAGATTAGAAATATAAAGAAAAGGAAATACATGATAAATTTGAATATGAAAATTGATATGAAAGTGTAAATTATATTTCGGCAGCCTCTTAATGAATGAAAATAGCACCCCACTCAACAATTGATTCGTTCATGGATTCCTCACAGTGATAATATTTATGAAAATTAAACAGAGTAGTGACAAAATAAATTCATCGAGACTAGGCAACTCAACATGCAACATTCACCGCCGCAATTAGTATCAAAGTAATATGAAATTTACAAAGCGCGCAATTGAAGTTAGAACGGATTTCAGTTGAAATCCAGAGGCGTTCGTTTCTACCTGGTGATAAAATTCCTATTCCCTAACTTGATCATCCGAGGCTATAAAACTATAACACATCAAGGAATAGGTTTAAATAACCAAGGATACTACTGACCATCTGTTAAATTCCGAACTGAACAGTTTCATACTATCAACCGACACTCGCGTTGAAATATCACAGTTATAAAGAAAACAACGCAGAAGTCAGACAGACTCCAGGTACCAGCAGGTGTTCGTTTCAACCTGGCATCCAATTCTACTTCCTTAATCTGAAAATCCGAGTCTATATTACTATAACATATCAAGGAAGAGGTCGAAACATCCAAGGATCTTACTAACCTTCAGCTTTCTCCATAAAGGGTACTAACATCTTGATTCCCAGATTAATCAGACATTATTATGTCCTTTAAAATCATCTCAATTCTACCAATATTTACAAGAGTTGAAATTAGCAATTAAATATTCAGTGAAAAGAATGGCAAGTGCCGCCATCTATTATACAGAGCAATAAGAAAAATTTACGTTAAATATAGCGAAGGAAACTGTCGTGCCGATTTGCTAGTACCACTCAGACCGTAAAGGTCGGTTCACATTACCATCAGCAAAGCGAACGCTACATATTCTCTTGATATATTTGTTTGAATTTTCAGTTTCCATTGCCCCAGTTTTTGTTGAATATTCTTCTTCAACATGGTGTAACTCATTGATTATTTTTTTCCTGTTTGCAACCTTCGATGGCAACAATAACTATTTTATTTAGGTTTTGTAGTGGAACTGTTTTTTCTTGATTGATAGTGCTGTTAAATTCGTTCAAAAATTCCATTCCCAGTATGAGGGGGTGTGCCATTCTCTCGATAACTACGGCGGTTCAGGAGGTCTTCATCTTTCCAATTTCCGAATTAAATGTTGTGGTTCCCAGTATAGGCACTTTTCGTCCTCCAGCCACAATCAAAATTTGGGTATATTGATTTCTGTCGTTACTTTGTGCCAGTTCTGCGGTCATCACGTTCAGCTGAGATCCCGTATCAAACATGATTTCTATCTCCTTATCATCCACCAGACTGGTTACTGTGAGGATATTCGATTAATAATCGAGATTTGAATGTGATTCTTGTATACCTGATGATGGGGAATGTTTGTGGTGTGTTGTCGTGTGCTGGTATTTTGAGAGATGGTTCCTTGAATTGGGTGTTGAGCCCCTCTTCGATGGACGGACGTCTGGGGGCCTCATCGACGTCCCTCGGTGTTTGGGTAAGAACCCTGATTTCGTCGATTTCTGCAAGCGCTTGCCATATGCTCTATTATTCCGCAATAATAGCATTTTGCCAGCCCATAGTATGTTCTAGTGTTGGGGGGCCCACTATGCTGATTCCTCATGGATCTATTACTTTGGTTAATATATGCCCGACTATCCTGCGGATGGTTGTTTGAATTTGTTCGAAAGAATGATCTCTGGCGTGGGTTCCGCCCCTGTTGTTGGTACTGAGGAGGATTGTTTCGTTGCGGTGTACCCTGATATCTTCGAGGTTGGTTCTGGTACCTTTGGTTTCCACTGTTATTATGGAATTGTCGTTAGTTATTAGGCATTCGTTGATTCTGGGTTCCCGGTATCACATTCCATTTTAGGCTGTGGCAATTTACATAACCAAGTATCGGCATATGACAGGCCTGATGAATACAGTTACAAGGAGTGCGAGTGGTGTTATCAATTACCGCTTGCATTGAAGAAATGTCATCCAGTTTGTTAATCATTCGGTTCATCTTCTGCCAATCTAGATTATCTTCCATGAGAAGTCTGTAATTGGGGTACAGGGATCTCCTCAACCCATTTTCAAAATATTTTTCGATGTCGATGATATCGTAAGATGGATCATATCCCCCAAAAAGTGTCTGTAAATCGTAGTAGTAGCTCTTTATTGACTCTTCATCTTTCTGCTTCCTATCATATAGTCTTCTTTCCAATGACCATTTTTTTCTCTTGTCCATAGTACTTAATGGAATTTTCTTTTATCTCATCCCATGGTTTTGTTTGATTTTGTGCCTGTGTAATGTATCTTTTGAACCATAGCTCTGCTGCTCCTTCCAAAAACGTCTGAAAATACTACATTTTGAGGGTGTTGGTCCATTTGCCGCACTGGTTCTTTCGTAATTTTTCATGAATAATACTGCATTTCCTCCGCAGGGGTTGAAGATTTCTGGCCTCACAGGAGTTACTGGGTTTGTTAGGGTATCAGCAAAAGTTTCGTTTGCCGTATGTTTCACACTTCTGGCTAGTTTTTTTTCCGTACTCGATCCCGTTGAATTTCCCTGTTGATTTTCGATAAGGGTTGTGTTTATCGTCGTGGTATCCTCCGGTTCAGTATCGTTCTGGGGGTATGAATTGTCTTGTAGGGGTTGATCTTCGTTCGTAACAACGTCCACCAGGAAAACTGATCCTGTTCCTTGTTATTGCTTATTTATTCCTTCGTTTGTTATTGGTGGTGATCGGTTAACCCTCGGCTGTTTTGAGAATGGATTGTCCTCATGAAAAAGACCAGTGCTGATGTTATGCAGAGAGAATGCTTCCGGGGGTACTCGTAGTCTCAATCTTGCCCTAGTTATTCGTTGATCTTCCTCACTTTGCATAAGAACTACGTGTAAAATGAGTTTTTTAACTATATCTCAGGAGTATATGAGAGAATTAATGAAGGGAAAGAAGAAAAATGTCCACGAACATTTACGATTTAAATTTTTTAAGATGTTCCGGTGTTCTCGGCGTTGGCGGTCGCTTTAATTTCTCTGAATCATCGTGAAAATCAAAAAATACATGTTCTTTTTTGCTAATGGGGCTTTCCGGACCAATATCTCGAGGGGTTGTGGGTGTTTGGAGTGATATTATTTCACGAATAGGGCTACAATCATACTCTCTAGCTCTTTTATGTTTCAGAGATCCTCTTTGTTTCTTACTTTGCCGTTTATTACCCATTAACCAAAAAATTTACCGTTCAAACGGCTATTTATCACTACCATATATTATTGGAAGAGGAAGAGAAAAAATGTAATAGATAATCGAAGGGATAATGAACTATTGTATATGATTTCTGATACCGATGTGGTCCACCAATTTTCAAACATTCGAGATGCTGTAGCCAGTGTAGGTTAAACACGAACACAGCAACAAGAATTATTCGAGAAATTTTCAATGTTTCAGTCTCGATACCTCAAACAATATACAAAATATCAAAATCAGTATACTGTGAGAGCGAGTCACCAATTTCCAAATACTCATGCAGTTGTAGCCAGTGTGAGTTAAACACGTAACCCAACAACAAGATGTATTTACGAAACGTATTCCTAGTTATTTGCCTAGTTTCAATGACACGGTTCACTATCTGAATAATATAAAATGTCAGAAGGGGAAAACAACTATAACACGAAAATATACACGGGAATTCATAAGAAAGGACAACACTGTAAAATTCAACACACACTTCCACCGAAGGTATAATGATAATAATCGTTTCTAATGCAATAACCAACATTTATCGACCAAAAAAAAGGGAGCAGATTGAAAATGAGATGTTTCAAAATTATTTCAAAAATAACTAGAGGCAAAAATAAATAATAAATTGATAAATGTGTACATTGTTGAAGGCTTTTAAATTAAGCAATGACCATTGGTGAAGAAAAAAAATTGATATGAACAGGAAAATTGACTGAGGCGCCTCCACCACATGTAATGATTTGACGTTTATGGTAATTTTGTCAAATTATTGGAATGAAACAAAAATTGCCTTATTATTTTATTTAGAAGTTGAAGTTTTCAGTGATCATATTATTTAAGAACACATAAGAGATGGCTTCGATAGATGGGCTTTGTGATATAGATTTATCAGAACTACTAACCAGAGAATTGGACCAAGCTAGTAGTGAAAACGTCTAGTCTGCCCAATATGGCTTGGTTCTTCTGGAAGGAAAGAAAGAACTACAACAAAAATGTAAGGAACTTGAAGCTCTTTATGAAAATTCGAAACACAAATTAGTAATAACACAAGAGGCTTTGGCCAAATTTCACTCCAGTCATAAAGTGAGTACCAAAACGGGTATAGAAACTGAGGAATCATTGATTACTGAATCGGCAGCTAGGGAAACATCATTACATTCCCAAATGATTAAATTAGAAAATGAGATCAAACAGTGTCGACACGAGTTAGGAGAGTTACTGCCGAGAGAGATCGCATGCTGCAAGAAAATAGTGATATGGAAAGAGACAAAGAAGATCGAGGCATGGAATGCAAAAATTGCGAACAGAACTACGAGAGGTGAAATTCAGAGAAAATCGACTCATAACCGATTACTCTGAATTGAAAGAAGATAATATTGCCCTTCAAAAACAGGTTTCTGCACTAAAAAGCACTCAAATTGAGTTCGAGAGCGTGAAACATGAAACACGACGACTCCATGAGGAAATGGAACTATTAAACCTCCAACTAGAAGAATTGACTGACTTCAAAGAGATTACAGAAAAGTATATGGAGAAAGCGTTTGAATCTTCACAAAGTTATAGAGAAGCCAAATATCCACTGAAAAAAAAAAACTTGACCAGCAAATAAATAGAGAATCATTTTACAACATTAATAATCTAGCTTACAGTATTAGAGGTATGACTGAAGAAATAAATGTTGTAAGTGACTGTGGGGAAGATATTTCTGGTCTCAAGCACATTAAAGAAACTCTGTGTAACTTCTCGCCAACTTGAACGGGAAGTCGAATAGAGGTTACTCAAAAACATTTGTCAATTGGTGTGGGAAGTCTTATGCGAGCATATCGTGATAGTGCATCGACTTGAAAATTTCCTTTTCCTGCTACGTGAACAATCTGGAAGTGGGAATCCTGAAGGGCGAGGGCCCATCTCGTATTTCTTGGACTCAACAGTCGACAAGAGTTGAGATAGGTTAACGTTCGGTTGACGGTATGACGGGTAAATTCGTTGGCCAGAAGATATATTTTCCAACGTAATATACATCAGAGTGCAGCTAATACTTCTTTCTCGTTCGAACTATATCGTCTCTCCCTTTCTATCAACAGTCGACTCGCCCAGGCGCCACATGCTTTTCTCCTTCTTTGATTTGATAAAGCTGTCCTGGATTCCAACATCGCTTGCGTCCGTTGCTACATGGAATGGTAAGGTGGGATCAGGATGATATAGCAGAGTGGATTTTTGGAGTTCCTGCTTGAGACTTTGGAAAGCTGTTTCCTGTTCCTTCCCCCATTTCCACTTAGCAGGTTTCCTCAAGAGGGAGGTGAGTGGTTCCGAAAGGTTGGCAAAACTCGGTGAGAAAGCTCTGTCATAATTACAGAGGCCTAGGAATCTTTGTAGCTCCTTTATGTTGGTCGGACGTCGATAATCCTGGATGGCCTGAATCCTTTCCGGATCTGGGCAGATACCATTCGGGGAAACTACATAACCGAAAAAATGCATTTCGCTGTGGAAAAACTCAAACTTAACCAACTTAAACATCAGGCCTGCCTGGTGTAACCGAGAGAAAACTTTCACCAAATGTCCTGAATGTTCTTCAAAGGAAGAGGAAATCACCAATAGGTCGTCCACATAAGTGAGAAGAAAATCGCTGTAGTCTTCCCTAAAAATCAGCCTCATTGCTCTCGAGAACGACGCCACTGCTGTGGAAAGTTCAAACGGCAAAGTACAAAATTGGTACGTTTTTCCGTTGACCACGAAACCGGTGTACTTTTTGTCATGAAACCTTATTGGTATTTGCCAATAAGAGTGGGATAAGTCAATTTTTGACAAAAAAGTTTTGCCCCCCAAAGAATGAACGATGTCATCAATGCGCAAGGGCAATTCAAATTCAGGCACCAACCTCTTATTGAGATACCTCGCATCAAGGCAAACCCTGACGTTTCCATCTCTTTTGATGGTCGTCATCAGGGGAGATATGTAGAGGCCCGCTCGATAACACCCTACTGTTCCATCTGGGCTAGAGCTGAATTTACCGCGTTTCGGTGCTCCACTGGGATTGGGTAAGGTCGGACAAAAAATTCTTCGTCGTTTTTGAGTAGGATGGAATGTTCGTATAACATTGTGCGCCCTGGAATATTCGAAAATACCGTTGAATGTTTTTGGATTACCTCCGCAAACATATTTCTTTGATCATTGCTCAGGCAACAGTTAGCATTAAAAATTTGTGAAATTTTCACTTTTTCATGATGCGGAAAATCAGTCAAGGTTTCATTGTGGTTCTGAACCGCATGATTGACGATAGCAGAAATACGGGGAGATTCCACACTGCCATATTCATATTTTAAAAACCTCTCTTTGATGATCAAAAAACGCTTCTCGAAACGCAGAGTTATCGTTATTTTCTGGAGGGTCAGAATTGCCTCATAAATCCTTGAAAAATCAATCCCGATGATGATTGGATCAGAGAGGTCAGAAATAATGAGGAATTCGTGACAGAATTCCGTTCCGTTCAATGAAAAAGTGATAGCTGCTTGAGATGAGACTTTTTTATATTTAGATTGGAATGCACCTACTACTCGAGTACCGGGACACGGAAAATAGGGAATATATTTTTTATTATCAGAAATTTGTTCCCATACCACCATCGAAATTACCGATACCATACTACCTGTATCTGGGAATTATTAGTTATATAATGTGACTACAATAACGGGGGTTCGCGTGTCTACCGGCGCATGGTTAAAATCACACTCTCCCAATGAGTCTGAGCGGGGAAAATATTCGACATGTATGGCTCTGTTTAGGGTTGCTCCCACGCGTGAGCCTGCGCTTGAGAGTCCTCTTCGGCTGGAAATGTGTTTTTTTCGAAAATCTTCACCAAAATCTCTCCGGTTGGCTCTGAAATTCACTTTTTGACCGTCTGTTTTCCATTGATGAGCTTCATTTGGTGTCGATTTGGGAAGAGAAAAACATTTAGCAGCCTGACTTAGATAATTGTTGCTAGCAGCAAGTTTTCTATCGTTGAAAAAATAGTAATTGGCTTGTCTAAGTCGATCAACTGCTGCTAAAAGTGAATTCGCCCCGACCAGAACTGCGGAAATATTCGGTGAAAATGTCATGCGATTGTAGATAGTAGTTGCTCTGGGGAGTAGGGGGGATTTAGGTATTTTGCCATAGCCACGTATTTATTGAAATAGTCGACGAACGAGCCAACACCATCTCTGTAACGCCCCGACTCTAATTGAAGTTTAACTTTGAGTTGTTTGTTGGCACCCCAAAATTGTTCCACAAACGCGATTCGGAATTCCGTGTAGTTTCTAACAAAATGAGAATACGCTTCGAACCAAAGCTTGGTTGAATTTTGAAACAAGTTATTAACCATCAAGGAAAACTTATTCATATCAATATTATGCACATCGATAAAAATTTCTAAATAATTTAAAAATTCAATTGGGTGCAGTGAGCCCTCACCATCATAGGTAGGTGAGGACTTAGATGATTCCAAGTCTTTCACAGCATGAATCCCATTATTCACGTCAGAATATTCAGAGGTTGTTGGTTCTATTCCTGAATTACAATTTTCTCTAGGCAAATTTTGAAAATGAACATCATGAGGATTTAACGTATATGCTCTCTGACTATGATATTTCGTACAAGTGGGCAAAAACAAATTTCCATTCTGATGGTTACCGGAAAATAACGAATTATTTCGTGGATTCGATAGTGTTTCTATATTTTTATCCGGAAAACCAATATTATTTGTAACTTTGACTGGCTGAGGATTTTTTGTATGCCTAAATGATTTATATTCGGCTGAAAGTCGTTTTCTTTCCTCATTCTATGAGTAAAACTATTTTTTAATGAAGGGCAGACTCCGCTACTACTGGAAGTGTAACTGATATTTCGAGTAACAATGGGCGTAACTAGGATTCTAGCAAAATTTACTTCCACTTTTTTTGAAGGTGGTTAAACATTATGAAGAATATTTCTTGTGCTCTGATTAGGCCCCTCGTTCTCTTTTCTCAAATTAAGATTATGGAGACCCTGCTCCAGAGAAGAAAAATCCTGATGGTGGTACCGATGGAGTTAGCCCCAAAGGTGACTTAAGGGTAAATTTTGTGACCGGGCCGTTGATGTTCAGGGATGAATCCAATGGAGAAGTGTTACCTTGACTTCCAGTGTTACCAGTATCTTGCGTTGTTGGTGATATCATATTTCCTGCCTCCTCATCGTTTCCCATCATTCGCCCGCTCCGTAGCTGGTAACTTTTCGGAGAGTTTTCCACCACCATTTTCTGCCTTCGGTATGGACTGAAAGAACCAGGTCTCACGTTGGGCGCCAGATACAATAGATCAAATGTTTCTCAGGGTTATAGTGGGTCAAACCTGGATTCTTGTAGTGAAAAGCAGAATTCTACTGGACGATTCATTATCAGTTATCAGATGACTTGACGAAACTGAAATAGTGCACATTGAGACAAAAATACGCTTCAATTTAATATCCTCACCTACCTAAAATAGTGCAGGAACCAACCAAATATCCAAAGGGATGATGTTATAGGTTTCAAGAAACCCAAAGCACGAAAATAGTTCCGTCCACGTATTGAAACTTTTTCACAATCAAATTATCTAGCAAAACCCATGACGAAGTGGCAACTTTCCGGTTTCATATTATTATTCCAAAAAACCTGCTTTGAGAAACATTCTTGAACCGCTAATTGTTACCATACCCAGAACGCACGAAACTGTATTGTGGGTCATATAAACAAGTGGCGCTGTGGAAACCACGTTTCGCTACAATTATTTGAGAAATTCTCAATGGTCCAGTCTCGATACCTCAAACAATACACAAAATATCAAAATCAGTATACTGTGAGAGCGAGTCACCAATTTCCAAATACTCATGCAGTTGTAGCCAGTGTAAGTTAAACACGTAACTCAACAACAAGATGTATTTACGAAACGTATTCCTAGTTATTTGCCTAGTTTCAATGACACGGTTCACTATCTGAATAATATAAAATGTCAGAAGGATTAAACAACTATCACACGAAAATATACATGGGTATTCGTAAGAAAGGGCATCACTTTGAAATTCAACACACACCTCCACCGGACGTATAATAATAATAATCGTTTCTAATGCAATAACCAACATTTATCGAGCAAAAAAAAGGAGCAAATTGAAAATGAGATGTTTCAAAATTATTTCAAAAATTACTTGAGGCAAAAATAAATGATGAATTTATATATGTGAACATTGTTGAAGGCTTTCAAATTATGCAATGAACATTGATGGAGAAAAAAAAAATTAATATGAACAGGAAAATTGCGTAAGGCGCCTCCACAACATGTAATGATTTGACGTTTATGGTAATTTTGTCAAATTATTGGAATGAAACAAAAATTGCCTTATTATTTTATTTGGAAGTAAATGTTTTCAGTAATCACATTATTTATGAATACATAAGAGATGGCTTCGTTAGACGGGCTTAGTGATATAGATTTATTGGAACGACTTACCAGAGAATTGGACCAAGCTAGTAGTGAAAAAGTCCAGTCTGCCCAATATGGCTTGGTTCTTCTGGAAGAAAAGGAAGAACTATAACAAAAATGTGAGGAACTTGAAGTAGTAACACAAGAGGCTTTGGCCAAATTTCACTCCAGTCATAAAACGGGTATAGAAACTGAGGAATCATTGATTACTGAATCGGCAGCTAGGGAAAAATCATTACATTCCCAAATAATTGAGTTAAAAAATGAGATCAAACAGTGTCGACACGAGTTAGAACGAGTTACTGCCGAGAGAGATCACATGCTGCAAGAAAATAGTGATTAGGAAAAAGACAAAGAAGATCGAGGCATGGAATGCAAAAAATTAAGAACAGAACTACGAGAGGTGAAATTTAGAGGAAATCGACTTATAACCGATTACTCTGAATTGGAAGAAGATAATATTGCCCTTCAAAAACAGGTTTCTGCACTAAAAAGCTCTCAAGTTGAGTTTGAGAGCGTGAAACATAAAACACGACGACTCCATGAGGAAATGGAACTTTTAAACCTCCAACTAGAAGAATTGACTAACTTGAAAAAGATTACAGAAATGTGTATGGAGGAAGCGTTTGAATCTTTACAAAGTAATAGAAAAGCCAAATATGTACTGAAAAAAGAACTTGACCAGCAGATAAATAGAGAATCATTTAACATTATTAATCTAGCTTACAGTATCAGAGGTATGACTGAAGAAACAAATGTTGTAAGTGACTGTGGGGATGATATTCCTGGTCTCAAGCACATTGAAGAAACTCTGTGTAATGAGGAAAACTCCGATCTTGTTCCTCCAGATGGAAAACAAGTTAATATTTTCTGTGAAGTACACCTGGATGAACTGAGAAAACCGAAAAAGCAACTGTGTTCCCCATTATGTTACAATGATATACCCATGGAAGTTTCAGAAAAAGTGAGACGTGTGGTACTAGGAACATACCCCTGTATCACAAGAATGTACATCCTAGACAGAATAATCGAAACTATGCTCGATGCAGATGAGAAGCTTAGATATTTCAAAGAGGTCAAATGCAGTATACGATGAGTTTGGAACCTTTGGTGTGAAAGTTAAAACTTTTCCTAGAGATCAATTACCCTAACACCAATCTGATATATTTGCACTCAACGCGCGTTTCGCTAACAAGGTTAGCGTCTTCGGGCTCCGCAAGACAGACTCATGTGATGACTTGAAAGAGAAACTGAGACTGTTGGTACAAATGTTCCTGAAGATTGAGCGTATCGTATATCACAACAGACCACTTTCTGATCAGTCAATCGTAGCATTGCTGGTCTCAAAACTCTGATAGTGCGATTCGGCAAGTTTCGCGGGAAATATCTCAGGCAGCTCCATGTGAGGGGCCAATATTACCAATCTGATTTTAGAATACGAGAGAGGTAAAGATGCATGGTATTGATTCAGAATTCCATTGTCTATATTATTTACTCTATATTGAAACCTATTGCTGAGGACGAAAGCATAAAAATACGAATCAAATAGTGTGATCAAATCCAAACGAAAAGGTTGAAATGGATTTTTTTATCGAAATCAAACTGAATTTTTGAATGATCAAAGAAAATAATATGACAAGAAAATAGAGATATCGAATATAAAATTCATTACGCTATAAGGTAGACACGATTAAATTTCCACAAAATTTATTGTCTTCGCGACATGTTTCGATACACTGTATCTTTATCAAGCGAATGTTTTTAAACACTGTGTTTAAAAACACTCGACTGACTCGCGAGTCGGGAGTTAACTCAGATGAGTAATTAGATGAGCTATGGTGCCTTTGGGGCGGAAGGCGCCTAACCGCAGAGAGAGATGAGCGAGCGCTCGCTGAGCAGGTTACCTGTGTGTTATCAGTAACCGCCGCAGAGAGATAAGCGCGCTCGGTGTAAACAAATTGAAAAATGTTCGTGAAAGAAAGTGAGATAATAATAATGATGATGATTTTTATCAAGCCATCGACGTTGGAAAAAAAAAGTCAGCCGTGGGGGTGTGCAACATTAAAGAAAAAAGCATGAACGTTAAGGTTGCCAGCGTTAATGAAAAAATCTCTACCATGAGAGGTGAGCAACATTAAAAACATGGACGGCTGCCTGAAATCTACAGAGTGTGCAAATGTCTACCATGGGGATTGTGCAACTGAGCATAAGATCTGTCAAATGTCTACTATGGGGGATATACAGAGTGTGCAAAATTAAAGAAAACATGGACGGCTGAAATCTATAGGGTGTGCCAATGTCTACCATGGGGATATAGAGGGTGTGCAACATTAGAAAATAAAAACATGTGCAGGATATACAGGGTATGAAGGATATACAGGGTACGCAGGGTGTGTAGGATATACAGGGTATGCAGGACAGACTATGCAGCAATCGATGTCGTGGCGCTCGGACATGTTCAGTGACAGGTGGCGTTGTGTGGCGCATGTTCAGCTAGTGACAAGTGGCGTTTGCTACGGGGGCTGTCACGCCGCCGATCGAATTTCGTCCGTTCCTTGAGAAATGAAACATTTTCATAAATCATATTTATTTTTGTATCACATAGTCATATAGAATTTCAGCGTCTTGAGATTTTCAACGCTAGAGCCACTGAGCTATCACAGCCTTGTAGATAAATGAAACATTTGCTTCATATGCTATTCTCTCGATTGGATTTCGAATCTTGCGTCAAATATGTTTTTTCGGTGCATTTCTTCCAAAATTGATGTGATCAATCGGGATGTTTCGGTGAAGCGTCTTTGAAAACGCATTCGATCAATCGAAAAATACGCCCAAAATTTGTTCCTCGATTGTTTGTTAGCAAATTGCCATACATACAAGTAGTGAATGCAATTGTTGTTCTCACTGAATCTCACCTTCCTCATATCACCTTACTTTGAATTTCAATAGATATTTAGTCATAAATTTGAAAATTTGTATCAACGACACACTTGTAATGAAGTAAATCAATTCGGAAATTGTTTTTATATCAGATTCGATGCAAAGTTTGGATGGTTGTGGTTCGATTTCTCTCCAATCCGGCAAGTCACCATAGGTGCGGTCATCCAAAACAAGTCTCAACTTGTAAGCAACAGAATGGAACAGGTATTTTGGCACTCAGTACCTAAAAATGACCTTCATTGATATTAGCTGGAATCATCGGTATCCAGTTTGAAGGCGACGTTTCGTTCCTATAGTAATGAACACTCCATTAACCTCATCTGGAGGATTAATGTATAAAATATTGGAAAAAACGGTATACAAAATGATATAATT
Organism: Zygogramma bicolorata; assembly: GCA_032362365.1. Classification (NCBI taxonomy): domain Eukaryota; kingdom Metazoa; phylum Arthropoda; class Insecta; order Coleoptera; family Chrysomelidae; genus Zygogramma; species Zygogramma bicolorata. The sequence goes on from JAVJAQ010003674.1 coordinate 142,055, forward strand.
CGATCTTAACACGCCCATTGCCGACAAACAACTGAGAATCCAATCAACTCAAACATTCATTTAAACAATAAAATCCATATGATATATTTATCTATTAGAAATAGGGACAGGTGTTATTCTACGTGAGGATTTCGTATTGAAATTACATCTGATTCGATTGGGAATCTTCCCATGCTGCTGTCGGTGATGGTTCTGTTCAGATTCAGCATTGTTCACCATACCATGTGGTCCTCTATCCACTTCCATATTGCGGAACAGTGTACCGTACTTTTTTACCATGGTGATTCATACACAAAGGCTTTTCAAAGGAAAAAACTGGAGGTGGTTGATGATTCGCTGTGGTTAAGGGAATATAGAATTTTTACAAATTGACAATGTACGGAGCCGATGTCGTTCTGTGAAGTATTTTTGAATGAGGTCAACTTTTTGATGTCCCATCACATATATTACATTGGCATCTTCCAACCTCTTCCAAATACTATACACATCACAGTAATTGACGAAACCATCGGAATATCGCAAGCCGTGCACGTTCTGCTCGACATATCCCACTCGTCGTTTCTCTCCGGCAGACAAGGAAGTGTACGGCTTCGGAGGCTTCAGCAAAAAATGATCCGTCTGCACCCCATCGGTTATAGCAATCTCTTCTGGGTAGAATAAACCACTCAAATCAGAAGCTTGAATGTCCACTGCTACAAGTTTCATCTTCGACGTCTCTCACAAAACTAATTGCTCTTCTCAGCGTTCGAAATAAATGTCGAACGAGTAAAGAGACTATGGGAGTTCCGCCTCAAAATCCCATGTTATTTCTTATGAAGGTTCATTCTACAGATTTTCATCCCCGACGACAAATCAGAGCGCTCCAAATTATCACGTGACATCTGACGTCACACATCATCTACGTCACACATCATCTGTCATGCGCTACCACGGAACACAAACATCAGAACCATGGAACACCTTACGTCACAGCTGTCATCCATCATTTGTCAACAGTCATCCATCAGTCATGCCACGCCATCTGTCATCAATCATACTTCACCCACGAACGCCACCTGCCATATTCGCAAGTACACTAAGCGCCACCTATCATCAAGTAACAGAACCCTTGTACGCCACCTATGAATTAAACATGTAAATAACCTGAAAAAAAATCATCCGATGTTGAAGGGATTGAACCTGGGCCGCTCAGCATGAGAGACATAGACGCTAACACTGCGCTAGCGAGGCAATTGATTTCAAGTGTGTATAGGTAGGTATGATACATCGAGGGAGGTACGCTCCTCGAGCACAGCTCACCATATTGAGCAATAACCTCACCAAGTCACCAGTCAAATCTCCAATCCTGTCACTCAGCTATATCACTATGGTTTGGAGCCCTAAGCCTTGGTCGGAGGACCTCTGAGGGTCAAAGTCTTAAAACAAAAGGTATGAAAGAACGCTTATAACCTCAAAATCGGTTCATCGGCGCCAAATTTCATTCATTGAGTCTTCTAAGACATGGTCCGATCCAAGTTTTTGTCACCTATCACAATGAGCCACATGGTCGGGGGCCCTCGTTTGAGGAAAAAGAAGCACATTTTTCCCGCCAAGTCACGCACATACGTCACACCTGTCATCAGTCATTTTCACTGTTAAAATCACCTTACCGAACATTCCATGCCATTTTGTCAGCCCTAGGCAGTTACCTGCCGTCATTTGTCAGTACAACCTAACCTTGTAAAGTTCTAGTCATACGTCTATCATTTATCATCAACTTCGAGCATCTGCCAGTTCCACATTACCTCGTAATTTGTCATTTGTAAAGTCTAAGGCATGCGTCATGTCACCAGTCATTTGTCACTTCAACCTAACCTTGTAATCTGACGTAATTCCAGAGCCACAGCTATCATTTTTCACTAGTCATCTGTCAGCACAAAGTCCTAGTCATACATCCATCATTTTCCCAACTAAAGCCATCTGTCACCACTCATTTTCCCCAACTGAAGCCATCTGTCATCAGTCATTTTTCCCAGCTAAAGGCATCTGTCATCACTCATTTTCCCCAGCTAAAGACAGTTCAACTCAACCTTGTAATCTGTCATAATTTCAAATCACGCCCTAGTTATACATCTATCAGCTGTCACCCCCAGCTGAAGCCATACAGGCATTTTCCCAGCCCAAAATTTGTCAGTTCAACCTAAAAGTCATACGTCTATCATTTTCCCAGATAAAGACATCTGTCAGTCCAACACTCGCTGTCATTTGCAAATTCCTAGTCATACGTCACACCTGTCATCAGTCATTTTCATGGTCAAAATCATTAAACCTAACCTTGTAATCTGTCGCCAGCCATCTGTCATGCGCTACGTCTATCAGCTGTCACCAGTCATTTCTACAGTCAAAGACATCAGTCAGTTCAACCTAACCTTGTAATCTGTCATCCTTAAAGTTCTAGTCATACGTCACACCAGGCATTTTTCTACCAAAGTCATTTGGCACTTTAACCTAATCTTGCAATTTGTAATATTCCCAAAGTAACGCATATCATCTGTCATCAGTCATTTCTACAGTCAAAGACATCTGTCAGTTCAACCTAACCTTGTAATCTGGAATCAAAAAATCGTGCCCTATTAGCCACCCAGACATCACGTGATCTGGAATGCCTAATACGTAACTTCTATCAGCTGTCTCCCCCAGCTAAAGCCATCTGTCAAGTGTGAAAAAACAGAAAGTTCAACCGTTAAAACGTCCCGTAAGCATCGCACACAACAAAAATGACCCCCGTCAACTAAGAGCACGCAACAATGGCTCCCGCTTAACACAGCGCTAACGCTTCGTCAGAGCACAAAAACGGCCCCCGTTAATGCCAACTAAGACACAGCACGCAATTGAAATGGCTCCCACCTAACACAGCGCTAGCACTTCGTCAGAGCATCACACAAAACAAAAACGACCCCCGTTAATGCCAACTAAGACACAGCACGCAACTGAAATGGCTCCCACCTAACACAGCGCTAGCGCTTCGTCAGAGCATCACACAAAACAAAAACGACCCCCGTTAATGCCAACTAAGACACAGCACGCAACTGAAATGGCTCCCACCTAACACAGCGCTAACAATTCGTCAGAGCATCACACAAAACAAAAACGACGCCTGTTAATGTTGGCTAAGGCATCGCACGCAACAAAATTGACCCCCGCTACAACTTAACACAGTGCTAACGCTTCGTCAGAGTATCGCACGCAACAAAAATGGCTCCCACCTAACACAGCGCTAACGCTTCCACTTAACACAGCGCTAGCGCTTCGTCAGAGCATCGCACGCAACAAAAATGACGCCCGTTAATCGTACTGGCTCCGGCCTGCGTCGCCGCCACTATTTCGTTGGGGGGTCAGTAGTGTCTCATTCACTATCATTTTTCACTAGTCATTTGTCAGCACAACCATGTAATCTGTAAAGTCCTAGTCATACATCCATCATTTTCCCAACTAAAGCCATCTGTCACCACTCATTTTCCCCAACTGAAGCCATCTGTCATCAGTCATTTTTCCCAGCTAAAGACGGTTCAACTTAACCTTGTAATCTGTCATAATTTCAAGTCACGCCCTAGTTATCATCTATCAGCTGTCACCCCCAGCTAAAGCCATACAGGCATTTACCCAGCCCAAAATTTGTCAGTTCAACCTAACCTTGTAAAGTCATACGTCTATCATTTTCCCAGATAAAGACATCTGTCAGTCCAACACTCGCTGTCATTTGCAAATTCCTAGTCATACGTCACACCTGTCATCAGTCATTTTCATGGTCAAAATCATTAAACCTAACCTTGTAATCTGTCGCCAGCCATCTGTCATGCGCTACGTCTATCAGCTGTCACCAGTCATTTCTACAGCTAAAGACATCAGTCAGTTCAACCTAACCTTGTAATCTGTCATCTGTGAAGTTCTAGTCATACGTCACACCAGTCATTGATCTACCAAAGTCATTTGTCACTTTAACCTAACCTTGCAATTTGTAATATTCCAAAAGTAACGTCTATCAGCTGTCACCAGTCATTTCTACAATCAAAAGACATCTGCACTTCAACTTAACCTTGTAATCTGGAATCAAAAAATCACGCCCTATACGTAACATCTATCAGCTGTCACCCCCCAGCTAAAGTCATCTGTCAAGTGTGAAAAAACAGAAAGTTCAACCGTTAAAACTCCCCGTAAGCATCGCACACAACAAAAATGACCCCCGTCAACTGAGAGCACGCAACAATGGCTCCCGCTTAACACAGCGCTAACGCTTCGTCAGAGCATCACACGCAACAAAAATAGCTCCCACCTAACACAGCGCTAACGCTTCCACTTAACACAGCGCTAACGCTTCGTCAGAGCATCGCACGCAACAAAAATGACCCCCGTTAATGCCAACTAAGACACAGCACGCAACTGAAATGGCCCTCACCTAACACAGCGCTAACGCTTCGTCAGAGATCACACAAAACAAAAACGACCCCCGTTAATGCCAACTAAGACACAGCACGCAACTGAAATGGCTCCCACCTAACACAGCGCTAACGCTTCGTCAGAGCATCACACGCAACAAAAATAGCTCCCACCTAACACAGCGCTAACGGTTCCACTTAACACAGCGCTAACGCTTCGTCAGAGCATCGCACGCAACAAAAATGACGCCCGTTAATGCCAGCTAAGACACGGAACAATGGCTCCCGCTTAACACAGCGCTAACGCTTCGTCAGAGCATCGCACGCAACAAAAATGACGCCCGTTAATGCCAGCTAAGACACGGAACAATGGCTCCCGCTTAACACAGCGCTAACGCTTCGTCAGACGAACCCAACAAGACCCATGGTTACCCTGAACGTCCCGCGCACGCAACAAAAATGACGCCCGTTAATCGTACTGGCTCCCGCCTGCGTCGCCGCCACTCGTTGGGGTCAGTAGTGTTGTACATTTTGATAATTCAACTATCCGACATGTTGAATGACTCAATCCTTGAAATAAAACAAGTAATGAACAAAACAATTTTTATTGATGAACAGCTATTAATTTCGTTAACAATGTTTTGAGTTGATACAAAAGACCATCACTAGGACAATGAACTCCAAATAAACTCCAACTAAATTGACCTGCTTCAACAACTTTTCGAGTAAACTCATTATATTTGTAATAGGTGTTTCCTCGGAAAAAGTAAATGTGACCATCTTTGAATCGATATGCAGCCGTAACATCGTTTGGAATCCGACATGATGTTATGTCTGGTTTTTGACGTGCCGTGTGGTGAACATATTGAAATTTTAAATTTGAAATTCCTTCCCAGAAAGCGAAAGCTCTCCTTGCAATATCCACTTGTGCTTGGTTAGCTTGTGGGAACGACCAGTAAAGGTTAGTCTTATTCCAACGCGCTGGACTAATGGTGAAGGCATTCTCGGGTTGCATACATCTGGGTTGACGAACTAGAGCCAGTGTCTCCTCGTTGAGTTCACCATCTACAGGTAGATTATATTTCTCCTGAAACGCCACTATAGCCGACTCGATATCCAATAGAGAAGTATTAGTATTATTATCGATGTATCCATATTGCTGCAGGTAGGCAAACATTTCCTCGTAATTTGTAACATTTTCGCAACACACTAGCGTCAATAACAAGCTAAAGACAACCGCACTCGACAACATCTCAATTGATACTGATCCGATCACATTAGGTTTACTCAGTTTTCAATTCCCAATATGATTACGTCATGCCAAATTGTGAAATCCGTCTCACATGTGCGACGACGATGTCAGACAGAAGGCTCCAAATTATGACGTCTTACAGCGTCTCACATGCGCGAGGCTGTCTTCAGTCGAACCTCCTCTCACATGCGCGAGGCTATCACCTGTCGAACCTCCCCTCACACGCTTACTTATTGACAAAATTTTCCTTACACTGAGGTATATCAGATAATAGGTGGAAAATATTTATTGAAACCTTATAAACACTCATGGAAGAATCTTAAGAAATCGTTAAAATTTATGGAATCTGTAAAGATGCTGAAGGGCAACATCTTTAACAAAAGAGCGAAAAGTGAAACAATTGCTGAAGATGTACAGAAACATTAATTCTTTTGTCATATGACGATTAACATTGAAGCAAACCAACATATCAAACACTCTGTTTCCCCAAACAATTCAATTTATAGCACCAATCGAGCTTTTCACCTGTTTGACTGGCAGATCGTCTTGAAAATTGATTCAATACCTTCAAAGAGTATCAGTGATATATTACTTTTGACTCTCTGGCACTATCAGAGTAAAATAAAACATAAAGAACACGCTTTTTGGTAAGAGTTTGACATATTAAAACAGAGTGAAAATATTATTATGTGTGAGATGGCTGGTGAAACAGACGTTTATGTTGTCCTAGATGAGTTGTTGAGGGGTCATTCCATTCTTGACAGTTGAGGTGTTTGGACGTGGGTGTGCGGATGAAAATGGAAAAAGTCATTATTGAAAATGAAAATGTCAAGAAAAACCGATTATTCGGTGTTGAGGCACGTACAATTGTTTTCAGAATCAGACCTATGCCAGAGGGTAGGGAACCTATAAGTTGGATAAAACAAGCTATTGAAGACATTGTGATGCGAGGATTTGAAAATTTGAAACGGAATGACAACGTGGGATTCACCTTTGAATCAAATGAACTCACCAATGGACACTGTTGGATGAAATTCAAACCGGCATCAGAAGTAACATTCGATGATATTTGGCAGACAATATCCTCAATCCATCAAGCAAATTCGGAAACAATGTATACCGAAACATTTACTGTATGTATTACGACCGTAAGAAAACCAAGATTTAGAATTGTTACTACAGTTTTACAGCGAAAATAAAAAATGTGTTGGGAATTGTTTTTCTTTCTCTCACCCAAAAACATTCCTCAGATTCATCATGAAACCTTGAGCATCTTTGGTATATTTTAAATCAAAATCATGAATTACAGTCATGAGAGTAGAGACATTGTTGAGCGCTCGACTTCAAAGCAATGAATATTACTAGAAACCGTCTTACATGCGAGATGATGACGTCATAAGACACCAAAATCAACCTGACTTCAATTCTATAGAATATCATTTGTGAGATTTTTTTACAAATTTCAGATTCGTCTACAATCCTCCACAAGTCGTTCAGTATCACACATTATTTCCTTCATAAAAAATATTGGAGCACAAATAACGCTTCATTAAAAACGTCTAACGTTCCGTGAAAAAACGTCTAACGCTTCGTTAAAAAATGTCTAACGCTCCGTTAAATGTGACTAACGGTTCGTTAAAACGCTTCGTGAAATGCGACTAACGCTTCGTTAAATGCGACTAACGCTTCGTTAAATGCAACTAACGCTTCGTTAAAACGCTTCGTTAAATGTGACTAACGCTTCGTTAAAAACGTCTAAAGTTCGTTTCCGCATCACCCACGAGGTAGAACTACTGATGCGTTACCTTTTTTTCAAGTGGAAGTTTCCCCAGTAGGCCTATCATAACCACTTAAATGATTCATTAGTGGAAGTGAAATAGTCATCAATGTTAAAAGATATCTTTATTTGAAAAAATATATAATCACAAAGTTGTATCCATACTATCATCGTTGATCGAATAGTGCCCCCATGGTAAAGTTTCATTAGACGCTTATCATCGTTAGGACTAAGCGCTATTTTGTCCTGTGCAATCGAGTAGACATTGTGTTGTTTTGATTGAATTGTACGTTGAGTTTTATAGAGAACCTTCTGTTCACGTAAACAGGTCAAATAATCTTGAAAAGTTATTTCATTTCTTACAACATTATATTTAACTCCCTTTGCCTTCTTTGTTGCTCCAGAATTCATCAAAATCACATCGATTTCATCTTCATCATACTCGGCATCTTCCAATTCCTTTCTTTTGATAATATCCGCTTCTGATGTCAACACTTTCGTAGCATATAATTTTGAACGAAGTCCAACAAAATCAGTCATGGGCACCCCATTGTTTTCATCTTTCATCAAGCCAGGAACTTTTTTATTGACTAGCGGTATTCCATATATGTTATCCCTTGCATAATCAGATGTGTCAAAAAATTGATGACAATCCTCCTTCATAACTGCATAGGGGTCCTGGCGCAGCTCGTAAATGAGAGAATCTGTATCAGTGTACATAACGGTACAGTCCTCCCCGAAACGTTCGGCCATATAGCCATAGTGGAAAGAATAGATGGTAGTCTTTGCTAAATCTAGAATGGTTTGACCCACATAGATTGGTTCATTGAGCCAAATTTGCAGGTTATTCAACTCAACAGCCACCAAGTTTTCATTGAAAATTGTTGCAGATTTGAACTCTGGTTTTGATATGTATGCCTCAGCACCATACCTTCCACACCATTCAGTTAGAAGGTGGATGTTTACCCTCTTGCGGACGTTTTCCATAGTGTTACCAAATACTGCATTATTCATCAACTTATACAAGTTCTTCTCAAACTCATTGGCAGCCTTCTTACGGAGCTCGGTGTTGAGATCAATATATGACTCGAGCCAAGGACTCTGTTTGAATTTCAACGCACGATGAATTTTCTTCAGAACCAATCCATTTGCCAAGGCCTGCTTCAATCCTCTATAATGTATAACATATTTCTTCTTGGGTTCCAGAGTAGCCATCAACTTTGAAATTTCTTTAGGTTTTGTCGGTGGCATCATTGTTTTAGGATTGAGATGTTCTGGACAAAATGGAATATCTTTGTGTTTGTCATGTAGATGTTTAGGATACTCCAAATCTACTTCAAGAATGTAGCCCTCATCAGCATCATCAGGTATATCCATTACATCTAGATTAGTATCGGTCCATTCAAAACCACCATATGGCAAGTATTGACTCATTGCCCATCCATATTGATTGTTAACGTCGTAGTACATCTGGTAAGTGGAGGGTTTAGACGGATCATAATGGGGTAGGTATTTGTTGTTTGCCTTCGATCGACGTTTCGAACAAACTTGACTAAGTTCGCCATGAATATCTCGCTCAACAAATGAAAACATATCCACATCGGTGAGAAGTTCCAAGTCTTGCTTAGTATGTTTCAACATGGCATCCCACGTAAATGCGGGAAGAGTGAAATGGTGGGCTGGATCGAGTTGATGTGATTTGAGAATGCAGGCTCTGAACCTCTCAAAGACGTCGGCCAGCAGGAGAATGTCAGTCTTCATGTTTAAGTCTATATAATCACCAAGATTCTGACATTTGAAGGTGTTCCATACATCTCGAGCTCGTTGATATAGACGACGGGGGCAGGGCTTATTTTCCAGCTTATTGAAGAATGCTTCGATAGATGGCAAAGCAGTCTCCTCGAATCGATCAAACGAATCAATATAATCGTAGGGCATTATTCCCTTTTTCGTTAGCATTTTGAAATGGTCTTCGGGGAGTTCAGTGAACTACATCTTCAAGTTGGGGAACTCTGGAAGATTGGAAGCTAGTTTTTCGAGCGAAGATGCCATGAACCGGAAACTATCGATGAAGCGGAAATTCATTCTGAAATCGGCCACATGTTTGGTGAAGGAGATATATTTTTCTTTCGTGATGGGGAGCAAATCGATTGTACCGTTTATTCTTGATGTTATATCGGTAACGATAAAATGTGTATCATATCCCGAAAGGTTGTGGAATACTATAGGGATGGTGTGACTATCCTTGTAGTTGATGTTGCACCCTTTATGACTAGCCCCTCGAGAATTATTTTCAGGTATGAGGTGGTTGTGGTCTCGAACTTTCTTATCTTCTGGTGTAAACGGTTCCTCACAAATATGACAGTGTGAAGCAAGTTTGAATTGTGCTTCCTGCATCCAAGTCATGTTAATGTCATAAGGACACCAAAATACAGTCGCAATGTCCTCAGCAAGCTGATTCATCTCCTCAGCAAACCATTGCATGCAGTCTTCACCTCGATGGGAACGGTAAAAGGATAGAGAATCATCGTAGCTGCACTTGAGGTAATATCCGACAGCTGCTGGAACGTGATGTTGAGGCTTCTTTGGATTATCAGTAGATTTCAAAATAGACTCCAAGTCGGCGTATACAATAAATGGTGCCTTCTCCTTGTTCTTATGATTTTTGAAATTCAATATGTTTTTACCAATTTCAGGCATTTTTATAGCAGTCTCATTCATTTTCTCACAATTTACGATGTGGCCTTCTAGCTTTTGTGGAGTTATGAAGTAGTGGAGACATCTATCGCAAAAATACTTCTGCCCATTATGTTAACTCAACTGTGTGGAAAGCAGTCTCGACATATTCTTGATCCATACAAAATGATATTTCGTAGGAGTATCATAGTCATCTTGTACTATGAGCAGGTTGATGTGTTTGTCCTTCTTATCTTTAGTCAGATATGTTGGTAATATTTTCAAGGATTTCTTAATTTTTTCCAGCACATATACATTGATGGATACATTATTTTGCTTTCCAAATCTGGGGATTTGTCTAATGGTTATCGGGAACTGTATGCCTTTCAGTTGTAAAACGTTGCTGTAATGGGGATACGATGATGTACGATCAGTATTTTTACCATTTTGTACCGGATATAGAGCCAAAACGATCGCCCAAGCGAAACATGCATTGTCTGTATTTTTGACATTAACGCAGGCATTTTTTCTCTTCATCTGAGGTGGCAGCTCGATGTAGGAAGAGCCAAGTTGTGGAGTGAATTTGTTGATATTCACCCCCCAAATTGATCACTTTCTTTAGTGCCCATCCAGAGTCTTTTTCCTGAAACTCCTCAAGCTCCCTCATGATTGGATCCACCACTTGTTTCTTGAACCACTCATTCAAGTCCGTGTCTCGATTTATTACCGAATTCGATGTGGTAAAATATTTATATTCCACGATTATGTTTGCTCCTTTTGCAATCTCGAATTCCCCGCAGAAGGCAGTGTTGACTTTCACTGATCCCTCCTTCTTCAGAGCATTTTGGATCCTCCTTCTGAAGATTACCAAACAATCAGTCAGGAATGATCCTGGATCCTTATGTTTGAGGTTGCTAATCACTGCAGTTCGGATACGGGATCCAAATGCAGAGGCGGTGTCTTCCCATCTCATCCGATCACTTGCTCCTTTGGGTCGTGTTTTCACGCCTGCTCCCTGCTTCTGCACTGCTTTTATTTTATTTCTCATAGTGACAATGTTTCTCATGCAGGCTTCCAAATGCTGCTTCTCCCCGACAGAAGTTGCTTTCCTCATTGCATTTCGAACACGCCTTAGCCCTTTGTTACATTCACGTAACCCCTCATCCATCTTTCCTGGATGCAATGAACTTCATCAATTCGGCGAACATGATAAATGTAATTATAAAGATGTGCTGTTGAACGTTCAACGTTCTAGAGTAGACTGATGAAATTCAAGAGCGTTACGTATAATGTAAACTAAAGACGGACGGAAGACTGAACGCTTTCAACAAAAGGTCCTAAGCTTCTCGAAATTTTTGTTGTCATAGGAATGCATTATGTCGATATTCTACTAGCATGCAAGACATCACGTGATCTCAAATACTCTGACCCAGTAAACACATTACGTGTTTGAAACATTTCAAATGAATCTGACGAGGAAATATTGAAAATAGAGGTTTCAGAAAGTATACCTGAAACGTGTCGAAGCATCAGAGCAATGTCTCTGACATATTTCACAAATAGCGTATTTAGTTTTCAGTTGTTAGCACGAACGAAGGGCATGCGCACGAATACTCGATGCATACTCTTTTTGACTATTATTTTTCTCAACAATAATACAATATTTGCATCTAAGTATCTTCCCTTGATCAACGAATCGCTGAATTTTAATTCTTTCTCTATCGGTTGATTAATTTTTTGATTCATTATTCTTTTGCTGTTCTTGACTTCTTTTTTGGGGTTAGATGGAAGAGCAGATGTATGTTAACTGTTATATTATATTACATATTGTACAGTACTCAATATTACATACAAACTGAATCTCGCCCTGACTGCATAATCAAAATGTGATTTATCTTTAGAATTGGTAATAAAGACATTCATTATTACTATTATTATTATTATTATTATTATTATTATAGTTTGCCTTGGAGCAGAGTTAGAGCGTCCATCCATCTTGTCTCGCCACTTTTTCATGTTTTATTGTTTTTTTAATGCGGTTGAAGTCTATTTTTTGCTATTCACATATGAACATTGTGCAAGAGGATTGTTTAGTTATTTTGGAAATAAGCGATCACAACAAAACTTCTTCAAAATATTACTATTCGGAGTGTATAGGTTATGTGCATGGATAATGGAGTATTTTATATTCCCTTAAACGATCTTCAAGTAATTTCTACTTCAAGAGGTGAGTCAATTCCTTAACATCTTCCAATTAAAAGCCTCATAATGCATTGTTACAGTGACGGACAGCGATTTCAAGAAGTTCCCATGTTTCAAAAAAGTGTCAGACTATACACTTCAAATGATGATTTTGGTTCAAGAAATGTTTCAGATACGTGTTTTCATGTATCCATATGCAGTTATGTTATGTATCAGAAACGTTTCACATGGAACGTTTCATACCTAGGTCATTTTTGGTTTCTGGCATGTTTCAGGAACGTGTCTGAGTCAAAAGGTGAAACGTTTCAAATGGAAAAATGATCGGTCTCAGAAATATTTCAGACACATATTTTGGTTTACTGGGGAAAGTATCATTCTTTGTTGAACGCCCGAATTAGACAGACGTGTAGTTGTTAAGCAGTATGTGTGATTCCATGTTGGGGCAGCACATTAAGCTAAACTTGATAAAAACATGCATTGAACGAGAATTTATTAGTGCAAAGTAAGCTGGTGTATGTTTACCTGCAAGTCTAATTTTAAATGAAATTGCCAAAAAGTATGGCATGACAACGACAAAGGTGTGTGTTGGAACTAAGTGTTACTCAAATGGCATTACAATTACACCACATTTTTGGAATGAACATAATGGGATAGCATACGATCCAACCGATACAATTACCAAACACTATGTGCCGCATAATCTTGAATTTACACTGAGGAGGGGGGGGTTCATGTGTAAAAATGATGGTGATTCAAACATGCTGGGTGTTTATCGACAATTTCGAAAAACCGATTCGGCAGCAGAGTATTTTCAGAAGGCTCCAGGAAATTTGCTTGAAATACGAAAAAATATTCATGCAGCTGTATCACAAATATTCAAGTAAAGGATATCGACTAATCAATCGTTTTATTGCTGATATCGACTAATTGAGAATGTTGACAATATTTCATTAATCAGGCTGAAAGAGAATTCTCTTTTCCTTTACTAAGCGAATTTACAGTTGAAAGTTTTTGTTTAAAATATTTTCAAACCATATTTTCCGCTGAACATGCCGACTGCTATTGATTCCATTGAAAATGAGTACAGCGAAAGTACCATTCAAAAAGTATGTTCTGAAATTTCTGAAACTGAACCGTAAATTCCTATCGAAAAGAATGTCTGGTATCCAAAGTGTTGTAGCAAAGGTAATAAAAAATATCACCTGCAAAAATGTTTTCATTTGACTAAATTCTAATGGAATATTTTCAAAAAATGAATCATTCACTAAAAATATCAACTCACACATCTAAATGTCGAATGCTATTGATTACATTTGAAAATAAGTATAGTGGAAGTGCCATTCAAAAAGTCTATGTAAATCAAAACGCTTCAATTTTTTCAAACTGAACCGTGAAAATTATCATTACTATTGAAAATAATGTTTCAAAAATGTAAGAGACTAAAGGCACTTTTCCTATTCAAAATCACTATCCATTGAAACATATCTACTGTGAGGTCCCTTTATCAAAAAATGGTTTCTGAATTGGAAATATCTGTTGATCAAGCCATTGCGTCGCTTTAATTTTTGTTAACTGAATATGCACTGAGAACAAACAAAGAAAATTCACTTGCTTTCGACAAAATGTTTGAAATTAATACACTCCCTAATCGAAAAAAACACTCAAAATAATTTAAAAAAATGTACTTACATTTATCGCGGTTAATCACTCACAAACACAATTACAGTCTTGGCAACGAATTCTTTTCAGCTCTGAAGGGTCACAATGGTCTGGCGTATTCATATCTATCTCTGGTCACGCATCATCAGCATTGGAATTTCCACATTTCATTCAACAATAATTGCTACACCCACACATATCCTGTAAAATTGAATTATCACAGGAAATAATATTCATGCAGGAACTTGTGTTATCTCAGTAACATGTTGCTATCTCGCAAAACACTTATTGGAGACATTCCTCAACCATCAAGCGAATATTACCGTGCAACATTCATACTTTTATAATATTCAACGATTCAAATTTAACACGATTTTTTTCAAACACCCAGAATTTTGACTTTAATAGCTGAACTGTCACTTTTACCTATATGGCAAGAATGTCTAGACAAAGTTGTTTGAAACGAATAGTCGCAGCCGTCTGCAGGATTTCACACTACAGGAATAGTTTGTAAGGCCTTTTAGGCTTCGGAAATTGCTTAATTATGTTTCTTGACATTAAGACGAATCCATTGATACCGGTTTTTATGGAAATCGATTGACCGGAAATTGTAACCGAAAATTACCGATTTGAGTTTTGATAGCAATGAAATTTGATCAATGAAATGCTGTTTTTTCTGTATTTCATTTGTAATATCTGAAAATGCGTGTTTTTCACTATTTTTCCATTAAAATTCAGATTTTTGGCATGTAAGGCCCATTTGGCATCTTGCCAATATGTTATTGTCAAATGCTAGACAAAATTGTTTGAAACGAATAGTCACAGTCGTCTGTAGGATTTCACACAACAGAAATAGCCTATAAGGCCTTTCAGGCTTCGGAAAATAGTTAATTATGTTCCTTGACATTAAGACGAATCCATTGATATCGGTTTTTATGGAAATCGATTGACCGGAAGTTGGAACCGAAAATTTGGGCACTTCAATAATTTTTAGCACGCCTAGAGTTTTTTTCAACAAAAAATTCATACCAAAAACATATTCACTATAACCAATTAAATTTGATTTCAGGTGTCGTCCTTTTTGGTCCCCCTCTGTAGAACAAATCACCACCTAAATTGAGAGTAAAATTTAATACTGCTCCACGCTAACTATTCATGCGAGAAATTTCTCTGAAATCAATTTTCCGAGGCGTTTTGTGCCAAGTCGTTTAAATTCATGATTTCTATGAGGCTAAAGTGTATTGTACTGAATTTTTATAAGGAGTATTTTTTTAAATATCAGAGAGTTGCCTACCACTCATTTCAAACCTTGAAATATGTCAAACTCTGCTAATTCTCAAGAAAAGTCTGTTTTTACGAGAAATTTCAATTTTTTCTGCTAGTTTCCAGCAAGAACTCTGTTGTAAAGAATTTTATGTTATGGGGGAAGGCTATGTTTTTGTCAAAGAAATGAATTTTTGTAAACGCGAAGCTTTTTGAGTTTCTTTGTTGAAGGTTCAATTGCTCCTATGAATAAAATATACCTTTTGATTGAATGGAACTGCACGGCCTTGATTCAACAAAAATATCACAGTTTTTTCTCTGACAATGAGTTCACAAAACCGCAATATTAGTTTCACTATACAATAGAATAGGTCATCTACAAGCACTCAACACTAAAGGGCACACATACTGATCACCAATTCTTTTACACTTTTTCCAATGATAAATAACTTTCTATTCAGTCGCGAAAACTATCTGTTATAATGATATCGCTCGCTCGCTTATCTCCATTGTTTCCGTAGATGCGAAGGCTGCTGTGTTTGAAGAATAAAATTAGATTGCCAATTTGTTGAAAGATTTTCATTGAATTTTGTTGTGTGTATAATGAAGACATGAAATTTATGCTGAGAATTATTCTGTTTAACGAATTGACATGATTACGGATTATAAAAATTTTAGAAGGTATAAAAACATTAAAATATTCCTAAATCATAACATTGCCGCCATCTATGAAGTAGAGGTCGAACCGTGCATTTTCTATATTGATGATTTAACAGGGAATTGTAACAGATGACAAAGTGATGAATAGATGGCTCAGAGTGTATGACTTGGTGGTAAAAAAGACGTTATGGCATAGAATATTAGCTTAGTGAATGAGACACTACTGACCCCCCAACGAAATAGTGGCGGCGACGCAGGCCGGAGCCAGTACGATTAACGGGCGTCATTTTTGTCGCGTGCGATGCTCTGACGAAGCGCTAGCGCTGTGTTAAGTGGAAGCGTTAGCGCTGTGTTAGGTGGGAGCCATTTTTGTTGCGTGCGATACTCTGACGAAGCGTTAGCACTGTGTTGAGTTGTAGCGGGGGTCAATTTTGTTGCGTGCGATGCCTTAGCCAACATTAACGGGCGTCGTTTTTGTTTTGTGTGATGCTCTGACGAATCGTTAGCGCTGTGTTAGGTGGGAGCCATTTCAGTTGCGTGCTGTGTCTTAGTTGGCATTAACGGGGGTCGTTTTTGTTTTGTGTGATGCTCTGACGAAGCGCTAGCGCTGTGTTAGGTGGGAGCCATTTCAGTTGCGTGCTGTGTCTTAGTTGGCATTAACGGGGGTCGTTTTTGTTTTGTGTGATGCTCTGACGAAGTGCTAGCGCTGTGTTAGGTGGGAGCCATTTCAATTGCGTGCTGTGTCTTAGTTGGCATTAACGGGGGCCGTTTTTGTGCTCTGACGAAGCGTTAGCGCTGTGTTAAGCGGGAGCCATTGTTGCGTGCTCTTAGTTGACGGGGGTCATTTTTGTTGTGTGCGATGCTTACGGGACGTTTTAACGGTTGAACTTTCTGTTTTTTCACACTTGACAGATGGCTTCAGCTGGGGGAGACAGCTGATAGAAGTTACGTATTAGGCATTCCAGATCACGTGATGTCTGGGTGGCTAATAGGGCACGATTTTTTGATTCCAGATTACAAGGTTAGGTTGAACTGACAGATGTCTTTGACTGTAGAAATGACTGATGACAGATGATATGCGTTACTTTGGGAATATTACAAATTGCAAGATTAGGTTAAAGTGCCAAATGACTTTGGTAGAAAAATGCCTGGTGTGACGTATGACTAGAACTTTAAGGATGACAGATTACAAGGTTAGGTTGAACTGACTGATGTCTTTGACTGTAGAAATGACTGGTGACAGCTGATAGACGTAGCGCATGACAGATGGCTGGCGACAGATTACAAGGTTAGGTTTAATGATTTTGACCATGAAAATGACTGATGACAGGTGTGACGTATGACTAGGAATTTGCAAATGACAGCGAGTGTTGGACTGACAGATGTCTTTATCTGGGAAAATGATATACGTATGACTTTTAGGTTGAACTGACAAATTTTGGGCTGGGAAAATGCCTGTATGGCTTCAGCTGGGGGTGACAGCTGATAGATGTATAACTAGGGCGTGATTTGAAATTATGACAGATTACAAGGTTGAGTTGAACTGTCTTTAGCTGGGGAAAATGAGTGATGACAGATGCCTTTAGCTGGGAAAAATGACTGATGACAGATGGCTTCAGTTGGGGAAAATGAGTGGTGACAGATGGCTTTAGTTGGGAAAATGATGGATGTATGACTAGGACTTTACAGATTACATGGTTGTGCTGACAAATGACTAGTGAAAAATGATAGCTGTGGCTCTGGAATTACGTCAGATTACAAGGTTAGGTTGAAGTGACAAATGACTGGTGACATGACGCATGCCTGAGACTTTACAAATGACAGATTACGAGGTAATGTGGAACTGACAGATGCTCGAAGTTGATGACAAATGATAGACGTATGACTAGAACTTTACAAATTACATGGTTGTACTGACAAATGACTGGTGACAGATATGACGCAGGCCTAAGACTTTACAAATGAGAGATGGCAGGGAACTTGGCTGACAAAGTGGCTTAGAATGTTCGGTAAGGTGATTTTGACAGTGAAAATGACTGATGACAGGTGTGACGTATGGGCGTGACTTGGCGGGAAAAATGTGCTTTTTTTTCCCTCAAACGAGGGCCCCCGACCATGTGGCTCATTGTGATAGGTGACAAAAACTTGGATCGGACCATGTCTCAGAAGACTCAATGAATGAAATTTGGCGCCGATGAACCGATTTTGAGGTTATAAGCGTTCTTTCATACCTTTCGTTTTGAGACTTTTACCCTCAGAGGTCCTCCGACCAAGGCTTAGGGCTCCAAACCATAGTGATATAGCTGAGTGACAGGATTGGAAATTTGACTGGTGACTTGGTGGGGTTATTGCTCAATATGCTGAGCTGTGCTCGAGGAGCGTACCTCCATCGATGTATCATACCTACCTATACACACTTGAAATTAATTGCCTCGCTAGCGCAGTGTTAGCGTCTATGTCTCTCATGCTGAGAGGCCCCGGTTCAATCCCTTCAACATCGGATGATTTTTATTCAGGTTATTTACATGTTTAATTCATAGGTGGCGTACAAGGGTTCTGTTACTTGATGATAGGTGGCGCTTAGTGTACTTGTGAATATGGCAGGTGGCGTTCGTGGGTGAAGTATGATTGATGACAGATGGCGTGGCATGCCTGATGGATGACTGTTGACAAATGATGGATGACAGCTGTGACGTAGGGTGTTCCATGGTTCTGATGTTTGTATTCCGTGGTAGCGCATGACAGATGATGTGTGACGTAGATGATGTGTGACGTCAGATGTCACGTGATAATTTGGAGCGCTCTGATTGGTCGTCGGGGACCAAAATCTGCAGAATGAACCTTCATAAGAAATAACATGGGATTTGGGCCCAGAACTCCCATAGCTCCTTTACTCGAACGATTTCGCTCAAGGGTAAATGCTTCATAATGCAATCATGAATGATGACGCAATAGGCACGTGTGTAGGCTAGAGATCCCCTTTCGACTTCAAGGTCAAGTTTCACATCCACCATACTCGATTTTACAAATTCAGGTCTTTTGGAGACGTCTATAACGAAAACAGCTCGCTGTCTGAATGCTACATAATCAAGCAGACACTATTTTTTCAGTGTGTCCATATGCCTGGAGTGGAAATCGCTACAAGCTTCTTTTGAAATCCAATCGCATACGCTCATATGGGTATATATCACTGTTCAAGGTCAATCTGATATCCAACAAATCGATATTATCAGAGTAGGTGGGATCTTTGAGTTGTCTACACGATCTTTATGGAATACTGTGATGATGTATCGTGGACTCTCCAGTGCAGAACACGTTTTAAGGGCCCAAATTTTTTTTGTAGACCCTGTAGTTAGTGCAGGAAGCTCATGACGCTCCCACTTCCTGAACGGTATCATCATAGGAAGATCAGATTTTATAGATTGGAGGAGATTCAAACGAATTCCATCGTTGGGAAAAACATGTTTCACCTTCAATTCGATACTATCGATATTCAGTTGGGCTTTAGTCTTTCCAACTTCATTCACAACATTTGCAATCATTATACTGTTGTAGTCGTTGCGAGCTCTGACCAATCGTATTGTTTGTTTTCCACACATAGCCAGTGTGTAATCGGTGAATATTCCCAAAAAGAGGGATGTGAAAGTTGAAAAATCCATCTGCTTCATTTTGTTTGGATCCATTCGGATAATTCCATCCAGATGTACACATGTGACTGGTATCGTCTGCAGTTTAACACAAGTATCCTCGGAGTGTACTTACTATTCCAGGATTTCGAACGTTATCCAATTATTTACCATTGAGTTCGTACTAAATAGAGTCGAAAAAAAAATGCCGGAGCATTATTCACACAACTAACTTTGCCGTTTCCTTCGGTTCTTGTCAATGTTCCTCTGACGCTAACGACTGCATCGTACATGAGTAGCCATGTTTCGCTATGCTGAATGGCAATCTCGATGATATCATCGTTCTCGAAGGATTTCACATATGGGTACTGAGTTCTTGTTTACAAACGTTGAATGTGAAACCTCACCAATGAGCCGTATCAGTGGGTAGGTTTCTCGACCACAGGTGTCGGATGACAAGTGGGCATTTGCCGATAGCTACAGTGAAGAAGGGGTGGTTCGATAAGACGTCACTGAATTGAACGTAGTTGCTAGTGGCTGCCATTGGTCATTAAAGAAAAAACAAATATGGTGTCTCTGCACTCCACCATTGGCTGTGGTTCTGGTTGGCTGAAGAAAGCAGGGCGTGGCTAGCGGAGCTGTATGATTGGAGCATTGCTGTAAGTGGTCTGTGGTTAGAGAAAAAACAAATATGGCGTCTCTGCAAACACTCCACCATTGGCTGTGGTTCTGGTTGGCTGAAAAAAGCAGGGCGTTGCTAGTGGAGCTGATTGGAGCATTGCTGTGAGTGGTCTGTGGTTAGAGAAAAAACAAATATGGCGTCTCTGCAAACGCTCCACCATTGGTTGGCTGAAAAAGCGGGCGTTGCTAGTGGAGCTGATTGGTCATTAAAAAAAATATGGCGTTTCTGCAAATACTCCACCATTGGTTGGCTGAAAAAAGCGGGCGTTGCTAGTGGCTGCCATTGGTCATTGCTGTGCATAGAAAAACCCCAGGATATCAAGAGCAAGGAAAACGACGAACAGGAAGAAGATATAACTGATAAAGTATTCTCTCTGAAAGCCAATCCCAATACTCTAGAATGTGAAATATACAGCAAAGTACATACCATTGATTTTCGACCTGCACACTGCATTGGAAAATTACTGGGATTTTCAGAGAGATTCCTGGAACCTGGCCAAGTTCATAAGTCTGATTTACCAGTGAAAATTGTTGAAGTTCGAACAATTCACCTGGATTTCAATATAACTGCAGGTGCATATTTCAACGGACGACCTTCACATACCATCTACGAATTTGCACCCAGAGACGATCCCGGTTTTGCCATCGACAAAGTTCCACTAAATTTGATCTATCTACCTGTGTCGAGCAAAGGTGAAATGAACAATATAAAAGTACACATTCTCGATCAAGATTTCGCTCCAGTGGATTTCAGAGGTGAACTTAATGTCATAAGATTGGTTCTGAAGAAACTTCGAGATGGGTTTGGTTTTTGATATATTCAATCACAACACATCCATACCATCAGTAGTGAAGAAGTCCTCCAACAGGTCGGTCACTTCCAAACTTTCTGCTACAGATCAGCGATTTCTGCAATCTTTGGGTTACAATGTTGTCTCGACACGTGTTCGACATCTACCGCCGACATCAATTCGACGAATCCATCCAACGTTTGGAAACTAGAACTCATTACCCATATGTGAAATCCTTCGAGAATAATGATATTGTTGAAACTTCCATTCAAAAAAGTGAAACATGGTTACTCATGTACGATGCTGTGATAAGTATCAGGGGAACAAGGAAAAAACTGCTGGAGATGGAACTGTAAATTTTGTTAATAATGCACCAGCTTTCTTTTTCGACTCTATCTCATACGAACTCAATGGTAAAGAATTGGATACAGTTCGTAATCCTGGAATAGTGAGTACACTCAGAGGATACTTGTGTTATAGTGCAGACGATACCAGCCACATGTGTACATCTGGATGGAATTATCCCAATGGATCTGTACGAAATGATGCTGATGGATTTTTCACCTTCCACATTCCACTGAAACACCTTTTGGGCATTTTCAATGACTATACTTTTGCTACATGCGGTAAACAATCTCTACGTTTGGTTCGTGCACGCAACGATAACAACAGCATTTACATCAAAGATGCTACCAATGCACCTGGAAAGACTACTGCCCAATTGAAAATCGATGGCATCGAATTGAAAGTGAAGCACATTTTCCCTAATAATGAAATTCGTTTGAACCGATTGCAGTCTATAAAAGCTGATACACCTATAATGATACCCTTTCGAAAATGGGAACTTCACGAACTACCAGTATTGACTGAGGGATCAACGAAAGAAATTTGGGCTGTCAAAACTGCTTCTGCCATGGAGACCCCTCGATATATCATCACAGTATTCCAAACAGGCCGTGTGGACAACTTGCATAAAGATCCCACATACTTTGATAATATTGATATAATGGACATCAGATTGACATTGAACTGTGACATCTACCCGCACGAGCGAATGAGATTGGATTTTGAAAAAAGCGATTTCGTTGAGGCACATCGCACCTACACAGACTTCTACTCCAGCTACATGAACACTCCGAGAAGAAAACCATTACTCGATTACATAACATTCAAAAAGCGAGCCATTCTTGTGATAGATGTTTCCAAAAGGGCGGAATTCATGAAGTCGAGCACCGTGGATGTGAAGCTCGATATTGAAGCTAAAAATGGGTTCCCAGCCAACACGCGTGCCTACTGCATCATCACTCACGATTGTGTTATAGAAAATTTACCATTGAGTGAGATAGTTAGACATTTATCTTGAAGAGATCTGAGAGGGACGATCAGTTGTATGAAAGACTCTGAAGATGAAGGTTGTAGCAGTAGACATTCAAGGTTTTGATTTGAGTGGTGTGTTTTACACCAAAGAAATTTCCATAACCGATGGCGCACAGACGAATAATTTTTTGCTGAAGCCTCCGAAGCCATATAGTTCACTTTCTGCTGGAGAGAAACGTCAAGTGAGATATGTTGAGCAGAACGTGCACGGCTTGCGATATTCCGATGGTTTCGTGGACTACTCTGATTTGAATATTATTTGGCAAACGTTGGAAGATGCTGAAGTGATATACGTGAAGGGACATCAAAAATTCGACATTCTCCAAAATTACTTTGCCCAATACACATCACAACCACCACACATTGTTAATTTGGAAAAATTTCATGTCGAGCAAGCTACAACCACTCAGCCACCAGTTTTTTCCTTTGAGAAACCTCTGTGTATGAATTATAGAGGTCAAAAAGTGCGCTGTAGTCTGAAACAGTTTCAGAATATGGAAGTGGATAACGCAGCAAATGGCATGGTAGTCGATCCTGAAATTTCATCTTTAGTGGAACAATTCAAGAAGCTAAGATCACCGTTGGCAGCAGTTTGGAACGATGTATTTTTCAATTTGAATAGATGTAAATTCAATATAAATCCTACACGTAGAATAACACCTGTAACTATTTCCAAATGAATATTTGAGTCATGTAGTTGTATAAAATGTATGAGTGACTTGATTGGGTCCTCAGTTGTTTGTCTGCAATGGCCGTGTTAAGATCAAATTATATAATTTTGTCTGCAGTCTTTTCCAATATTCTCTACATTAATCCCCCAGAAAAAGTGAATAAAGTGTTTGTTACTTTTGAAAATGCGAGCGGATATAGAAACGAAACGTGGCCTTCAAATTGGATGCCAATGATTCCGACTGCACTGAATGAAGGTCATCTGCATGTTTCGAGTGCCGAAATACCTGCCCATTCCAATTCTTACAAGCTGAGACTTGTTTTTGAAGACCGCAGTTTTGGAGACTTACCTGATTGGAAAAAAATCGAACCACAACCAACCAAGATCTGTCTCGAGTCTGATATGAAAACAATTTGTGGGCTGATTTACTTTATTACAAGTGTATCGTTGATGCAAATTTTCAAATTTCTACCCAAATATCTATTGAAGTTCAAAGTGCCGCAATATGAAGAGGGTGAGGTTCAGCGAGGATAATCAAGTGCACCATTTGTGTGGCATTTTGCCTACAGACAATCAGGAAGCAAATTTTGGGAGTATTTTCTGATCGATCGATTGCGTTTTCAGAGACGTATTGCCGAAACATCTCGATCGCTCCAATTTTAAATCAATCATATCGAAATACGATGCTGCAAGATTTGGTTGAGTCCCCCACCCTCTCTCACTCATGGACAGGCTAGCAGAAGTTGCAGTGTGTAACTACGACTACGATGAGCAACAACAACGAAATAATGCAGTTCTCCTTCAATGTGGCGAATTTCGAAATATGTGTGGAAGTGCAAGTTTCGCAAAACCAATCGAAAATGTTTTTCAACTTTGAGGAGTGGTCCATGTTGTGTGATCTTTTCGAGCAAAAATCAAATGATTTCTTCAGCGAGCCTATGGATGGATTCGCCGATGATTATGATCCAATCGAGTTTCCATGTGGTGAGCATTGTACAGTTACCCAAATGGTCCATGAAGATACGAAAATGTTGATTGTTCAGAAACATGATGTCACGTTCGAGTTGCACGAAGACGCCGTCTGGAGAATCTACATGTCGCAATCTCTCATAAAAACGTGTTGTGAAATTATGAATGATTTTGAAAATTAAATTCTATTCATGTCATCTGTGTTTCATTTACATAGCCAAAATAGCTCGGTGACAAAAGCGTTAGACTGAAAATCTAAAGACCCTCGGTTCGACTCCGGAATTCGTCATTTTTTTTACAAACTTGGATGCGGCTCGAGGTTGATGGAAAAAATGTTGAAATTCAGAATCGATGCGAGGCTCAAAATGGGGGGTCCGAGGCTCCACCCCCCGAGCCCCCGACGTCCGAGTGAACCAATCAAACTACAGCCAATGGTAGACGTTTAGCAGAGCCGCCTAAGTTAGCCACAGCAATGACCAATGGCAGCCACTAGCAACGCCCGCTTTTTTCAGCCAACCAATGGTGGAGTGTTTGCAGAGACGCCATTTTCTTTAATGACCAATCAGCTCTACTAGCAACGCCCGCTTTTTTCAGCCAACCAATGGTGGAGTGTTTGCAGAGACGCCATTTTCTTTAATGACCAATCAGCTCTACTAGCAACGCCCGCTTTTTTCAGTCAACCAATGGTGGAGCGTTTGAAGAGACGCCATATTTGTTTTTTTTTCTCTAACCACAGACCACTTACAGCAATGCTCGAATCATACAGCTCCACTAGCAACGCCCTATTTGCTCTTTCCACCAACCACAAGCCACAAAAACACGCCTCCCAGGCACACAACCCTCATTCCTGCTTGCCATCATCCTTCTTCCCACCTGTTTGACGAAGAACTACACCCCCATGGACAGCTTAGGCCATCGAGCTCAAACTACCCCTTTGATTGTCGAATCGCCATTGTCCTACTACTAATATAACCCAATGAAGGATGATTGAAATATCATGAAATTCTACGAGGCAACGAATACTGATAACTTTCTTCAGTAGCTCACTAGCAAAAATGGACAAGTGACAGTCTCGGATCAAACGACCTTCCTCTTAGTTGACACAGAAGAGCCACCCACTCTGACTTCATCCTAAGTTTGTTCCGTGAAAACAACTGAAGTTGCAGATCAGATGAAGGTTTAATGATTCATCCAATTGCAATATTACATGACAAATACTATATACAACCCAATCAAAATGTACAAAATTTATAATATATAGATATTTTCCAAATCAACTCTCGAGCAGGGTATTCCATAGCCGAACCCGATTCTGAAGAATTTCGGTTTAAATAGTTGGCAACATAGACAAGCTAAATACCAATGGAATGTTTTTAACCTACCAATTCTACACTCAGACAAACTGTAAACAAATCGATAAAATAAATATGTTAGATCTCCCAATTGATAATGAATCGATTCAGAGACGAGGTGAAAAACTAAACTACAGCGATTAACGAATAGAAAGGTAAGCATGCATACTTATACTTTTGGAAATACTTAAGAGAACGACTGTTTGACAATATTTCTAATATTTCGCATCCTATTTCAGCTTCAACTCGATCCGGTGCTTATTATTTCATCAAGTGTCCAAGAAATATTCACTCAGAGCCGTTTTCAACGTTCACTAGAGGAAGAAGAGTCAATATACGGAGTATTGTTACAAGTATTCACAAAACGACATGACATGATCAAGCAACATATTAGAGAGCTGTTGGGTACGATATTCTGAAGCTCACAGACTCTCTGCAAGGCTTGAACAAATCATCGTATCGTTGAAATGACTATCTACAATAGTTTGAGGAATGATAAGAAGGTAAAACATATCTTTCACCAATTTGACGAATATTATGATGCAAATTGACCTGTTTTTAGGTGTTCCTTTGGGCAGTACCAAAATACTAGACTCATCCTCAAGGTACAGGGTGTCCTAATGAAATATTTTGTCTAGATAATCTTCGTGATAGTCTTGGTGGAATTAGTAAATAAATATGGAAATTAAAGTAAGGTAGCGTTTTATTACTAGTGTATCTAAGGTTCAAAATGAACGTAACAAATTCCCCCCTTACTTGAAGGAATTTTCCCCGTAAGTTCCTCTTCAACTGTCAATTTTTTCATTTTGGAATCATCAGGACCTGGCTTCAAGTCCTTAGCATGCCATACTACTTTCGATGTGCCTTTTTCATCTCTTAGCTCATATGTCCACAGAAACAGACTTTTATCAATATGAAATGGACCAACAAACCTAGGAACTTATTTACGACTGAAATAGTTAGCAGCGTTAGATAATACATAGTTTCTCTTCCAGACCAATCGGTTTGGAAGGTATTCCACATGTCTACAACGAAGATTATACCTAGAACAAGCCTTCTCCCCAGCTACTTCCAATCGTTTCCGGACATCTCGGTAGTGTAGTGGTTAGCATATCTGCCTATCAAGCGGAAGGCCGGGGTTCGAATCCTCGCCGGGCCACCGTGCTGGGTAATCGCACGTTAAAAGGTAAGGCCTCGTTGATCCATTGCTCGCACAAGTTTCGACTTTTGAGGGTTGACGTTCGTCAGCTGGTTAACGAAAACGAACAATTTTAGAACAATTTTTCGAAAGCACTCATTACGACTCACCTCGGCGGTCTGAGTCTCATCTTCTACCTCAGGTTTTCCTACCTGACTATAATCAGCACCAGAAAACATCATATTCCTTCCAAAATTTACCTCATGTTAAGCGGTACGAATAGCGCAAGCGATCTGATCAATATTGTTATCCCAAGTTCTATGATTTTCGGACACATAAATCGACAGCATAGTTTTTATTGTTCTGTTTACTCTTTCGGTTATATTGGCTCTTGGATGATACGAATCATTTAATTTAATGACACATTGGTATTTTTCCGCGAAGTGTCGAAATTTCGAACCACTATATTGTCTACCATTATCACAGATTATCACTCTGGAGACCCCGAACACCATAAAAACTTCAGATTCAATCTTACGAATAATCGCGTCTGCCGAAGCAGTTTTCAGAGGAAAAAGTAAAGAGAATCTACTCAGGTAGTCCGTCACTACTAGAATATACTGAATACCCTTCGTGGACTTCGGGAGAGGTCTAATCAACTCTGTGGATACCATTTCCCAGGGTCTATCAACTTTCGGATTTAAGACCATTTTGTCAGAAGGTTTTTCGTGCGATACTCTATATGCAGCGCATACCCTACAATGTCGAACGAACTTGGCAATATCATTCCGCATTTTCGGCCAATATAACCTACTAGCTACTCTCGAGAAGATTTTAAATACCCCCATGTGTCCAGAGGTAGCGGGTTCGTGAGCTGCTATAACGATCTTTTGACGTTACCCTTTTGGAACTACCAACTTTCATGAATCACTTGAACTTGCGAATGCAGAATGATCTGTAATTACATGTTTCCAGAGACGACCTTCGTGTACCCTCCAAGAGGAATATTTCAACAGATTCCTACGAATGTTTTCGACCAAAGACTTATACCATTTGTCATTGATGACACTGTTCAATATTGGTGACTCATCTCAATCAACTTCCACCGGATCAATATGTGGCACCGACCTAGAGAGTGCATCGGGCACTACATTATCCTTGCCCTTCCTATGCACCACCTTGAAATTATACTGTTGGAGTCTGACCGCCCAACGTGCTAATCGATCAGTCAGATCCTTCAGGTTATGACGCCAAAGAAGGCTGTAGTGGTCTCTTTGAACCGTGAATTCAACCATTTCAAGATACGGACGAAGTTTCTCAAGTTTCTTGTGAGTGATCTGTTGAGGTAACAATCACTTTTTCTCCCTCCGGATATGGTTGTGTTAAGATGGCCCCAATGCCGAACCCTGAGGCATCTGTTTGGACCGTAAAAGGCCTGGAATAATCCGGGCAACTCAAAATGGGAGCAGCAACCATGCACTCCTTTATTTTCCTGAATGATTCAGAACATTCTTCCGACCATTTGAACTTCGCGTTCTTACGAACGAGGGCAGTTATCGGAGCTATGATGGTAGAAAAATCCGGGATGAACCGACGGTACCAGGAGAATGTCCCTACCACTCTACGAACCTCACTAACAGTTGCCGGTATAGGCAATTTCAGCATTGCCTCCACCTTCTCTGGATCAACATGTAAGCCATTGCGGTCCACTACGTATCCTACGTATCTCATTTCTGGACGACATAATTGACATTTTTCTAAACTGACCGTGATGTTAGCATCTCGAAGCCTACGAAATACTTCTTCCAAGAGGAACAGATGGTGCTCGACAACGTCGTCAAGATATACGAACAGGTTAGACTCCAGGTCATGCCCCAGGACATTATCCATGAGCCGCTGCCAGGTGGACGGGGCGTTATGTAACCCGAACGGCATCCTTCTGAAGTGGAAGAGGCCGCGGTTGGGAACAGTAGATAAGCAAAGAGAGTTTCTCCTCATAAGGCCTTTTTGGCACAGCCGTCTCATGAGGGTGTATTTCGTCGTCGGTGGCGGTTGGGGTGTGAAGTGAGGGTGCGGGGGCAGCATTAGAAAAAATCGTGACGTTTCAGAGTGGTGGATGCCTTTTTGGCACAGTCTGGAGGTACATCGTGGGGCGGGGCGCGACCTACGTGTGTCGTACCTCGAGAGGGCCCTCTGCCATTGGTTGTTATGTGAAAAAACAAGTATGGCGTCTCCGCTGGAGCTCTGCCATTGGTCATTGAAGAAAAAACAAGGCGTCTCCGCTGGAGCTCTGCCATTGGTCATTGAAGAAAAAACAAGGCGTCTCCGCTGGAGCTCTGCCATTGGTTGTTATGTGAAAAAACAAGGCGTCTCCGCTGGAGCTCTGCCATTGGTTGTTATGTGAAAAAACAAAATATGACGTCTCCGCTGGAGCTCTGTGATTGGTAATTAAAGAAAAAACAAATATGGCGTCTCTGCAAACGCTCCACTATTGGTTTGATGAAAAAAGCAGGGCTAGTGGAGCTGTATGATTGGTCATTAAAGAAAAAACAAGGCGTCTCTGCAAACACTCCACCATTGGTTGGCTGAAAGCTGTATGATTGGTCGTTAAAGAAAAAACAGGCGTCTCTGCTAAACTACCATTGGCTGAAAAAAGCAGGGCGTTGGAGCTCTGCCATTGGTCATTGCTGTGACGCTCCACCATTGGCTGAAAAAAGCAGGGCTAGTGGGGCTGATTGGTCATTAAAGAAAAAACAGGCGTCTCTGCTAAACTACCATTGGCTGAAAAAAGCAGGGCGTTGGAGCTCTGCCATTGGTCATTGCTGTGACGCTCCACCATTGGCTGAAAAAAGCAGGGCTAGTGGGGCTGATTGGTCATTAAAGAAAAAACAGGCGTCTCTGCTAAACTACCATTGGCTGAAAAAAGCAAGGCTAGTGGCTGGCATTGGTCATTGCGGCGGCTCTGCTAACCATTGGCTGTTTGATTGGTTCACTCGGACGTCCTTTGATGAAAAAAATGCCGCCAGAGTCGAACCAATATATTTCAACCATAAAATGAAACACATGACATAAAACCAGAAATTAAACTAATAAAAATTCAACAATTCATTCGAATGGAATAATGCGAGATAAATTATAGGTTTTTCCAAACGTTGATGAATGTTTATTGAGATAATGATATCAATTGGATGCAGGCGCACTGACAGGAAATGAGAAATTGATAATTAAATTAGTTTTTGCAACAAACAGGAAATGTAATAATGTTATCAGTTGGATGCAGGCGCTCTAACAGGAAATGAGAAATTGATAAGAAAATTAATGAACAATGGGTTTTTCCAGTCGTTGAGATGAATGTTTCAATTATCTAGAATGTGGGTGTAACATTCATCATTCATTCTCAATTAACAGGGCGCGCGGTTGCCGGTTTTAAAATAAAGCAAAGGTAGATGTTGCCGGTTGTAAAATTAACCAATACAGTTGGGGAGAAAAAGGCGTTGGTGGAAAAATATGTCTGCCACAGGGTGTGCAACGTTAACACAGGGTGTTGGTCAAACTCGAGTATATAGGGACGCCTCAAAATTTTGCATTGACGTAGCCCTGTGATGCACCAGGTGATGTGGAAAAATTTCCGAGGCTTTGATGGAGATTGAAGTCTCATCAATTTTGGGGACCCTAAAGTGTCAAAAATTGCCGAAACCTGGAGTCGAACCGAGGGTCTTTAGATTTTCAGTCTAACGCTCTTGCCACTGAGCTATTTCGGCTATGTAAATGAAACAAGTACATAAACAAATATTTTATTCAGAACACAGTGTAATCATATTGGGAAAGCGAATCCAAAATGTCTCATGCAAATCTTGTATCAAATATGGTTTTTCGATGTATTTCATCCAAAATTGGTTCAATCAATCGGGATGTTTCGGCAATACGTCTCTGAAACCGCATTCGGTCGATCGGAAAATACTCCCAAAATTTGCTTCTTGATTGTCTGTAGGCAAATTGCCACACATACAAGTAGTGCACTTGATTATCCTCGCTGAATCTCACCTTCTTCATATTGCGACACTTTGAACTTCAAAAGATATTTGAGCAGAAATTTGAAAATTTGCATCAACGATACACTTTTAATGAAGTAGAGTAGTCCTGCAATTGTTTTTATATCAGATTCGAGACACAGCTTGGCAGGTTGTTGTGGTTCAATTTTCTTCCAATCAGGTGAGTCTCCAAAACTGCGGTCTTCAAAAACAAGTCTCAGCTTGTAAGAATTGGAATGGGCAGGTATTTCGGCACTCAAAACATGCAGATGACCTTCATTCAGTGCAGTCGGAATCATTGGCATCCAATTTGAAGGCCACGTTTCGTTTCTATATCCGCTGGCATTTTCAAAAGTAACAAACACTTTATTCACTTTTTCTGGAGGATTAATGTAGAGAATATTGGAGAAGACTGCAGACAAAATTATATAATTTGATCTTAACACGGCCATTGCAGACAATCAACTGATCTCCCCAATCGACTCACACATACATTTATACAAAAAAACTCAAAGACATGAAATCACTTTATTTTTCAGAAATAGGTACAGGTGTTATTCTACGTGTAGGTTTCACATTGAATTTAAATCTATTGAAATTGAAAAATACATCGTTCCATGCTGCTACCAACGGTGATCTGAGCTTCTTGAATTGTTCCACTAAAGATGAAATTTCAGGATCGACTACCATACCATTTGCTGCGTTATCCACTTCCATATTTTGAAACAGTGTATCAGACTACAGCGCACTTTTTGACCTCTATGATTCATACACAACGGTTTCTCAAAGGAAAAAACTGGAGGCTGATTGGCTGTAGCGTTCTCAGTATGAAATTTTTCCAAATTAACAATGTGTGGTGGTTGTGATGCGTATTCGGCAAAGTAATTTTGGAGAATGTCGAATTTTTGATGGCCCTTCACGTATATCACATCAGCATCTTCCAAATTTTGCCAAATAATATTCAAATCAGAGTAGTCGACGAAACCATCGGAATATCGCAAGCCGTGCACATTCTGCTCAACATATCTCACTTGACGTTTCTCTGCAGCAGAAAGTGAACTATATGGCTTCGGAGGCTTCAGCAAAAAATGATTCGTCTGTGCGCCATCGGTTATGGAAATTTCTTTGGGGTAAAACACACCACTCAAATCAAAACCTTGAATGTCTACTGCTACAAGCTTCATCTTCGGCGTCTCTCATACAACTGATCGTAACCTCTCAGATCTCTTCAAGATAAATGACGAACAATCTCACTCAAAGGTAAATTTTCTATAACACAATCGTGAATTATGATGCAGTAGGCACGCGTGTTAGCTGGGAACCCATTTTTAGCTTCAATATCGAGCTTCACATCCACGGTGCTCGACTTCATGAATTCCGCCCTTTTGGAAACATCTATCACGAAAATGGCTCGATTTTTGAATGTTATGTAATCGAGTAGTGGCTGCTTTTTGGGGGAGTTCATGTAGCTGGAGTAGAAGTCTGTGTAGGTGCGATGTGCCTCAACGAAATCGCTTTTTTCAAAATCCAATCTCATTCGCTCGTGCGGGTAGATGTCACTGTTCAATGTCAATCTGATGTCCATTATATCAATATTATCAAAGTATGTGGGATCTTTATGCAAGTTGTCCACACGGCCTGTTTGGAATACTGTGATGATATATCGAGGGCTCTCCATGGCAGAAGCAGTTTTGACAGCCCAAATTTCTTTCGTTGATCCCTCAGTCAATGCTGGTAGTTCGTGAAGTTCCCATTTTCGAAAGGGTATCACTATAGGTGTATCAGCTTTGATAGATTGCAATAGGTTCAAACGAATTTCATCATTAGGGAAAATGTGCTTCACTTTCAATTCAATACCTTCGATTTGCAATTTGGCAGTAGTCTTTCCAGGTGCATTGGCAGCATCTTTGATGAATATGCTGTTGTTATCGTTGCGTGCACGAACCAAACGTAGAGACTGTTTACCGCATGTAGCAAAAGTATAGTCATTGAAAATGCCCAAAAGGTGTCTGAGGGGAATGTGAAAGGTGAAAAATCCATCAGCATCATTTCGTAGAGATCCATTGGGATAATTCCATCCAGATGTACACATGTGGCTGGTATCGTCTGCACTATAACACAAGTATCCTCTGAGTGTACTCACTATTCCAGGATTACGAACTGTATCCAATTCTTTACCATTGAGTTCGTATGAGATAGAGTCGAAAAAGAAAGCTGGTGCATTATTAACAAAATTAACAGTTCCATCTCCAGCAGTTTTTTTCATTGTTCCTCTGATACTTATCACAGCATCGTACATGAGTAACCATGTTTCACTTTGTTGAATGGAAATTTCAACAATATCATTATTCTCGAAGGATTTCACATATGGGTAATGAGTTCTAGTTTCCAAACGTTGGATGGATTCGTCGAATTGAGGTCGGCGGTAGATGTCGAACACGTGTCGAGACAACATTGTAACCCAATGATTGCAGAAATCGCTGATTTGTAGCAGAAAGTTTGGAAGTGACCGACCTGTTGGAGGACTTCTTCACTACTGATGGTGTGGATGTGTTGTGATTGAATATATCATCAAAAACTAAACCCATTACAATTTCTTCAGAACCAATCTTATGACATTAAGTTCACCTCTGAAATCCACCGGAGCGAAATCTTGATCGAGAATGTGTACTGTAATATTGTTTATTTCACCTTTGCTCGACACAGGTAGATAGATCAAATTTAGTGGAACTTCGTCGATGGCAAAACCGGGGTCGTCTCTGGGTGCAAATTCGTAGATGGTATGTGAAGGTCGTCCGTTGAAATGAGCACCTGAAGTTATATTACAATCCAGGTGAATTGTTCGAACTTTGACAATTTTCACAGGTAAATCAGACTTGTGAACTTGACCAGGTGGCAGTAATCTCTGTGAGAATCCCAATAATCGTCCGATACAGTCGTCAGGTCGAAAATCAATAGCGTGTACTTTGCTGTATATTTCACACTCTAGAGTATTGAGATTAGCTTTCAGAGAAAATACTTTATCACTTATATCGTCGTCCTCCTTTTCTCCACTTTCAGCGTCGTCGTCGTTTTTCTTACTCTTTTTAACTTCCTTGGGTTTTTCCACGAATTTCGTGAGGAATTTGGCAATGTTAGTGATTTCGTAGGAACCAATGGGAATACTGATAATTTCTCTCTTGGTCTTATCAGCGTTCTTGAAATAGTAAAACTTTCTATTACCCTCCTCAACGTTGGGAATGCTGTTGTACGAGTGGAAACCAATCAATGCCAATCCGTATTCGGAGTCAGGGTCCAAGGAAATTGGGTTGGTGAAGTCACTGCTAGCTGTGGAAGTATGACTTGTCAGTGTGACAATCAGAGACATGACTGAACCTCATTGTCGGCTGCTATTAGTTTTATAGAGGAATTCCAAGCACAAGTGTCCACAATTTGACTCATTAAAATTTCGATAACGATCATTGTTGTAGAAAATTTTGACATTTTTTCCCAGATATTTCACCAATTCCACAGGTGGTTTCAAATTGCCAAAACTGTCGAAATATTCCACCTTATTGCCTTGTTTGCGGTAAGCTACCCAATGTGTTTCTTCGTTCTTCTGAAGGTCCAAATTTATGATGGCACATTCTTTGGCTGCTGGTTTGGAGTGTGGCAGTTGATCACGCATAAAGACTCCCTTGAAATGAGGAATTTTCAAACGTTTCACATATCGCATCAACTCCACATCGTAGAGGGCTCTATTGGGTAGCTTCAATGGGAGTTTTTTTGTTTTCGAAGGAAAATTCCATAGCCACGACGACTTTTTCTCAAAAATAATCCTGAGCCCTGTTTTCCGATCTCTTCCATTGCCTTGTTGTGCCGATGATCTTCTTCAAGTTTTTTCTTTGCATTCTTAGCATCAATCACAGTCTTGGCAACTCCTGCAGCACCACCAGCCAAACCACCTAGGGCACTAAGTGCAGCAAATATTGGTATCAAAGGTAGAATACCACCACTTTTTCCTTCGATTGGTATTATTCGAGGTACCCGAACCTTCTGACGACCACCAATACTGTTGATGTGATTTCGTGCTGTACGCATAGCCAAAATTGAAGCTTTTCTCAAATTATTCTCACTCATATCAGACAGTTGATGAGGTTGCAATTGTTTTCGCAATGATGAGGAAATTTTCTGCACAATATTCTTTTTGAATGATGGCTTCTTCACACCCATACCGAGTTTGCGTTTGGTCTTCATGGCCGTCGTTACGAACCAAGAGGCTGCTTTCTCTCCCAAAGTAGCGTCTTTCGATTTGAATCGCTCCCAAGCACTGTTCTCCAACTCCAAATCAGCCTTATGACGATCTTCCAAGGACTTGTTTTGAGAGTAGGCTATATCGTGTCGGCGGCAGGCTGAGTCTAGACCATTAATGCCCTTTTGACCAAGAGCTAACCTCTTCTGCAGTTGTGTTCCAGGTCCGCAGTATTGATATCCAGGCAAGTGTAATTCGAATGGAAGTTTATTGATTAGAGTGTTCACAATACCACCACCTTGCCGTTCGAAGGTTAGCATTATACTGACAAATGTGCTCAGAGTAACTGTGTATAAAGAGATTCAGTCCCAGAGGACGGTTGAGATGAATCTGAAAGCATTAGTCGCGTTCAACGAAGCGTTAGTTGCATTTAACGGTGCGTTTAACGAAGCGTTAGTCGCATTTAACGAAGCGTCAGTCGCATTTAACGGTGCGTTTAACGAAGCGTTAGTCGCATTCAACGAACCGTTAGTCGCATTAAACGGAGCGTTAGATGCTTTTTCCACAGTTTAATGTGAGCCACCATGAAGGTCACCCAGCAAAAATGTGCACTACCTATTGAAAACTTGGATTTTGTGAAAGTGTCGAAAAAGAGTAAACATGGTGAACTATTACCCGATTCTTTCTGAGCAATATTTTGCGGTCCGAGTGGGTGTGGTAAGACCAATGCCATGCTGAGTTTGTTATTCAACCCTAATGGGGCAAAATTCAAAAATGTCTACGTATACTCGAAATCATTGTACCAGCCCAAATATCAGCTACTTCAAGATGTGTTGGCAAAGGTGAAAGGTATGGGTTACTTCCCCTTCAAAGACAATGATGAAATAGTCGATCCGGCTGAAGCTCGAGAACATTCCATATTCATTTTCGACGATGTGGCTTGCGATAAACAAAATAAAATTCGGGAATATTATGCAATGTGCCGACACAAGTCAATAGATGCCGCCTACCTTTGCCAAACTTACTCGAAAATTCCCAAACAATTGATTAGAGACAACTGTAATGTAATTGTATTATTCAAGCAGGATGACATGAATTTGAAACATGTATTTGATGAACATGTCTCACCCGATTTCACCTACGACGAATTCAAGACAATGTGCTCGAAATGTTGGAACGAGAAATTTGGCACTTTGGTCATTGTCAAAGATTTCGATAGGAACAATGGCAGATATCGCATGGGATTTGACAAATTTATAAGAGTGTGATGCTGAAGTAATTCCTCAGTAGGCATCATGCCATCGACAAGTATAGATGATCAAATTACTGATGCTGAACGTAAATCAAAAATAAATCAGTTAGCAAAAGGAGTGCGAAGGAAATACTTGGCACTGAAATTGGGCAAGTCTGAAGAAGATGAAGCTATTCAAAAATTATTCCAACCCATAACTGAACCGCTGAAACAAATTGCTGCTCACTCAGCACCCAAACGAAAATTGAAACCACCCCCACTGAGACCATTCAAATCGAAATATGTCAAACAATTGATAAAAACAGAACCTGAAAAAGTGGAAGAAACGCAGCAGCATTTAGAACCCACCAAATTTCTACAGCTGGAAGAGGTTGCTGCTGCGGATGCTGAAGAAGAAGAAGAAGATGAAGATGAGGTATTCGATAGTTTGGAATCAAATCAAAAGATTCCGGAGGATGTATTGAATGATTATCTAGAACAATATCCAACAATGTCACGGGAATATATCATGGAATATTTGGGTAAAAGTGAGCAAATTGATATGGTTTACGGTCCTATATACGACTTTGTTTCTTCAAAATGGTTCCTAGGGGGAAAGGAAATTGATTTTCGCGAAGGAAAAATCATAACAGAAGGATATAATTTCAAAGAAACACCAGGTCTGTATCAATTGCTATTTTATGATTACCCCAAAAAATATGAGAAGGAAGATTTGGAAAATTATAAAAGGATTTTGGAGTTGACAACACCTCATCTGAATAGTCTTGGACGTATGAAGGGTACTATCAAAAATAAATACAAGCATATCATCAGACCTCTCTTCCGACACCACACTACTGGGAGTGGCATTCCAATCGATAGTTTGACATTCAACGAAAAACCAGTTGAATATGTGTATTGGGATGATGTTAATGAACTGGTCGACAGGTTGAGACTTCTCACTGCATCTGAATCGGCAGGTAATAGATCTGTACATAATGAGATTGTGGCAATAATCAATGAGTTGAAGGAGGCTGGAGTCATCCAATAAATATGAGTGTTTTCACCTCTACTGCATCAGTCTCATTATGAGTATCAACAAGTTCGGTTACTCTGCCAAATCGGCATCTGATGAAGAGCCGCAAGGATCTTGTGATTGTTCAGGCATAGTCTTAAATTATACTCACGATGGAAATATTGATGCAGATTTTTTGAAAATAAGTAATGTCAAGATGCCAACAGATGGTGAAGATGTGGCCAATAAGAAATATGTGGATAGCACCTTGGATAACTTGCTTGAACAAATTACACGAGAAGCTTTGGAAAGGGGGAAACTTGCTTCACTTTGTGCACAGCGAAAACAAGATATAGTAAATGCTATGAATTTGAGAAGTAAAAATATTCGAGAAGCCATGTTACTTATCGATAAACGAATTGCAAATACCGATGAACAACTTGCTGATTTCAAGATGAAAACTACATCTCAAATGGATAATCTACACAACGATTTGGTTGCAAATATGAAAAATATTCAAACTGCCATGGTAGAACATACAAATGACATCGACAAATTAACTGATGAACAAACCACCGTGAGTACTTATGTAAAAACTATTGCAGAACAACACAATAAAGGTTATACTCTGCTTGAGGAAGTATTGACTAAACATGAAAAGGATATCATCTCAATGAAAAAGGATACAACTTTATTGGCTGATGATACACATTCGAAACTCACGGCAGCCAACGCTGATATCACCAAAATAAATTCAGATATACTTGAAGTGAAAGCTACCATCGATGCCTTGGTCGAATCGCAAAAAGACCGTTTGATCACGCCGAAGCCAAAACTCACAGTATAGTATGTGCCATCGGAATGGAAGGACATTCAAATGAGAAAATTCAGCTGGTAAATGAGTTACATCGTCCAGTTCGCAAAAACTTTCCACGCCGTCGCACCATAATTAAGGGTTTGGATGATTTGTGGCAAATGGACCTTGCCGATCTTCAAAATTATGCCAAAATCAACCGAAACTACAAGTACATTTTGGTTGTCATCGATACCTTTTCCAAATACCTATGGGCTGAGCCGATCAAAAGTAAAAATGCTGCAGATGTCACCAATGCAATGACCGAAATTTTGAAAAGGAGTGGGGGGCGATGTCCCAAAAATCTACAGTCAGATTTGGGCAAAGAGTTCTACAATGCAACGTTCCAAAATTTGATGAAGAAACACCAAATCAATCATTATAGTACGTATACTGTGAAAAAAGCTGCTATTGCCGAACGTGTGATTCGAACTTTGAAAGAGAAACTCTTCAAACACTTCAGTTTGAATGGCTCCTACAAATGGTTGGATATTCTGCCGCAACTCGTTCGGAATTACAACAATCGCAAACATCGCACCATCAACATGAAACCCTCGGATGTTACGAAAGCCAATGAAAAGCACGTTCTCAACACTGCCTATAATTTCATCAAAATTGCTACTGGACGGAGAAAATTCAAAGTTGACGATATGGTTCGCATTTCCAAGGCCAAACATATTTTCGAAAAAGGTTATGTGCCCAATTGGACGTGTGAGATATTTCGTGTGGCTAAAGTCAAAATTACCAACCCCATTACCTACTTGTTGGAAGATTTGCATGGACGTCCGATCAGTGGTGCTTTCTACGAAGAAGAATTACAAAAAACAAAAAATCCTGATGTTTATCTGGTGGAGAAAGTGCT
Organism: Zygogramma bicolorata; assembly: GCA_032362365.1. Lineage (NCBI taxonomy): Eukaryota > Metazoa > Arthropoda > Insecta > Coleoptera > Chrysomelidae > Zygogramma > Zygogramma bicolorata. The sequence goes on from JAVJAQ010003674.1 coordinate 180,786, forward strand.
TAGAAAGAAGGGCAATAAGGTCTATGTGAAATGGTTGGGTTTGGACAGCTCTCACAACAGTTGGATCGATGCATCGAATCGTTTGTAATGGAAAACTAGCACAAATCTCCAGTAACATGAGGGCCTTTCAAACCAATCAATAGCCGGATGTGCACTCGATGGTATAAATTCGGTGAAAATTCCAAAAATTTAATCAGTCTAGTAGCAATCATGTCTGAAGATCGTAGTGAGTCACCAACTTCTGATTACGATTCGTCCGACCACTTTGACTATGATGGTGAATTGGAACGTGTGTGCCGAATTTATCAAGAAGCCATCAAATGTTAACGTTTCCACATACTCAATTCAGTGTTTAACTTTGGTGCGAATTTATTCAACTTACATTGTGGCCTTAGTCCTGCACGAGGCTTCGAACCTGCAGTGAAGCTGATTTATTTGCTGAACGCTGATTGGCAAATGTCCTTCAATACCTACGAATGGGGTGTCTTCATCAGTTTGCTGAGCAGATTATCGGATACTCCTGCTGCGACCATGACCCTAGATTGCGGTGACTCCATCCATATTACTTTGAAGTGCAGTGAAGATATAAAATTATATGTTATATCCAAAGACATTGAAATGTTTCATTTGTTGGAGAGCGATGTGTATGAAATTTTGCAATTAGATTCTCTGATTACCAAAAAATTCAGCATGTTGTCAAAAATGAAATTTTACGAATATTACCATAATTTTTTGCAAACAGCTGCCAAAATTTCCAAACAATGTACTTCAGATTCAGAAAGTATTATATATGCCTTATGTGATTTATGTACTAGTTGTGAAAGCTATTGTATGCGTGAATGTATGTATTTTATCAGAGATAAAGTTTCAATTGATTTTGATAGAAAAAAATTTGAATAAATATATTAGAGGACATCTTGCGTTTCATTTCAGTTGTGTACTGCAAACAGTATGGAGGTGGAAGCTAGAATGCAAGTGAATTTCAACACCTATGTGGATAGACTTGAAACTTTTCGTGATTGGAGGTCTGAATTTCCAAAAGATAAACTTGCTGATGCTGGGTTCATTTATACTGGCAGAGATGATGTAGTTGTGTGTCCAAAGTGTCAAATTGAAGGATTTAGATGGACTGCTGGAGATGACCCTCTGATGGATCATTTCAGGTGGCAACCTGATTGTCAATTTTTTGATGATGAAGGAGATTATGTGAGACGAAAAAGACGTCCCGTATATAAAGATAAAGTTAATTTTGAGGCTCGATTGAAGACATTCGACGATTGGCCGGTCGCTCTTCAACAAAAACCACATGACCTAGCTGAGGCAGGATTCTTCTATACCGGCAGAAGTGATCGAGTCAAGTGTTTTTACTGCGGACTTGAGGTGAAAGAGTGGATGCCTGAAGATGAAATTTGGGTTCAACATCAAATCTACCATGATAAATGTGAATTTTGGAAACTTAAAAATCCGAATTTCGAATCTAAAAACATCCAATCTCCATCAGACACGACAGATCAGCGTTATACTTGTAAAATTTGTTTGGAAAATGAAATGAAAGTTGTATTCATGCCATGTAAACATTTAGCATGCTGTGTTGATTGTTCTATTGAATGTGAAAATTGTCCGATATGTAGAACACCTATTACTTCATTTTTGAGGATTTTTGTACCATGAGAAACAATTTTTGTCCTAATGAACTTGGATGGGTATTCAATTTGATTACAGCGTCGCACAAGTGAGATGCTAGTAGACTGATAGCGTCGCGCATATGAGACGCTGTAATCAAATTGAATACAGCGTCGCACAAGTGAGATGCTAGTAGACTGATAGCGTCGCGCATATGAGACACAACTCGACGCCTCGCGCAAGTGAGATGCTAGTAGACTGATAGCGTCGCGCATATGAGACGCTGTAATCAAATTAAATACAGCGTCGCACAAGTGAGATGCTAGTAGACTGATAGCGTCGCGCATATGAGACACAACTCGACGCGTCGCACATTCGAGATGAAAGTTGACGATTTCCATGAATCACCTGACTTTCTCCCCCCACCAAATTTGAAAACTTTTATGTCAAATACTTGCGATAATAATATTCAGTTATTGCTTCGCAGTCGAGCGCTCAACAATGTCTTCTCTCATGAAAGTAATTCGTGATTTTGATGTGAAACAATTGTCTCAAAGTCTAGTGAAGGTTGACTTAAAAGATATTTGCCGAAAATTCAACATTGATATCGAACATGATCGACGGAATGCATTCTTTTGGAATATCAATGTGGTCAAGCATGTGAAATTGACGGAAGATTTGCTGGATTGGCTTGGCTATACCGGAACATATTCCCAGAAAAAGTGGCAAGTGACACGATTATTGAGGAAAAATGAACATGTTGAATACAGAACAGTTAACGACGAGTTGAATCCTCAAAAAAGTTATTATATTTTGGATGCCATAGATTTCGAAGGGCTTCTTATGCAGATGCGATCACCGAAAGCCATTGAATTACGTGAACTATTTTCTCTGATGAAATTCATTGTTATCAAGTATTGCGAGTACGAGAAGTACTTTGAACAGCATCGAGCAGAATTTTTAAGTACGCAAAATTCTCAACTCCTCAAATCTGTCAACGAGTTGAAGGAAATTTTATCGGTGGAAGCCCAAAAATCTGAGATAGATAGAAAATTAGCTTCTCAGAGATTTGCGGAGGAGCAGAACGAAAGAAAAGCAGCTGAATTAGAGCGACAAAGAGCGGAAGCTAGTCGGCGGAAGCTCAACACACAAATTGAAGAGAACATTTCAATTTTGGTGGAATCAATTGCACCAAGATTGACTCCCCTTCCGATTAATGTGAGAAAGCGTAGGAGTCTCGGATTATATGAGGTGGAGCATGAGAAAGAATGGTATCTGATGAGACGTCAGGAAGATGGTTGGCATGATGCTGAGAAACGTCTTAAAAGAAGAGGTATGGTTCCATTGAAGAAATGGGCAAACGTCTCGCACCCTATTGCTTTCAGTAACGCTATTAAACATCATTTGCAAAAAGAACATTTATTCAATACCTTTGGTAACAAGATTCGAGTGCGAAAAGAAGAGGATCAAATACCGAATGAATATATTGTAAAAATTGTTGATCAAACTCTACACAATGATAATACTGCACTTACACTTGCACAGAAAAATGAACTTATTATACAATAAAACATCAATTTACTGTTTTCGTTTTATTTTCACATACCATTTCCCATTTCGAATTTATTAATTTTTACTTCTAAACTAACTATTTCACTGAGTGCCCACCCACTATCACGTTCTTGGAATTCTGAGAGTTTTTTGGAAATCACATCGACAACATGTTCGAAAAACCATTCCTTCAGATCAGTTCCCAAATCAATGATAACATTCTTCGAATGGAAATATTTGAATTCCTTGATTTGAGCAGTAACATTATTCTTGATGAATTCTCCGCAGAAGGTTGTGTTGACTTTCAATGCAGGCATTTGTCTCAAGAGTCTGCTAATTCTGTTCTTGAAAAGGGGGAAAGCGTCCTCGAAGAATGGAATGATGTCTTTGTGTTCAAAATTTATAATCACAGCTGTACGAATACGTCCATTGAATATTGATGTTACTTCCTCCCATTTGACTCGGTGAGATGTCTTCTCCTTTAATGCTCCACCCACAGTGTGTGAATTGCCAGATCTTTTCAATTGATTTCGAAAAGTTTTCAGGTGACCTGCATTACATTGAAGTTTCACTTGAATACCATGATTGACTTTTCCTTTTCGAATTGTTTTATTAACTTTTCTCAAATTTTTGTTAATTATTTTTACAAGTTCATTTGTGGATTCTTCCGAATTTTTCTCAAGTTCCGACAGATTATTTTGAAAATATTTAACAAGTTCATCACTAGTACGAGCAGTTTCACACATGATCTGTATCAAGTCTTGAGCTCAACTGAACCGAAGAGTCAAATTGTTTCACATTTGTATAAGAATAGGGATGACTTGATACATCGAAAAATTTGTTTTTTTCGAAAAATGCGTATGTTCCCCACTATTTTCTGGATTTTTTGACAAGTAATGTATTTTGGTAATATGATATTCTCAAAGTATAAAAGAAGTTGTTTAAAATGAGTACACGCAGCCGTCTGTACGACCCCAAATAACGGAGATAGCCTGTAAGGCCTTTTAGGCATCGGAAATTGCTTAATTATGTTTCTTGACTTTAAGACGAATCCACTGATACCGGTTTCATCGAAATCCGACGACCAGAAGTTGGAACCTGAAGTTGCCATATTTGGACTCTCCTCGACTTGAGTATAATTTGTTTTGCTCCACGATGAATTTTAGCATAGCTGAAGTGAGTATTTTTCGATGAAACATGAAAATAATCGATATGCCCCTTGTGCCTTTTTGACACTTCAGCGTCCCCAAAATTTCCACCAACGCCTTTTTCTCCCCAACTGTATTGGTTAATTTTACAAACGGCAACACCTACCTTTGCTTTATTTTAAAACCGGCAACCGCGCGCTCTGTTAATTGAGAATGAATGATGAATGTTACACCCACATTCTAGATAATTGAAACATTCATCTCAACGACTGGAAAAACCCATTGTTCATTAATTTTCTTATCAATTTCTCATTTCCTGTTAGAGCGCCTGCATCCAACTGATAACATTATTACATTTCCTGTTTGTTGCAAAAACTAATTTCATTATCAATTTCTCATTTCCTGTCGTCGCGCCTGCATCCAATTGATATCATTATCTCAATAAACATTCATCAACGTTTGGAAAAACCTATAATTTATCTCGCATTATTCCATTCGAATGAATTGTTGAATTTTTATTAGTTTAATTTCTGGTTTTATATCATGTGTCTCATTTTTATGGTTGAAATATATTGGTTCGACTCTGGCGGCATTTTTTTCATCAAAGGACGTCCGAGTGAACCAATCAAACAGCCAATGGTTAGCAGAGCCGCCGCAATGACCAATGCCAGCCACTAGCCTTGCTTTTTTCAGCCAATGGTAGTTTAGCAGAGACGCCTGTTTTTTCTTTAATGACCAATCAGCCCCACTAGCCCTGCTTTTTTCAGCCAATGGTGGAGCGTCACAGCAATGACCAATGGCAGAGCTCCAACGCCCTGCTTTTTTCAGCCAATGGTAGTTTAGCAGAGACGCCTGTTTTTTCTTTAATGACCAATCAGCCCCACTAGCCCTGCTTTTTTCAGCCAATGGTGGAGCGTCACAGCAATGACCAATGGCAGAGCTCCAACGCCCTGCTTTTTTCAGCCAATGGTAGTTTAGCAGAGACGCCTGTTTTTTCTTTAATGACCAATCAGCCCCACTAGCCCTGCTTTTTTCAGCCAATGGTGGAGCGTCACAGCAATGACCAATGGCAGAGCTCCAACGCCCCGCTTTTTTCAGCCAATGGTAGTTTAGCAGAGACGCCTGTTTTTTCTTTAACGACCAATCATACAGCTTTCAGCCAACCAATGGTGGAGTGTTTGCAGAGACGCCTTGTTTTTTCTTTAATGACCAATCATACAGCTCCACTAGCCCTGCTTTTTTCATCAAACCAATGGTGGAGCGTTTGCAGAGACGCCATATTTGTTTTTTCTTTAATTACCAATCACAGAGCTCCAGCGGAGACGTCATATTTTGTTTTTTCACATAACAACCAATGGCAGAGCTCCAGCGGAGACGCCTTGTTTTTTCACATAACAACCAATGGCAGAGCTCCAGCGGAGACGCCTTGTTTTTTCTTCAGTGACCAATGGCAGAGCTCCAGCGGAGACGCCATACTTGTTTTTTCACATAACAACCAATGGCAGAGCTCCAGCGGAGACGCCATACTTGTTTTTTCACATAACAACCAATGGCAGAGGGCCCTCTCGAGGTACGACACACGTAGGTCGCGCCCCGCCCCACGATGTACCTCCAGACTGTGCCAAAAAGGCATCTACCACTCTGAAACGTCACGATTTTTTCTAATGCTGCCCCCGCACCCTCACTTCACACCCCAACCGCCACCGACGACGAAATACACCCTCATGAGACGGCTGTGCCAAAAAGGCCTCATGAGGAGGAACTCTCTTTGCTTATCTACTGGAAACAGTGAAGGCTGTAAACTGTTTTGAATCTTCAGCAATTTGCACCTGCCAATACACGGATTTTACATCCAGGCTGGAAAGATACCTCGCATGGCGGAGTTTGTCAAGTGTATCTGTTTCGTCTTCAAATGATAATAATCACAACTTTTCATCGATGACTTTTCAATTCAAAATTTATTTGACAAATCTACCAATCTGACATCACACTTCTAGTTCAATAAAAACTTATAGGATAACATATACTGTATGTTAGGAAAATAAATATTATTTATAACGCATTAGAACTAATAGAACACAACATTTCTCCCCCCGGTGACGAAGAATCAACTTCGCTCACTTTCTTCAATATCAATTCGGCACAGTTTAGCGACGAGGCGTTTGTAGGATCCACTTGCTGTTTTAACTTGAACAACACGTGTTTTGCCGTCAGGTCCTGGATATGTCTTTTCAACCAACTCCAACTTCCAACTCTTCCTTGGAGCATTTTCATCAGCGATGATGACTACATCATTGAGATTGATTGGTTTCCCATCTCTATTTCATTTAGTTCGCCTGGTAAGTGTCTGCAGGTATTCTTTTGTCCATCTCTTCCAGAAACAATTATTCAGTGATTGAGACCTTCTCCAACACTTCCGAAGACTGTCGTTGCTCAAATCGTCAAAGGGTGTGAGATGATTTTCTGCACCTGAAAGAAAATAGTTGGGTGTCAGTGGCTCCAAGTCGTTGGGATCCACTGATACTTTCGTAAAGGGCCGAGAGTTCACAATGTTTTCACATTCTGCGAAGAACGTTAGTGAAAGTTCATCTTTGAGTACTTGTTTGTTCAGAATAACAGAAAATGTATTTTTTACAGATCGAACAAGTCTCTCCTATGCTCCTGCCATATGGGGTGAAGCCGCTGGTAAAAATTTCCAGACTGTTTCCTTCTCGAGCATGGTTTGATTCATTTTCATTTTATCTAATTGTGAAATTGCATCTTTCAATTCCACAGAAGCTCCCCGGAAATTAGTACCATTATCGGAGTACAGTTTCTTCGGTTGCCCTCTACGTGATGCCATTCTTCTTACTGCCATGTGTGAACTATCATCTTCAAATAACACACCACAATTGCACTATATTCACCCTTTTATTTAAATAACTTAATCACACCGAGCTGTGCTCAACAAACGCCCAGACAATACTAATCAATCAATTAACGACAGTAGTCTTTTACGTAAATATATAAGTAATACTACAATCACTCAACACAGTCATATTTTATGTACGTATGAATAATAATATATCAGAAAGCCATCATCCATCGTGTTTATCGTTGTCGACACTGGTTCCAGTTCACACTCGGCCATTCCTGACTAGATGATGGCTGACCTTATGGTATCTGAAACAAAACCAATATCAGTCACATATTCGTTTTATATGGCACAGGGATACTGTCCCGACGGCCCATCATGGCACAGGGACACGATCCCGACGGCCCATCATGGCACAGGTACACGTTCCCGACGGCCCATCAAGGCACAGGGACACATTCCCGACGGCCCATCATGGCACAGGGACACGTTCCCGACGGCCCATCATGGCACAGGGACACGTTCTCGACGGCCCATCATGGCACAGGGACACGCCCCCGACGGCCCATCATGGCACAGGGACACGCTCCCGACGGCCCATCTAACTACCAACCTGATTTCGGATAGGATCGTCACAAGATGTCCATCTCTTCAGGTGCTCTATAGCGTAAACACCCACGTAGGAGGATCGTGTTCTCTTACATCCCGGTAGGTCGGTAACTTCGTAGCGGTCATTCTCAAATTGTCGAGATATTCGAAATGGATCCTTCCACTTGGGAAACAGCTTTCGTCCTGAACCTGTGTTCACGATTGATGAAATTTTTACTAATACAAGTTCTCCGATAGCCAATTCACTAGGTTTCGTTCGATGCGCATCAAACTCTTCCTTTTGACGAGTTTGGTTACATTCCTTCCTTTGGGCAGCCGATTGACGAAGCCTACTGACGTCCACGTTGTCGCCGTTTTCAATTTCGTCTATGTTGTGTGGGCCCATTCTATAGCCAAGTAGTATTTCCGTTGGACTGGTATTGATACTTCTATTCCAAGTATTGTTGATTCCCAATTGTATGTTCGAGATATTTTCATCCCATTCGTTTCTTCCTGAAACAATTATCGACTGTGTGGCCCCTTCGACGACAATAATTACAGTATTTTATTGGATCGCTATGTGGAAAGTTTTGAGAGCAATTAATTTGTTTGTGGCCCACACTCTTACATTTGAAACAGGTGATATTCTGTCTAGGATTATTAACGTTACTAGATCTTCTATCTCCCCTACTACCTTTTTCATGACGTTTCCGTAAATATTCATTATGATATGGACTTGTTAAATTCGGATCAAAAGACTTCAGATAGGTTGCCAATTTCGACGGGTCATCGATATTGGCAGCCGTAACTGTGAATTTTATTGATTTATACCACCTATGATTTAATTCACCTCGTCGGTCCCACACAGTTTCAAATTCATTTTCCTAATAAGGGATAGTTTCTCAAAACAATATTCAAATGAATTTTGATTTGGTTTCGGATGGAAAGCGAGCATCTCTGTCATCAGATGATGCAAATCTCGATTTGAGGGAAAAGTACTAGATAGAAGAATTTTCCATTCTGCCCAACTTTTAGGCATAATTGTCAAACTCTTATACCAGACCTCGGCCGGCCCTTTCAGTTTATTGATGGCAAGATGACATATATGTAAATCACTCCAGTGATATATATGCGCATATTCATCGATTTTCGAAATCCAAACTGACACATCGTCGCTTAACGGGTTGAACTCGTGGATATCTACGTCTTTGACTGACATACCCAACCTGGAATGATTTTCCTTCCTCAAGTCATTAAATAGTTCTAGAAAACCTGTATTACTGCAGTCCATCGATGCTGAAGAGAGTTCAGGAGTCTGAACACGGTCACCAGCACTCGTATGCACACGGGAATTATCGCCTTCCATACTTGTTTCTCTCCTTCGATTCCTCCTTCGATTTTCTTCCATACTTGGCGTACGGGACTTGGAGTGTTTACGTTTTCGGTTGCCCATGGTCGACAAAAGCTCACCAAATTGTTCCTTGTAAGCTTCGTTCTTCATCCCACTTCTGATGTGAACTATCACCTTTAAATAACACACCACAATTGCACTATATTCACCCTTTTATTTAAATAATTGATCACACCGAGCTGTGCTCAACAAACGCCCAGAAAATACTAATCAATCAATCAACGACAGTAGTCTTTTATGTGAATATATGAATAATACTATAATCAGTCATATTTTATATAACGTATGAATAATAATATATCAGAAAGCCATCCTCCATCGTGTTTATCGTTGTCGACACTGGTGCCAGTTCACACATGATCGCTGAATCAGTGTTCAATGAATGTGCCACTTCTGAATGAACCGCTCTTACCGACAGACATGTAAATAGCACTCCCCATCTTTTTTCCTTCCTCCGACCAACAGACACATATATTGGTCCGAAATAATCAACACCAGAATATGTGAAAGGTCTCTGTACAGGAGTCAGTCGAAACTTGGAAGTTGTCCCATGGACGGAACTGCAGGTTTAGCTTTCAAAATTCTACATCTCATACATTCAGCAAAAACAGATTTTATAGCTGATTTTCCATCGTTAACCCAATATTTCAATAGTATTTCTGTTAAAACAGTTTCAATTCCTTGATGACCAAACTTCTGGTGATAATGATGCAGTAGAAGTCTGGTAAACGGATGTCTTGGAGGTAGGATGGTTGGTCTTCTAGTAGTCATTTCCAAATGTATTGCCAAGTCAGTCCTGCCATTCAAAATCAGAATACCATCTTGATTCAGTATCGGAGAAAGGTGACTCAACCTACTGTGCGGTTTAATTAGATTATTTCTTCTCAGACATTCGATTTCTTCGGGAAAAGAATCATTCTGGCATTGCCTTATCCATTTTCGTTCGGCTTCTTGAATATCTTCGACTGTTAAATCTTTATCAGTAGGCTTTTTCCGAATTTTGTCAACTACGTATTTACAAAACCTCATCACCCATGCTGTAGCTCTTATGAGTCTGAACCATTTGGAAAAACGATTGATATCCGGGAGACTGGGATCATTTTCAACTACGAGTGCAATATATTCGACTTATCTGTTCTAACATCAAAATTGCAATTTTTCACCGGCCATGCTGACTCATCCCGAAGATAGAGGAAATCTGGTCCATCAAACCATTGTTTAAAATCAATTCCAGCACCTTCATTCGTATAAGTTCTCGTAGCATGATCAGCTGCATTCATTTTTGAAGGAATCCAGTGCCAGTGTGAACTATCTGATACTTCTTGGATTTCTCCCACCCTGTGTGCTTCGAACTGACCTAATTTGCTGCCGTCCCCTGTAATCCAGAACAATACAGTTGTCGAATCGGTCCAAAGGTATATTTTGTCGATTTTTATTCCCAAGGTGCCTACTACTGTTTTCATCAATCTGGTTCCCATGACTGCAGCTTGAAGTTCTAACCTCGGGATGGAAACTGGTTCAGTCGGTGCAACTCTAGCTTTGGCCATTACTGATGATAATTTGATAGATTCTTCACTGACTATACGCAAATAAGAGACAGCAGCGAAAGCTTTTTTACTGGCGTCGACAAATATATGCAGTTCTATCCTCTAAGCCACTGTAATTTTAGTCGAGTAACATCTCGGAACAACAAGATTATCGATTTTCTTCAGGTCATCCATCCATATCTTCCATTGGTGATATATTTCCTCATCTATTGCGTCGTCCCATCCTATTCCAGATTTCCGTATGTCTTGTATGATAATCGTCGCTCGGATTGTGAGGTTTACAATGAGTCCCAGTGGATCGAAAATTGACATTACCCATTTTAATATCTGTCTCTTAGTCGGTCTTTGTCTCTTCAACAATATCCTCGAGATGCAGTAGAAAACAAAATTCATCGGATAATGGTATCCAAGATATTCCTATGACACGTTGCATATTGTCTTTACCTTTGTTTATATCTTTGGAAGTTTGATCTGATGATGTATATATATATATTGATCCTTTATTTAGTCCAAGACTAATGCGTACATGTACAAAAAAAAACACATAAAGATAAAAGATATCACAAGTAGCTGAAATAGCAAGTACATGAAATAAACTCAACTAACATACATTGGCCTCAAACAGACACCAAGAAACATAGTCAAAAAAATAAAAAACTGGTGAAAGATTGTTCATGATACGTTTCGAATTTGATATCCATCTCACCAATTCAAACCCTCCCAATTTTTGGATTCTCCTTACTTCTGTTATTTTTTCTATGGCTTCTTCTTCTGTGTCGGTGCAGTCGAGATAATCATCTACGTAGTGTTTTTTCACTATAGCGTCGATTGTATCAGTCTTTGTAGTTTGCTGTTCAGCATTCAGGTGATAATATATTGTGCAGAAGCTGGGGAGCACGATGAACCAAAAATCATGACTTGCATCTCATAAACCTCATAAGGTCTATCGGTTTTTCCATTGCGCCATAGGAATCTTTGAGATTTTCTGTCTTCCGGAATGATCATCACTTGATGAAACATGTCCCTAACATCTCCACAAAATGCTGCTTTTCGCTGTCTAAATTTGATGAGTATATCTACCAATGATTGAAGTGAGTCTGGCCCTGGAAGGAGATCGTCGTTGAGGCTTGTCCCATTGGATTTGGCAGCCGCGTCGAAAACGAATCGAAATTTATCAGGTTTCTTGGGGTTGACTACTCCGAAGTGAGGCAAATACCATGATTTTGCAGTTTCAATTCTTGCCTCGTCAGTTGATAATTTTCGGACATATCCTTTATCTAAATAAGTTTGAATTTTCTCGCGATATTTTTTTCGGAAGTTTTCATCGTTCAGCATTCGATTTTCAACACACCTCAATCGACGAATCGCCCTCGACTTACTTTCTGGTAGGATTATATCTTCACTTTTCCAGAAGAGGCCGATCTCAAATCTGTCTCGAACTCGTCTCGCTGTTTTTTCCATGATTTCTGTCGCTCTTCTTTCTTCTTTCGTGACCTTCAATTTTGTTGGGGCAGTTCCGAAGGCATCTATGACAAAAGATTGCTCCACTGATTGATGCAAAGTTTCATTGGAAATGTCTTCTATTTGGTGGTCACATATATGGAAAAGAAATCTGTGTTCCGAATCTTCGCTTTCAGATGATGGGCCATGCATTATCCATCCTAGGTTTGTCTTTGTAGCAATAGGCTCAGTGTCTCGCCTCGTCACTACTTTTCTTGCCACAGTCAGTCTTATCTGGTCCTGTCCTAGGAGAATCATGGGGCGTTCTGTAATTTCAGTGAACGGAATATTTCGTAAATATGTATAGCTGTTCCAATCTTCTTTTTCTACGACTTGCAGTGGTAATGCAAGGTTTTCAATGGAACGAACATTCTTCATTGTGAATACCTTTGCGTTTTCATGGATTCCAGATATTTTTATGTCGAAACAGCTGGAATTTTCATGGTGATTCGACACATCATTACTCCATTGAAAACATAAAGGTTGTTTTCTGCCTTCTAAACTTAACTTATCAGCTAAAGTTTTATCGATCAGGGTTACTGAAGAACCTTCATCACAAAGAGCGGTAGTTTCTAATGATGTTTTATTAACATACAGCTCCACTCGTACCATTCTCAACAAAGTATTAGCGCTACCGTGTCCGATAGCTAAGACGTTGTCACTACTGGTGGGAATGGTTGGTTCTGTACGACATGAAGAATTGTCTTCTGAGTTCGGCTGGGCGAAATTTTCGTTATGGAGAAGTCGATAGTGCGGTCTCTCGCAGCCACCTATTCCACAGGGATGTTTTCGTCGACACATGCTTGTACGATGGTTCTTCTTTAGATAAGAGAAGCATAATTTATTCTCGGTTACTTTTTCCACCTAAAGTCGAATGTTTTATTTGCAAATTCACAATATTTTCTGATAGAATGACCTTTTTTCTAAAAAAAAATGCAAATTTCAACGTATTTGTCTTAAGCTACTACCAAATTTGTTTCAAACCTTCTCGTGTAGGTACTTTCTTTGGTTTTGAATTCATTTTCAATGTACTTCGAAGGAGCTTTGTAACAGGCGGCAGTAGCTAAATCGTTTATCCAGTTGGAGAATTTTTCCAAGTTGACATTTCCACCATTTTTCATAATCTCTTCACCCCATCTTAGCTTCAACATGTCTGGAAGTTTCTGAACGGAGTCTTTGAGTAACTGTGGATTCCTCAGATGATCTTGACATTCCAGTGACTTTATGGTGGCTACTAAACAACGAAGATGGTTGGAAAATTGTATCAGACTTTCCATGTGATGTTCTCTGATTTGAGGAATAGCATGTATCTTCGAAATTGATTTCTCGATCATTTGATCAGGTCTTTCGAATCTTCTCTCTAGGGTTCTCAATATCAGATCGATATTATTCGAAGAAACCATCATCCCAGACACAGCAAATCGGGCTTCACCTTTTAGGCATTTGTTCAATTTTATGAGCTGTTCTTCCACAGAATATTGACATAATGATGATATTCTTCTAAATTGAGAGATAAAGATGGACCATTTTTCAGGATTTCCGTCAAAAAATGGAAAGTCTCTTTTTACAATTGGTCTAGCGGCGAATTTATCAGACTGTGATGAAGCACCTACGCATTTGATGGCTTCGCTTATGGTGTTACATAGCATCTGAATATCTGATCTTTCATTTCTTGTTTGGTCTTCTCAATTTCCAGTGCACGTCTTTTTACATTGTGGGCGGGAATGAGTCCAGAACATTTCGATTTCCTGTCAGAATGATGAGAATGAGTTTCACCAGAGTCTACTGGGAATGGTGCGTCCTTACCGACAGTTTTTCGTTCCTGTGCAGTATTATTTTCCTCAGTAATATTTGATATCATTTCTATATCACTCTTTCTATTGGCTCCATACACATTTAGCGATCCAAATTCAGTTGGTCATTCATAGTTTTTGTCCAATACCTTGTGGACACCAGCTGTCTGCCTTCGGCTTCCTGGTATATTATTACCTTCCCCGTCCATTTAGCACTTTTCTTGCTTCTCTATATACTCCACAGAACTGTTGAATCCGCTTAAAGGACCAATGTTTCGTCTTTAAATGATAATAATCACAACTTTTCGTCGATGACTTTCCAATTCAAAATTTATTTGACAAATATACCAATCTGACATTACACTACTAGTTTAATACAACCTTATAGGATAACATATATTGTATGTTAGGAAAATGAATAATAAATAACGCATTAGAACTAATAGAACACAACAGTATCCGACACCAACGGTAGTGGATAGCTGTCCCTAACTGTGACCGAATTCAATTTTCAGAAATCGGTGCAAAACCTAAATGAATTATCCTTCTTTTTAACAAGGAGTTTAGGGGATGACCAAGGACTATTCGATGGCTCAACAATACCCAACGTGAGCATTTCGTCTAGTTCTTTGTCAATCTGTTGTTGGACTACCGGATTCACCCGGTATTACCGTTGCTTTATGGATAGACTATTAGTTACTATCACATGCTCCGCCTTCGTGGTACAACCTAACTCATCTCCCATCAAAGCCACATTCCTATTAATTACTGCCTGAAGTCGATCTTTCTCCAATTCATTCAACAACGTCTGATTATTGATATGTTCAACGGCATTAGCAACAATGGGTTCATATGAAAAGTGCCATTCGTTATGACGAAGATCAGGAACGATCCCCATGGATCTCTAAAAATCTGCACCCAATATCAATAAGTGAGGAAGCTCTGGCACAACGATCACTTCCACCAATAGAAGTCTTCCCCCCAAAGATATCGAAAGATCTACAACACCAATACTTCGACAACTAACCCCATTGGCAACTGTGCACGATGTTACCTAATTCAGATTGACAGGAATGCCCAACTCATGGATAATTTCCATGCTTTTTCTGCTCAGTATTGTACGTGACGCTCCAGAATCTAACAAACCCAAGATAGATTCACCTAAGACTTCAACATTCAAATATGGCCCTTCGTCGTTTACCGCATGCTTCACAGAACGTAATCTTATATAACTCGAAGTTCATTGATCGAGGACTCCTCTGTGACACGCCTATCCCGATCAACTAGGGGTGCCGCCTCCCGTAACGAAATTTAGCACTCCTCAAGGTGCAGCCAGAAGCCCTATATCCGGATTTGTTACACCTGAAACAAATGACCTCTTTTTCTGAACTGCCACTTTGACCGATCTGAGTAGAAGTGGAAGCTCGACAATCATCTACTGAACCTCCATCGACACCAACATAAGCAAGAGCTGGTTCCAAGGTACTGCTTCTCCTACAAGGTGCTGAGAAATTTTTCACCATTTCTTTCCAAGCCTCCAAGCGACGAGCTAACTCACGAATCTGACTGATCGAAGTCACTTCCATCAAAGTTAGTTGACTTTGGTAAAATGGGGTGATATTCCTCAACAGAATTTTAAGTTTGGTTTCTTTAGATATTGGGCGAGTCAACCTATTAAAATAACCAGTCATGATTGCAATATAAATACCGATAGATTCGTCGAGTCCCTGAGTTCGCTTTCTGATTTCCTCAAAAAGTTTTTCATTATGATTGGGGGACAGAAACTCCTCCTTAAGTAGGGAAACAAATTCATCCAAAGTATTGGCTTCTTGCCTATAGGCTAAATAAAATTGATAGGCACGACCTGAAAACAAGTCAATACCTGATTCGAGTAAAACATTCTTAGACACGTTGCGAGCTACTCTCAATTCTTCGATAATGCGATAATATCTCTTAATGGTAATAATTCCACAGACGAAAATAAAAAAAAGACATTTTGAAAACTGCTTCTCTTACTATAATATCTCAACTGATGTTGTATCACATGGAAATAACATTTTCTTTCCTCAATTTGTTCAAATAGCTTGGGCTTCTCACTCATGAGCTACTGAAAAGAGCTTTACCCAAGCTTCCAAAATCATATCCATATAAGATCATGAAAAAAAACATTGGAAACCTGTGAGAGTATAATATGGAGTGAAAAGTTCAATCTTTCTACACGGATGATTTGCTCTTATACCAAATGGATATAGAACTCATGAGTAACGAATTTCGCTATTTATATACATCAAAATTAATACTGATATCGATGAATATGAAAAAACGAACGAATAAACATACATATTTCTTCTGGTATGGTGTGATGGTGACTTGGTAGAAAAAATGAGCATCAAGTTATATCAATTTGGTGATATTGTAATTGATCCTTGTTAAAAGTTGAAAAAATTGTGGAATCTTTTCTCTCAATAGGCGGTCAGAAAACACAACTGAAAATGTGTATCTTTCAGTTCCAGGTGACGCGATCCACATTTCTCTTGACGAATGATGAACAATATTAGAATGATATCATCGAGGAAACGATATATGTGACCAACAGGAAAAAAATAACATGTTCTTGGACATGCAAACTCTCACAAGTATTTAATTACGTGTGTATGTTGTGCACACAAACACAGGAGGCAAATATGGTAAATTTCGAAATCGAATTAATAATGTGCATTTTATGAAATGAGGACAGCCCTAGGGGTGCAGTTAATGACAGATAAGCCGATGTTTCTATTCAACGCAAAAATTCTTGAATTCTTATGTTTCTCCGTCTTTTTTTTTCATACCTGCCTCCTTATTCAATGAAGTGGGAATTCGAAACATCAATTGTCAAAACATGACTAATATCTACTCTTATAGGAAAAGTGAAAAGTATACTCAATTTTTATAACTTGTATACATTGAAATTAACGTTTGTTTTGTTTCGAAACGGTGTATTATATGTTGCCTGTCAAAAAAATGAGTATTTCAGAGGAAGTGTTTGATCTCTAACAAACTCTATAGAAATATTTTGTTTATATTTATATGAGTGCCCTACGGTTAGTTACCCTGTTCAAAATTGATGAAGATGTTGAAACGACTCACTTTCCATAGGCAAAATGAATGCCTTTTTCTTTAAAGTACAAAAAAACAAAATCATCCATATCTCACTCTCATGGTATTCATTTAGTATTTGCAAGTTTTCATCATAAGATCCATTTTCTATATTTCTAATGGAATGAAGAGTTATTCACGCCCTTACACAAAGGGAAACTACTAGAACAAAAATTGAACGCTGAATATACGATTTTGGAAATGTTACAGAACAAACTCCCGCTATTACTTCCACTACTGTCTATGGTTGGTGTTCCGTTTTCACTTGTATATATTTTTTGTATTCTTTATTATTTTTACATTACTTTCTGTGGTGTTATTTGGAAGTAAACATATTTCTGTTAATTATAATTTTCATAACGCGTGAATTTACACACTGTGTTTGCCTTTTCTCTCTCGCGTATTCGCAAATATATCGCGCACTTCTCGTATCAGTGATTCCATTCAAAACGGCCTGGAGTTTACACACACGGAAGTCAGTCGCTGAAACAATCAAGGTTAGCACAGTTCGCTCATTTTTGATGGTATTCATATTTCTCTCTCTCTCTCTCTCTCTTTCTCTCTCTTGCGCTCGCCCATATTCTCAACTCACGGAAAACAGTTATTAAATTCAATTTAATATAAAAATACAGTCCACTATTATTCAATATCGAACACCTGGTATCCATTGAAAACACTATTTCAAAAATGCTAAAAGGTGGACATGTCTTTAATATTTTTTTCGTGTCTGAAAATTGCAATTCCCATAAAATATAGTTTTCTTTCACATTATTTGGTTTGGTTCTTTGTGCTGTTGAACGTGCTCTTAGAAAAGTTGAGAAAAATATGGGGTTTCCGTCGTATTCAGGTACAATGGAGAAAATTTCAACAAGTTTTTATCGTTCAACTTCTGCCATTGTTGATTTGAAATAATAATTATGATTGATGTCTCAGTTTTCTTTTTCAAATAATCGTATTATTTGATCTGATTGGAAAATACACTCAAAAGTTGTTCACGTGAGGTAAGTGAGTTCTGGGATTCAAGATATCGGAACAGTTCTATTCGATATAATCAATATCAATGAGATGAAGGTAAAATCGAGATGACGACTTACCGAAGTATGGTATTCATGAATTTGATGACTTGATCTGGGTGTGGAAGATGAAATCCCACTCTGTTAACCAGGATTCCAGTTCTGCTGTGTTGAGAACCGTCAGAGAGACCGTCTTCTTGGGGAAGATGTGGTTGGCTGGGTGTAGAAGATGAAATCCTAGCTCTGTTCACCGGAAGTCCAGTTCTTCTTTCTTGAGAACCGTCAGAAACACCGTCTTCTTAGGAATGGGATGTGGTTACGAAGATGAAATCCTAGCTCTGTAAACAGAGAGACCGTCTTCGTGGGGGTTGTGGATTCTTCTTGACGTTGAAGGCTTGATAACAACCGTCCTGAGTTTTCAGTAACGTTGAGTCAATCCGCACGACTGCGCCAATTTGTTATATCGTAGACTTCGCGATTGTGTTTTTAAAAACAAACACAAAAGTTACGAGGGAAGTTTCTTCATTTCTAATTGTTTCTTCTTTTCCCCTCAAATCTATTCTGGGGTCGCTAGGAAACTAGTGGTTCACTTTGGTTTTGCTTTGCTATTTAGCTTTGTACTTTTGTACTCTTGTACTTTGACTATTCTGTTCACTTTTGGATACTGTGTATTTACTTCATTACTTTTATTACTTTTTGACTTGCTTTTCGTACTTCACTTGCGTGAAACCAGACTAGAATAACATTTTTCCAGTTTCGGATCATTATATAGGTTCGTCTCTGCTAATAGAGCAAACCTTGAAGAAAGGAAATTAATAAGCGGTTTGAAATAAGTCTATATATATATATATATATATATATATATATATATATATATATATATATATGGTTTGAGATGTCATTGTAGCATAATTTTGATTTAAAATTATTTTGAATAAACTTATTTTTTTATTATTATTGTTGCATAATAAAAAAAGGCTGGTGGAAAGAGAGTGACAGTTAGAGAGGCGCAGTTTTGTTTAGCTGAATCAATGTAGTTTATATCTATAATCTATAACCTACAGAGACACCTTGAAGAGGGAATCCAGCTCATATACAGTTCTCAATATGTCATAATTTTGATTCATACGTTCTTTCACTTTTGACTTGAATTTGTGATAATAAGAGATTGCTCTGACTTCTTTACTTTAGGGCTAGGCTAGAGTTTAGTATGGTATAAATCTCTGTGTGAAAGTTAATCTACAGAGAGAGACAATCGTTTTTTGTTGAGGTTTGGCTCAGGTTTCATGATTATGATTTATAATGGGGGTAGGGTTATTAGGCATCCACAGTATGCAGTGATAAGTGCATAATTTCTTCACATCAAACACGTGTGATTCTTTGTATAGTGCTACAGTGGAATATCTTTTGTTACCGTTGGAAATGATTTTCAAGATAGTATTTTGCATTACCTCTCGATTATGTAACTGGCTTTTGCTGGAACCACCCCATATTATAATGCAATACCTCAGAACTGATTCGGCGAGTGAGTTATATATCATTAATAGTAGCTTTTTATTATCAAGATTTATAAGTTGGTAGAATTTATAAGATAGTTTGCTGAGTCTTTCAACAGTCTCTGCTACATGTTCGTCCCATCGCAGATGTTGCTCTACATATACACCAATATGTTTTATGTTATCAACCTTTGCTTGAAGTGGTTGACAATGTTCCTTGCTGAATGGTAATGGTTCGGACTTCCATTGTCTATATTATTCACTCTATTGAAATCTGTTGCTGAGAACAGAAGGATTAAAATACAAATCAAGTAAGAATATCAAATCAAAATCAAATTTTTGGTCAATAATGAAATTAGGGATTGATTGATCAAATAAAAATACTGTTGATACGAAAAATCGAGATATCGAATATGAAATATGAGTCAGAAAAAGTTTAAATAACGAAATAAATGAAAAAATATTGTGACAAGAAAATTGAGGTATCGAATGGGAAATACTAGTCAGATAATGTAGTGAGTTTCTTGATGCCAGATTTGAAAATGGGGATGGTAAAAAAGTGTTTCAAGGCAATGTCTATGACAATACATACAATCGATAATTCAATATCATTTCAGATTGGGAATTGGAATGAGAACAGAGGAAAAAATGAAAATAAGATATTTTCGTTAAAGTTACTGAATCGAATGTATTTCTTCTTGTTAACCATGGCATATAAACATTTTCGTTCATGGTGAAGAACAAAAGTGATCATCAATTCATATTTTTGCGGTAACAAAAATTAATGAAATGCCTATTTTCTATATATGAATATACAGGGCTACTCTAGTTTGAATCTCTGCATGAAAATCTCGTGAGTGGAAACGAATAGAGAGTCTGTTGAATTAGGCAAAAGTTTGTCTATTTCAGGGTATGCAATGAATCCGAGAAGTAGACTGGTACTTTCGGTTTCGGAGGTAAGGTTTGGAGAGACATAATAAATCTGCTGGTATCTAACTACAAGCTATCAGAATATGTTCATATTTTCTTGTACTGGTTATCGTCCAAGTTGGGCCACACTCAATTTGAAATTCTCATTTGGGTAGCTTTTCATCAGCAATGTTCATTTCATATGGAGAATCTTATTCTCCCAGATATTTTGTGGTGTTTCGATGATATTGGAAGTATCAGCAGATGACAACAGGCCTATATCACTTATTACTCATTTGTTCAGAATTATTGAAAAAATACCCAAACTTAGACTACAAAATTTTATTCACGATTAATAAGAAGAAGAATAAACATCGATACAATGCTATGCTTACTTCAACTGGAAAATCCACAGTTCCTAAATAGAAATAAACCATGCCTACGTATATCCATAGATTCATCGAAAGCGTTAGATACTCTAAGTCATGAAATTACTTTGTGGTCTCTGGAGGACTTAGGAATCAAAAATGATAGTCTGGAAATATTAGAGAAGCTATATTACGAATAGACACCAGGCCGTGAAAGTAAATAACATTATCAGCGAGTCATTGGTCCAGGTGCCATCATCCTTGGACACTTCCTAGTCAATCCATCCTTATATAGTTTGTTTTCGATTGAAGTGCAACTTCGACATTATAGGCTTCGGCGACAATACTGCGATACTACTACTGCGAAGCAAATACCTGGGAACAGCTTAAACAAACAGCAGTAACATATTTCAAATTTTATTTTATCATTTCGTCACAATCAAAACTGGCTAGAAAGTAAACTTCTCAACATACATCTTCAAAGAACAAATTTTTTATTTTTCAGTTATAACAACAAATCTCCCTTGTCTTACACAGCTCAGGATAGCTGATGGCGAAAATGAATTGAGTATTTCATATAGAAGTATTATGAAGTATCTGGGAACCATTATAGACGGTCTTATATAATGTGATGTTCACATGAATCACATAATAATGAAGCTACAATATATTCTATATAGATTGAGATGTATCAAAAAAATTCTACCCTTTTGTCAGCAATTGACGCTCTCACGCTCACTTGTAGAAAGTCATCTCGAACGCGATTTATTAGTGTGTGGCGGTGTTCTGATCCTGGGAAAACCATCGGGAGTTCCAACTGAAAGACATTTTCAAGAAACAAAAGTGAATGATATCTTACAATTCCACTATTACAATGTAACACATTTCATTATTACTTCTGCATGGAAACAAGGTCTATTTACCTATCGATTATATAGAGTTGTTCATGATATTCATACCGATATCAGTATTTTCGGCATATATTTTAAACCTTTCATTAATGAGCATTTAGAATTGTCAATAAATATGTTCAATCACACCTCAAGAGGTGAGTTATCGTCAATACTTAGCTTGCATAACTTTCGACTTTTGATGGTTGATGTTCCTAGGGGGTTGTCATCTGATCAAGGAAAAAATCAATTTTCCAGAATACTATGAACCATTACTCATATATTGCTCCATTGATAAAATAGTGATAGAAACGAAACTATCGAAATTCCCAGAAGCACATTAAATTTCAGAATATGTTTATTTTTTTGCAGAATGATAAATACCCTGGTATATACTTCAACACGAACTGAGGTTAATCCCATTAATATCCCTTCGAGTTGGGCATGAATTCCTCATTGTTTTCATGGTTATTTCAAATTTCTACATGTGAGCAAGCTTATTGTTGATCCTTTCCGTCATCTGTAATTAGTAGACATAATTTTTCTGAGGATTATTTCAGAAAGTGCGAATTAAAATGGAATGATACCGATTAAAAAACCCCACATTGATATTTTTTGGGCATGAGAGAAAGTATGTTGAATTCCCGACTCAAAATTTGATAGTAGATCAAATTTCAGAAACCTTATTAGAGAGTTGAAGTGATTGCAATACGTAGACCTCAACGTAGACGTTAACGTTATGAAATATAACGTTTACCGGTTTTCATCAAATTGAGTTGAAGTCGCTACCATACACGACGTTACTGTTAGCCTTTAACCAGTGCTGCGGTTTGGGAGTTATTACCGCTGATTACTCCATTTGTGAGCATTTTCATCGCTGCAGAATAATCGTGGATTAATAGAACGTTTGTGAGGATTTTGCGCGGATTCTGAGATTTAAAGCATATTGACTCCTGAACAAAAATTTTATTCAAAACAGAAAGTCTTAGAAGTACCTTTATCAGGATCAAGATGTTTTTATTTTTTATTGAACAAAAAAAGTTCTGTTGTAAATAAAATAAATTTTATATAATTTTATTTGAATTAAAACGTGATACCTGCTTCTGAGCTTCACAGTACTAGACAAACATCACTATGGATTGAATAGCGATTTAGCTTAGTAAAGAGGTAGACCTCCCCTGAGATGAAGAATTCAGGTTATTCAATTCCATTTAAATTATGCGGATTTTCCATATCATTATATTCAGGTTTATTCTGGTGAATCTTGATTAACTTTTGATATTGAATATTGTAATGGTTATTGAAAATAATCGATAACTGTTATAGAAAGACATAAATATACACCATAAAGATTTCTGAAATATCTTCGAGAAATATTGTCTATCAAAAAATTTTGATTTGCACCGTAATTGCATTATTGGTCTTATTATTGAATATTTTTCAATAATCTAATTATATGCAAACGAATGGGTTGAAATTGTAGAATCGTATGGTTTACATATGGCTATCTGTGATTATACTAGGGTTACACCCAAGTCAGCCAGTTCTATCGATAATATTGTGACTAACATCGAAGAAATTAACTACTCTGTCGATATCGTTGAACCTTGTCTTTCCGACCATCGAGCTCAATGCATGCATTCGAATTCATCGAAGAGTGTCGGGGGGACTTCGATCTTATCAGGAAATTGAATAACGCTGGTTTTCAAAAAATAAATCAAGCACTAACAGAATGAGACTGGAGCGCTTTTAATTTATCATCAGACATCTCTAATCAGTGTGATCTAATCTCAGATTATATAGTAAAAAATCTCTCATCTCTTGTGGAAGTTCATTTCCCACTGAAAAAAAGGAAACGCAAACTCCGCCCTCCTTTTGATTCTTTGGACGATAATTTACGTACAGTGCGAGATTCTCTCTCTGCCCTCAGGATAGTTTGTGATTCGACGAATGATCCAGAGGACAAATTAGCCTTCAATAGATATAGATTACAATACAAAAAAATCATTAACTTCTGCTAAAAAGCTTGCTTATGACAAATATGTCCTGAATTCATCTAATAAATGGAGAGATACATGGAGACTGACGAACTACGAAAGAAATAAATATGCAAAAAATCTGAAGTGTCAAAACTACTTCCTGATGATTTCAATGACTTTTTCACAACTATCGCTGAGAACGTAATCAGAAAGCTGCCTGATATAAAATAATCACACTAGTTATAATTTTTTGAATGATCTTTCCAAACCCAGAGACTCTCTTTTTCTTCATGCAGTGAGTCATGAAGAGGTTAAAACTATTGTAAATAGGTTAAAAAAAACTTAAACTGCTACGATATTCACTCCCTCAATAGCAAAATTTTTAAGAGTACTATAGAGGTACTGTTGGAACCATTAGTAACTCTCATAAATCTTTGTTTCGAAAATGGGTGTTTCTTTGACAATTTGTAGGTAAAGAGGGTTGTTTCAGTTTTCAAAAAGGGTGATCCTGACCTGGACAAGAATTACAGACCGATCTCTATTATACCTATAATAGGTAAAATTATTGAGATTATCCTAAAGGAGAGAATGGAAAATTTTTTTGGCATTCACGGGACATTGAATGAAGGGCAGTTTGGATTTCGTCCTAAATGCTCAACAGTACAAGCAGTAACTAGTGTTGTTGATAGGATAGTCGGAGTGCTGGAGAGAGGCGAGCATACTGAAATCACAATGTGCGACCTCTCGAAACCATTCTATTGTGTGTCACACGACATTTTATTAAACAAGTTGGAATTTTACGGTGTACGGGGGGTAGCTTTGAAATTGATACACTCATATCTTGAAAACAGAACACAGTGCGTGGTCACTGATGGTATTTCCTCTGAATTATAGGACATCAAGCATGGTATTTCCCTGGGTAGTGTACTGGGGCCGCTACAACTCTTCTGCATTCGCACGTAGATCATGAAATATTAAACACTCTAAGTAAATGAGCCGAAAATAAAGCCAAAATATGGTTCACATCAAACAATTTCAAACTAAACCAAGAAAAAACTCAGAAAATTATCTTTTCATCCAATAAAAATATCATAAATGGTTCTACCGTCAACTTATTGGGTATAACACTTGACGACAAATTAAATTGGGTTCCTCATATAGATCAGCTTTGTAAAAAACTCTCCTCTCAACTATTTTTACTGAGAAATTTGAAAAAACACCTCAGCCCTTCAGTACTATTGACTTCGTATCATTCACTTTTTCATATATACTTTAATTATGGCGCACTTCTCTGGGGTTACTCTACTCATTCCATTAGAGTATTCAAGCTACAAAAAAAACCACTGCCAACAATTGTTTGAAAACTGTAAAGTGTTATCACTGCCGTGTATTTATATCTTTTAAACAGTACTCGAGATTTTTAATAATAAAAGGCGATATGTAACTAATGCTGATATTTATAGTCATTATACCAGATATTCATAAAACCTGAAAACTAACAAATACAGGCTGAATTTTA
The DNA here is from genome assembly GCA_032362365.1 of Zygogramma bicolorata. Taxonomy (NCBI): domain Eukaryota; kingdom Metazoa; phylum Arthropoda; class Insecta; order Coleoptera; family Chrysomelidae; genus Zygogramma; species Zygogramma bicolorata. Next base: position 206,113 of record JAVJAQ010003674.1, read on the forward strand.
GTCAAAAAAATTAATTGAATATTGACCTGTTCAATGCATTACCGATGGAAGTGAGATGTCCAAAGGAAGGCTTGTTTGAGAATACAGTAAAAAAAATACGTCTTGCTGCACTGCTTTCACTCTGTTGAAAATTTTCTCAACACACTCTGGAGCGAAGACTCCCCCCAGCCTCTATGAATGTAATTTAAAATTGTCAATTTTTTCTTTGTGAATTATTACTTTGTCTATGTCTTTATTGTTCATTTGTTCTATTGTTAGTCTTTATTTGTTCTATTGTTTGACTTATATTGTTTTCTTCACATTGTTATTTTTTGACATAGTCAGTGGGCATACTTGAAGACTGTCGTTAAATCAAATCTTCTTTCGAACAATCTGTTCAGGCCAGTCTCAAATTACCTACACAGTAGGTTTCGGCTGGCACCCGTCAGAAAACAACTACTCCCCTGGCTAATACCACGAAGGGCATTGAATTATATCCGACCAGGTGCCAGTGCAGGTTTCTTCACAGAAGTAAATCCTGCATTTGCTTTCGTCGATACAAATGAAGGAATTGATTTTCAATTATAGGGACGGACACACTTGCAGACCGGTTTCGGGCTATTTGGCCTTTCGTCAGTGCAAGGCAGTGCTATCATCAACATACAGTCGATGATTTCCCATAATTAAAAATCAAACTCCTACACGAGTATCAAGCCCCGGCCAAAGCTGATGCGAACAACGAAGTTGTTACGCCATCTACCAATGGACGAGGTATTCCAAAAGCAAACCGAATTTGCCCATTCCTCCTGCGAGGAAAATGTAAAAACACTTGACATAGTCAGTGGGCATACTTGAAGACTGGCGTTAAATCAAATCTTCTTTCGAACAATCTGTTCAGGCCAGTCTCAAATTACCTACACAGTAGGTTTCGGCTGGCACCCGTCAGAAAACAACTACTCCCCTGGCTAATACCACGAAGGGCATTGAATTATATCCGACCAGGTGCCAGTGCAGGTTTCTTCACAGAAGTAAATCCTGCATTTGCTTTCGTCGATACAAATGAAGGAATTGATTTTCAATTATAGGGACGGACACACTTGCAGACCGGTTTCGGGCTATTTGGCCACTCGTCAGTGCAAGGCAGTGCCATCATCAACATACAGTCGATGATTTCCCATAATTAAAAATCAAACTCCTACACGAGTATCAAGCCCCGGCCAAAGCTGATGCGAACAACGAAGTTGTTACGCCATCTACCAATGGACGAGGTATTCCAAAAGCAAACCGAATTTGCCCATTCCTCCTGCGAGGAAAATGTAAAAACACTTGACATAGTCAGTGGGCATACTTGAAGATTGGCGTTAAATCAAATCTTCTTTCGAACAATCTGTTCAGGCCAGTCTCAAATTACCTACACAGTAGGTTTCGGCTGGCACCCGTCAGAAAACAACTACTCCCCTGGCTAATACCACGAAGGGCATTGAATTATATCCGACCAGGTGCCAGTGCAGGTTTCTTCACAGAAGTAAATCCTGCATTTGCTTTCGTCGATACAAATGAAGGAATTGATTTTCAATTATAGGGACGGACACACTTGCAGACCGGTTTCGGGCTTTTTGGCCACTCGTCAGTGCAAGGCAGTGCCATCATCAACATACAGTCGATGATTTCCCATAATTAAAAATCAAACTCCTACACGAGTATCAAGCCCCGGCCAAAGCTGATCCGAACAACGAAGTTGTTACGCCATCTACCAATGGACGAGGTATTCCAAAAGCAAACCGAATTTGCCCATTCCTCCTGCGAGGAAAATGTAAAAACACTTGACATAGTCAGTGGGCATACTTGAAGACTGGCGTTAAATCAAATCTTCTTTCGAACAATCTGTTCAGGCCAGTCTCAAATTACCTACACAGTAGGTTTCGGCTGGCACCCGTCAGAAAACAACTACTCCCCTGGCTAATACCACGAAGGGCATTGAATTATATCCGACCAGGGGAGTAGTTGTTTTCTGACGGGTGCCAGCCGAAACCTACTGTGTAGGTAATTTGAGACTGGCCTGAACAGATTGTTCGAAAGAAGATTTGATTTAACGCCAGTCTTCAAGTATGCCCACTGACTATGTCAAGTGTTTTTACATTTTCCTCGCAGGAGGAATGGGCAAATTCGGTTTGCTTTTGGAATACCTCGTCCATTGGTAGATGGCGTAACAACTTCGTTGTTCGGATCAGCTTTGGCCGGGGCTTGATACTCGTGTAGGAGTTTGATTTTTAATTATGGGAAATCATCGACTGTATGTTGATGATGGCACTGCCTTGCACTGACGAGTGGCCAAATAGCCCGAAACCGGTCTGCAAGTGTGTCCGTCCCTATAATTGAAAATCAATTCCTTCATTTGTATCGACGAAAGCAAATGCAGGATTTACTTCTGTGAAGAAACCTGCACTGGCACCTGGTCGGATATAATTCAATGCCCTTCGTGGTATTAGCCAGGGGAGTAGTTGTTTTCTGACGGGTGCCAGCCGAAACCTACTGTGTAGGTAATTTGAGACTGGCCTGAACAGATTGTTCGAAAGAAGATTACATTGTTATTTTGTTGCATTGTATACTCCTGAAATCGTTTATGTAAATGTACTGGAGTTTGCCAGTGTATTTTGGAATAGAAATAAGAAATGGTATTCTTGTGCAAACAATGTTTTGTGTCTTTGACTATTAGTGTCGGCCAGTACACAATATCGCAGTAGGCAAGACTAGATGACTAGTTTTTGAGTTTTCTTTCTGAAAATACCTAATCATTTCGGATGAATTAACCATTTTTACGAGTTGAATGAGAGTGGATACTCTTTTGAGCCGCTGATATATCAGTTAGTATTCGTTATATTATAATTTTCAGCAATTCTCCTGAAACTTGACTAAGATTCGAAAGATATGAGGAGCCTACCAAACGCATTCATCAAAACCGAGCAGAATGTAAAAAATTCTCAACTCCTAGGCGAATGTTTTTAACTAAAACCGACAATATTACATTGGTTGAGAAATTGATGTAGTTCTATATACGATGACAAAATGGATCGAAATTACCCTTGCAAATATTTATATATTTTCTTGGATGTTTGTGATTAAAACAGTAGTCGAACATCAACAAAAATTTACATTTTTCTGGAGGAATTATTGCTTACTTCTTGCTTACTTATCACTAATATTCGTGGAACATATTAGGAAGTAATGAGATACGGTTTTCATATTGAATGTATCTATCAAAACCAAGCTGAATCTGAATATTCTTCCTTACGAAAGAGAACTGCATTCAAATAGATTTAGTAAAATTACATCTGTTACAAATATCACACTAATGCACAAATTGGGCAACATAGTTGGGAATATACTTGTCACGAGTATATCTCAAGAAGTTGTTCGTATTTTTATCAATGTTGAAGTTACTGGGAAGAAGAATTAAAATAGTGCTTTTCGCTACAAAAATTTTGAACCTATACGTTGATGTCGAGATGTAAGCAATTGAACATGCCAAACATTCCTTTGGGAAAAATACAGAGAAAATGACAGAGAACTTGTTTCAATCACTATTTATGATATAATTCTCGAAAATTGAGAAAATTCTTTTCGAAAATAGAGAATGGATCGATTGATATCCTAAAAATCAGATGAAATATTCCAAAATTTGGAATTTGGTTACGTGACAAATGGACCTCCGGCCAAGACTTATTATTATTCGTCTATAACTCAGTCGGTATTGAAAGAATGATAAATCTCAGCAATCAATGACTTCGAAGTTGTACAATAATTAAAAAAAAGATAAGTGTAACTGACACAAGTTCGTAGGGCACTCATATTGCATATGGGAATATAAATACAACATTTCTATAGAGTTCGTTAGAGATCAAACATTTCCTCTGAAATACTCAGTTTTTCGACAGGCAACATATAATCACCCTTTCGAAACGAAACAAATGTTTATTTCAATAAATACAAGGCTTGAAAATTTGTTACTTTCCACTTTCCTATACGAGTAGATATAAGTCATGTTTTGACAACTAATTTTTCGATTTCCCACATCACTCAATAAGAAGGCAGGTATGAAAAATAAAGACGAAGAAACATAAGAATTCTATAATTTTTATGGAAAGAGGTATGTGAGAAACATCGGTCTACAGGAAATCAATTCATACTGTTCAATACCTGAATGAATAACGCACTTCTTGTGTGCTGTGCTATCATCTTTCAGAACTTCCAGATTCAGATTTCTGGTGAATGTAGAGAAATTTCAATACTAAATACACCTTTTGAATTTATTCAGTGTTGTTTCTGATGTGCTTGTTAATTGAGATTAATTACAATTTTTGATTTCGTTGTTATTCTTTCATAAAAATGCCTTCTCTACTTTTTCCCCACCCTATTCGGTTTATTCCATTTTTTGAATAATCAAATGGCTAAACTTCAGTTCGTGATTTCCCAATGTATGTGCTCTCCGAATAATGATTAGGTAATGCTATCATCATTTCCATAATGGATATTGAGAAATGAGTAATCCTTTCTCGCTCTCTATATTGTTTAATACCTGCAAAACAGTGTCTCTTCTACCTTATCAAAGTTCCTTATTTGTTTGATCACGAAATAATAGATCGCCAGGTTATCCATTACTTTCTAAACACCTCGTATATTTTGAACACAAAATTCGTGAATTCATTGTAAATGATCTATATCTGCCAAAATGAGGGATGACTGTGTTTAAATCAAGTGAATAAAATAATTCTTTCATGTGTGGTTGTCCCAGAGGATTTAAATGTTATATCAGCTTTACGGTATAGTCATAACAAATGTGGAAATCATATTGCGATTCGTAATTGATTCATTCTAATTTTTCGGAATCCTTTCATCACCTTCATTCAGTGGATTAGGCATTGGCAAGGTCGATGACGAGAAAAAATTACATATTTTAATGAAGCATGATGAAGTTACTACGAAACAAGCATATACACGTTTTTTTGGGGATTCAAATGATTCAACATATATCATGTCCAGTACGAGACTGCTATATAAAACAATAACTTCCAGCATTCTGCTGTTAGTTTACAGTGGTACAATCGAATATATACAGATAAAATCTAAATTGACAACCGATGAAAGGGAAGTTACTGTCAATTTTTTTTATAATAGATACAGGAGTACTATTCGAGAAAAACCCAGTCTGGTACGAAAATAGACGTACCGGAAACTATTTCATTTTTTATTTTTCTGAAAAACAATTAGTGACTTTCGATCTCATTATTCTTTAGGGAAATAATTTCTGGGTTCTCTAAATCTACATTAGGCACTGAAACTAATTATATTGAACTTTCACAATATCCAAAACTCTATTAGTTGAAAACATCATCGAAGTAGATGTAAAAAAGAATTCATATATCTTTGAAAGGAAAACATTGAAGATCATCACATGAAGTTGTAGATTTCGTTTGCTTTGTATTTGTCAAGGAATGTTAACTCTTCGTTTCATTTAAATCCTTTTCTTTCAACCTCAATTCCTCATTTGACTAATCTCTGGCGTGAAAGCCCTAGGAGTATTAACGCATTATCAGTCGGGTCAATTTCAGGAAATACCTTTTGGTAGTGTAGTGGTTAGCATATCTGCCTATCAAGCGGAAGGCCGGGATTCGAATCCTCGCCGGGCTACCGTGCTGGGTAATCGCACGTTAAAAGGTGAGGCCTCTTTGATCCATTGCTCGCACAAGTTTCGACTTCTGAGGGTTGACGTTCGTCAGCTGGTTAACGGAACGAACAATTTTTTTTCTAGGACAATGGATACCAGGCATAGGCGAAGGTGGAAGTAATAGCGGGAGTTTGTCCTGTAACATTTCCAAAATCTTAATTTCATTAGAAATATAGAAAATGGGTCTTATAATGAAAACTTGCAAATACCAAACGAATACCATAAGAGTGAGATATGGATGATTTTGTTTTTTTGGACTATAAAGAAAAAGGCATTCATTTTGCATATTGAAAGTGAGTCGTTTCAACATCTTCATCAATTTTGAAAAGGGTAACTAACACAAGTTCGTAGGGCACTCATACTGCATATATTGAATATGAACGAAACATTTCTATAGAGTTCGTTAGAGATCAAACATTTCCTCTGAAATACTTTTTTTTTGACAGGCAACATATAATACACCGTTTCGAAACAAAACAAACGTTCATTTCAATGAATACAAGTTATAAAAATTGAGTATACTTCTCACTTTCCTATAAGAGTAGATATAAGTCATGTTTTTACAATTAATGTTCCGAATTCCCATGTAATTGAATAAGGAGGCAGGTATGAAAAAAAGACAGAAAAATATAAGAATTCAAGAATTTTTTGCGTTGGATAGAAACATCGGCTTATCTGTCATTAACTGCACCCCTCAGGCTGTCCTCATTTCATAAGATGCATATAATTCATTCAATTCCGAAATTTATCATATTTGCCTCCTGTGTTGTTTGTATGCACAACACACACGTAATCAAATACTTGTGAGAGTTTGCATGTCCAAGAACACGTTATTTTTTCCTATTGGTCACACATATCCCTTCCTCAATAATTTCATTCTAAAATTGATCATCATTCGTCAAGAGAAATGTGGATCGCATCACCTGAAACTGAAAGATACACATTTTCAGTTGTGTTTTCTGACCGCCTATTGAGCGAAAAGATTTCACAATTTTTTCAACTTTTAACGAGGATCAATTACAATATCACCAAATAGATATAACTTGACGCTCATTTTTTCACACCATACCAGAAGAAATATATATGTTTGTTCGTTCGTTTTTTCATATTCATCAATATCAGTATGAATTTTGATGTATATAAATTTAAATGTTATTTCCATATGATACAACATCCGTTGAGATATTATAGTCAGAGAAGCAGTTTTCAAAATGTCTTCTTTTTTATTTTCGTCTGTGGAATTATTACCATTAAGAGATGTTATCGCATTCTCGTAGCGTACATTTTGATTATCAATAATTGACAAAACTTATTTTTACTGGTTTTTCATTTCGAAATAGTACCTTCATGTGTTCGCAAAAAACAGAAACAAGGTCACTTGCTTAATAAACTACCATACACAAAATTGTATTCTAATGAGAAATATCCTGTCAAAATCATACCACACAGCACTCATTGGAATAAATGTTCTGTAATCGTTTGTGATCGATCAGAAGACACTCATTTTTCGTGATTTCTAGGAGTAAAGAGATGCTCTTTTGTTAAGTCAAGTCTTTTCCTATTTTTCAGTTGGCGAAAGTTCAAAAATAAATATAGTATATTTTGAAAACATATTCAATTGTAGCTCAGTCTTTCAATTCAATAACTACATTTTATCATATTGTGAAATCCCGAAAAAAATAATTCAAATCTGTTCCAGCAATTTAGGAAATAACCCTTCATTTCTGTTGACTTACCTATATTACGTTCTGGCGTTCTGGGTGTTGGGGCTCTGTCAAAGGTAAGTATCCCGTCATCAAAATCCATGAGGTGGTCAACCTCTGATTGGCAGGCAACGGTACCTTCGAGTACAGAAATTTTACTCAAAGGTTCATTTGATGGCGCATATGAAACTTGCATGTTTTTCGTTTCTTCAGTCTTTTCAGGAGACCTTACCAAATTAATTTTTGGTATCCTACCATTTTTTTCATTCCACCTCATCCAGTTGAAAACTCTGTATAATATTATTTTCTTTTTCTTGTCTACGAGAGAGCTGGGAATCTTCTCAGGTTTTTCAGATACTTTTTTACATTTTTTGCTAAGATTTTTCGATTCATCAAACATCTTTTTCGTTGGAGGCATCACAGAAAAAGTCAAATTATTCAAGTAAGCAAGCACACAAATCACTAGCACAATAAATTAACAATGACAAGATTCCAATTATGTTTGAACGTATCCCTTCCAATGACAGGTAATGTACTTGATAGCATAAATCGGATAATAAAACAGGTAGACACTAATTCCTACAAACTATTTGTTAGCAAAAGCGATAATGCAACCAATCGAGATAGGTTCAGATGTTTATTCCACTTTTGGTATGGACATGAATTTATACAGTGCGATCGTCTTCCCAACTTTTGAACGGGGTGAGAAATCGTGGTCGGACAAAATTCATTTCATCTGACGATAACTATATTTTCATGGCAGCATTCATTGTGAAGGGGACGATAACATTTTTATTTTCAAATAGAAAAGTATCTTTATTATCTATCGAATACCGCTTTACATTTCAGACTCTCTGTCCCTGAATTTTTACCGAAACAATTTTTTTCCAATATTCCATTGATGATTCTCATGCAATATCTATTTCAGGAAGTAATCTTCATCGACTTTTTGCCGAAATTGCTTTCAGAAACTCATCTCTCTTTGTGAAACGGTCTCTACTTCTGCCAGTCCGATGTAAAACTACCTCGGATTCAACTAGAGCATGCCCATTTCTTCAACTTGTGGTAATGTTAATCAGAAACAGTTTTACATTCAATCAAACTGAAACTTCGCATTCGCACGTCTCATCAGAATCGGTAGGATGAATATAAAAAAAAGGAAACATTTCAAGAGAAGATTTTGTGTGAGATTTTATAGAGATGTGAAAATTAGAAAATGAGCAATTTTTTCCTGATGCTGTTGTCGAAACTTCTAGGAAAACCAAGATATATTTTTTTCAAAAATATAAAATTCGACTGACTTAAAGAAGCACACGAGTTGAAAGGAAATCCATTCCCTCTGATTCCGCAAGAAAAAAAACACTGTGAATTCGAATTCCAATTCCATCAATTATCGAAACACTTTCATATCGAGCGGGATTAGTGTGTTTCCCTGTATTTATTCATATTTATTTCAGTGAAGATGGCTATGAGGAAGAATAGATACAATCGATTATTTGAAAATCACTTCGAATTGGGAATTGAAATGAGCAAAGTGCTATAATAATGAAAATAAGAGGTTTTTTGTTACAGTTCCACTGAATCGAATTTATTACCCATGGCATATGAACTTTTCCATTTATTGACATGGTGAACATTACATATTTTTTGCGGTAGCAAAAATAAATGAAATGCCTATTTTCTGTTGATGAATATACAGGGCTATTCTGCAGGAAATCCTGTGAATGGTAACAGAGAGTCTGTTGAATCAGGCAAAAGTTTGTCTATTTTAGAGTATGAAATTATACCGAAAAGCGGGCTTCTACTTTCGATCTCGGAGGTAAACAAAAAATCCGAAAAAATCCATAATGTTGTCCTCTCCTTTCGGAAAGACATTAGAAATCTGCTGCTATCTGCCTATGAGCTATCAGAATATGCCTATATTTTTTTTCATTTACCTCTTTTATTTTAGGAATTTCGATGATATAGCAGATGACTACAGGCCTATATTACATTTTATCCAAAATTATTGGAAAAATACCCAAAATTAGATTATAAAATTTCATTCATGAATAATAAGATGAAGAATAAACATCGACACACGATGCCATGCTTATTTCAACTGGAAAAATCTACAGAATCGTAGCTACGTATATCCATAGATTTATCAGAAGCGTTGGTTATGAAATTACTTTGTGGTCTGTAGAGGACATAGTAATCAAAAATGATAGTCTGGAATTATTCAAGAGCTATATAAAAAATAGACACCAGATCGTAAAATTAAATAACTTCATCAGCGATTCATTTGTCAAAGTACCGTCATTGAACGGTTCTCCTTCAGTTCATCCTCGGATGGGTTGTTTTTCATTTGAGTGCAAGTATGACATCATATGTTCGGCGACAATACTGCTAAGAAAAAACCTGGGAACAGCATAAGCACGTCACGATCAAAAAGTGGCTAGAAAGTAAACTCCTCACTATACATTTTCATAGAACAAATTTTTTACATTTCAATTATAACAGAAAAAATTTTCCTTGTTCCACTCAGCTTATCAATGACTATTATGAATTATCCCATTATCATGATGGACGGACCTATCGAATGGGATGTTCACATGGATTACATGATAATGAAGCTACAATATATTATATATAGATTGAGAGAAAATTCTACCCTTTCGTCAGCTATTGACGCTCTCTTCTGCACTTAGAAAGTCATCTAGAATGCGATATATTAGTGTGTTACGGCGCACTGAAAACCCATTTCCCACCTCTCGAAATATTACAGAAAAGTTTCCTGAGATTCATCCTGAGAAAAACATCGGGATTTTTAACCCAATCTTTCATGACACAAAATAAATGATATCAAACAACTCCACTATTACAATGTTACCATACCATACTTGAAGAGTTATAATTTGGAAGATCTACCAACACACGAATATAACACAGGACAAAAACATAAATATTTGATTACCAAAATCATGAAATCATGGAAAAACGTCCTACTCGTCCCACGCTCCCAAAATGTTTAACCTTCTACCCGATGATTTGATAAACATAACCAATCTGACATAGTTCAAAATTCACCTCAAAAACGGTTCGATTTCAAGAAGTGTGTGATTGGTGAATCGCATAGGGTGTCGTCAGTGAAAAGTAGATCTTGGGTTCAACCAAGTTGGCCACGTCCCCCCTAGACAATGGCCACAAATTATTAGTCACAACTGACGTCAATTCAGAGAAAACTTACAATTTACTTATATAACGTTTGATAAAGTAAATCATATTATACAGAACAGCGACGTTTTCTGAAACATGTTTCATCCAACAAGCATCATATAAATGTTCATGGAAAAGAGTTATTTTGAAAATATGAACGGAATATAGTGATATTTTATAAAAATGAATTCACAGAAAAATGACAAATTATAAATTATGACAATAATGAACATCAACTTAAAACTTATTTCCCCAAAGTGGCGATATTTCTTAGAAACAGATGATAGAAATGGGCTCGCTTTCCTAAAACATAGAGTCACGAACAGAAATATGACCTTTTTCCAAATGAATTGCAGCAGAAACGCCTTCACTCACCTACACTTAGTACTGAAATGTCATTGTCCCGCAAACACGGGAAAGAACTCGCAAAAATGAAAAAATTATAGGTATTTGCGTTATCTACTAGCAACTGAACTCACTGATAGATTTGTCACTTCTCCACATTAAAATACATGGGTTTGGAATGCCGTAGTAGACATCGTCTCATAGAATAGAAAACAGAATCACCGTATATCGAGCTGTTAGACATAAAAACAATAAAATTGAAGCTAGGCGATAACGGTTGTGATATCTCCCCGTACTAGCTCAATTATAGGGGTTCGTGGTTGTGGGTAAATTCGATCACAACAAAACGCCTCTTCACTTGACAGAATAACGCACCTTTATTACTCACAAACAACTACTGATACATTGAGACAATATTGGAAAACAATATTAGTCGAAATAAATCGACCAAAACAAACATCACTTTTATGAATCGGACAAGTGTCTCTGGTAACGTCCAGACACCGACTGCCCGCGTGATTTTACCACCGTACGCATTCTCACGCTTCGCGCCCGCACAGACACAGTTAAAGTTGCCTATATAAACGGGGCCACCACATTACCCCCCTTTTAAATCTAACATTTGTCCTCAATACAGATTTAAAACAAACTGGTGGTAACTACAATTAGATTTCTGGCTGAACAAATCTCCTTAAATTTAAAATGTTTTGAATTCCCAGAGAACAACCTGTTGAATCATCAGTAACTTCGTAGGAATTCGGTCCCTTCACAGCTACTATGGTGGCCGGACCCTTATAAAGTAAAAATAACTTTTTTATCTCATGTCTCTCACTGGATGACAATGAATGGGTTCTAACTAAAACCTTGTCACCAGTCTGAAAAGATACCAGCTTATGCTTCATCTGATGGCGAAGCTGGCGTTTTTCTGCTTTGCTTAGCAATTGTCTATGTGCTATCATAACTATCTGACCGTGATCAGGCTCTGGATCATCTGATGGCGGATAATCGACTTTATGAGTTGAGGGATTATCAACTCGTACACCAAAATGTAAATAGTGAGGCGGGAAGGTGGTACCGGAGTGGATAGCCCGATTAAGCCAGGTTTGTACATCATTTAAAACCGTAGCCCATTTAGTATGCTTTTGATGGCAGAGAGTTCGAAGAAGTCGCCCAATTTCGCGATTTACCCTCTCCGTGGGGTTCCCTTGAGGAAAATATATTGAGGTATGACGGATAATCACACCTTTAGCTTCCAAACTTTTATACCACAGGTTACTACTAAATTGTGTTCCATTATCCGACAGTATTACCCGAGGCGTTCCTATCTTCGGGAAATACTTTTTTATTAGACAGTTTAGTATTGTCCTAGTTGTCGCTTTCTTTAGTGGGTACAAAGATACGTATTTGCTAAAAGCATCTACGCAGACCAAAAGTTGGGTAGCCCCACCTCGGGATCTTGGGAGTGGCCCCACCAAGTCCAAACACATTACTTCGTTTATACCATCAGGCACGATGGAGTTCATCTCCCCATGTAAACGTGGTGATACCTTAGCCTTTTGGCATAATTCACAACTTGAAATGAATTTACGACATAATCTTCGCATTTTAGGCCAATAATAATTTAACGCTAATTGTCTAAAACATTTTTCGGCACCAAAATGGCCCTGTTCGTTATGTTCTTGTAGTACTAACTCCTTAATTTGCAATGATGGAATGCATAATTTGAAACCAGGATTGCCTTCAATACCCCGTCTGAATAATACCCCCTTATACATCAAAAACCATTTGGAGATTCTGGGCTCCACGTCATTTTGTTTTAACGCAACTATCATTTTTTTACAGAAATCATCTTGAAGCTGATCTGCCGCTAGTCGTTTCATATTCGCTAAAACAGTTCGACCTAGCTTAGCATTCTCCATTGCGAATATCGAAATGACATTATCTTCTGGAACCTGCAGCAAACCCTCACAGTTACTTTCCGGATATCTCGAAAGAGCATCTGCTATATAATTGTCAGAACCCTTACAATACTGAATCTCAAAGTCATATTCTTGAAGATATATAACCCAGCGAGACAAACGTGCTGAAAGTAGTCTACAGGAACGGATAAACGACAACGCTTTATGATCAGTTAGCACCGTCAATAAACGACCTAAAATAAAAACCCGCCACTTCTTTAGTGCAAAAACTACTGCTAACGCCTCCTTTTCAGTAACCGTATAGCGCAACTCTACTGCCTGCATCGTCCTACTAGCATACGCGACAATCTCCCTCGCTCCTGTAATCGCGTTTATTTGAAATAAAACTGCACCCAGAGCATATCCCGATGCATCTGTTTGAACATAGAACCTCCTTTCAAAATCCGGGTGCCTTAGAATGGCAGCTTTTAAAAACGCCTCCTTAACTTTTTGAAAGGCTTCTACTTCTTCCACCCCCCACTTCCATATTCGATCCTTCTTTAATAAAGATACCAACGGAACTGTCAATTTCGAAAAGTTTTCACAAAATTTAGAATCATAATTAATAACTCCCAAAAATGCTTTGAGTTGTCGTATGTTCCGTGGAGTTGGGAAATTCTGAATCGCACTTATCCGTTCCGGGTCCATACGACATCCTTGCGGTGATAGAATATGTCCAATAAAATTTACCTCCCTGAGAGCGAACCGACACTTTCTCAATTTGAGTGTTACACCAGCCCTCTTTAGTCTTTCAAAAATTATCTTTAAATGAAAAAGATGCGCATCTGGTGACTCGGAAAATACTAAGATATCATCCACATAAGCGGTCGTCCACTCCTTCACTTCTGCACCTAAAATTTTATCGAGTCCTCGAATGAAACTACCTACTGACGTTGAAAAACCAAATGGAAGGACCAAAAACACGTACGTCTGCCCTTCAAAAAGGAAGCCTGTATATTTTTGACAATCCTGTCTGATAGGAATCTGCCAATAAGATACCGTTAGGTCTAAAGTTGAAAGGATTTGACCCTGCGCAAAATTATACGCGATTTCTTGAGGGTTCGGAGGCATTACATGATCCTTAGCCATCCTAGAATTTAACAAACGAGCGTCTAAACAAACCCTAATAGATTTATCCTTTTTTTTAACTACTACCAGAGGACTTATGTATTCTGTTCGACTCGGTGCAATTATTCCCCAATCACGCATTTCCTCAATCTGTCGTCGTACCTCATCTCTGTATACGTGGGGAATTGGATAGGCTTTCTGAAAAAATGGCGAAGTATCGTGAAGAACTATCTCGTGTTCATACACATTCGTCCGTCCCGGTTGATCAGAAAAAACTTCCTTGTATTGAAGTAAGAGATCACCTAACCTATGTTTGTTTTGGTCATTAAAATATTCGGCCTTTGACGCAAGATCACGAATTTCCTTTTCAGAGTACAAAGTAATCTCCGATTTAACAGGACAATTAATCGTACTTCCTTCCTCATCCACAATTTCACTCACCGATATATGTACCCCAGGATTGGGTTCTCCTATAAACGGAAATTTATATAAGCGTCCATCAAATTCTCCCACTAGTACATTATCACCAAAACTAATACTAATTCGGTTATCACGTAACCAATCACATCCCAAGATAGCGTCCCTAGCTAATCCCGGTATAACCAAGAAACTATATTCAAATGCATAACCCCCCAAACTGAAATGAAGGAACACTTGCTCCCTAAGTATTGTTGACTTCGTGCCTAATGCCCCCATTAATGTAGTGCACTTACAAGGTAGTTTCGGAATATTTGGATTATTTTCTAATATACGATTCAAAAACTTTTGACTCACCCCCGTAATCTGACTACCTGAATCTACTAAACACCTCGTATCCTGATTTTCCAATAAAATATCAATTGTGGGAAGTACAGCAATAGTTTTCAATGTTGGTTCATCTTCCTCTAAAACGTCCTCAAAATCTTGACTAAAAACTGTTGATATTTCCCTAGCAGTATTTTCTACTGGCCTTTGCCTTTCACCTCTTTGATTCTCATCCTGATTTCTATTGACCGTTTGCTCACGATTTTGTCTATTATCTGGCCCTCTACTATTCCTATTTCTCCACATATCCCCCTGTCTTCCCCCATTATTTCCTCTATTACTAGAACTCCCCATTCCGACTCCTTCCTCTATAGCATCAATTTCTCGCAACTGACTTTCAATAGCCTCAACTGTTTTCAACCCTGAACTTACCAAACCCCTACGTATTTCGGGTGGAAAATGACGAATACACATATTTATTAGCTCTTCGTCGCTGATACGTTGTGACAAGTATTTCGCCTCCCGGATCACTTTTAAAAAATAATCAGCGCGATTACCATTCTCATACACCCCAAATTTAATCCTAGAATAGGTTTCCCTTTCTTTTTCTATACCCCAATATATTTTCAAAAATTCTTCTTTAAATTCCGCAAATGACGTAAACTCCTTTATTTCAGCCCAGTCCAGAGCCGATCCTTTCAAACAACCCATTGTAAAATAAATTCTTTTATCTTCCGGAACACCAGCTTCATTCATCAATGAAGACAACTTTTTTATAAATAATACAGGGTGGAGTATACCATTAGGAGAAAATTGAATATTGAATCCACCTAGATCTTTCCATGTTGATATGCAGTTGAAATTTTTTTGATATCGATTAACCGAATTCCCCAGGCCTTCTCCGAGAGTTTCAAAACCCTTTTCAGAAAACTGTGCCTTTTCATTAGATTGAACAATCGACTCGTCTATCTTATTTTCTAACATTTTTTTAGATAAATCTGTCAAACTTACATTTATCGACTTCATATTTTGATCAATAGATAACGACACCTGTGTAACCATTTGACTCAGGTTATCTTTCAATACATCACTAAGCGACAAACTAAGCTGCGAAAATGATCGCGTAATGGAATCAATCATTTTATCAACCATAACCTCTAAATCCTCAGAAGCCTTACTGTTTCCAGGAAGTTCCGCCGAATGGTCAACTAGAACTTCCCCAGAAGGATCTTCTTTCTTTTTATTTTTCTCTTCCTTCCGCGTTCCTACCATTTTTAAACAATCTCAAACTATAATCAGGTACTTAGGTTATAAATCTAAATACAAAATGAAGTAACATTCGAGGTTAAAATGTTCACCGGGTACAATATTATTATACAACCATGATAAAAGTTCACACAAAATATGCCTACGCCAGCACTTGATATTGTAATATCAGTCGTTCTATATTGCTTCCCTTCACGACTGTTCACTTGACCAAGCGACTACAAAAAAAAAATGGAAATTCCTCACCCAATCCAACTTGGAAGATAATTTCGATGACTCCGCTCGTCACCGCTCTCTTGCGTCCCCTTCGTACTTGATTAATCAAAACTGCTTTCCTGCGAAGAACACCTGCCGCTGCCTCTGACGCTATGCCACTCCGCGTACTTGACTAGGAGAACCGGAACTTCACTGTCTCCAACTCAATTCTTCTTTATTTGTAACTAGGCCCCGCTGGTAAACCTCAGTAACGAATCTCCATCCACTTTTGTGCTTTCCTTTACCCACATCAGCCACGGGTTGGGTGCCAAATGTGATATCTCCCCGTACTAGCTCAATTATAGGGGTTCGTGGTTGTGGGTAAATTCGATCACAACAAAACGCCTCTTCACTTGACAGAATAACGCACCTTTATTACTCACAAACAACTACTGATACATTGAGACAATATTGGAAAACAATATTAGTCGAAATAAATCGACCAAAACAAACATCACTTTTATGAATCGGACAAGTGTCTCTGGTAACGTCCAGACACCGACTGCCCGCGTGATTTTACCACCGTACGCATTCTCACGCTTCGCGCCCGCACACCCTTGACTTGCGCATTCGCACCCCCACAGACACAGTTAAAGTTGCCTATATAAACGGGGCCACCACACGATGGGGTTTTTTCTGTGGATGGGAGATAGGGAATTGTTTTTTGGGAAATGTTCACGTAAATATAGCGCCCACCCCCCACTCCTAAGTCCGGTTTACACCATACAAGTACTTGACTGAGGTATTGTGGAGATCGCCAAATCGACTCGGAGGTATTTTGTGTTTCCTTTAAGTTCAGTCGAATAGTGATGCAACATAAGCCAATCATTGCTATACACTAAATAATTTAAGAGACCAATTTTATGATATATTCTTTATAATAATGGACTGTGTACACACACCAGAGAAATGAATTCGAAGGGGCTTGGAAATTCAATCTCCCGTTAGAAACTTGAACATGGAACAGAATATTTCATTACACTTTACAGAAGAAATATTCACAGATGGAATCAATTTATGAATAAAAAATAGTTATTTAAAATAGTTATTTTTTTATTCAGAAATGATATATATAAATCAAGTCCTGGGACAGAGTCTGATATGATGCCGAATGGTTTAAATGGCGACTACCCCTGAAAAAACTTCAACTTATTTTCCTGGAAACAAGTTTTTGAGACACATTCTGATGTAGTGCATCACGTTGACTATATTTAGTAGTATAACTCTAGACATTTTCAGTCCTTCAAAATATCGGCGTCATATTTTAAATGGCGACCACCCCTGAAAAGACTTTGACTTATTTTCCTGGAAACGAGTTTTTGAGACACATTCTGATGTAGTGCATCATGTTGATTATATTTAGTAGAATGACTATAGAAATTTTCAGCCCTTCAAAATATCGGCGTCATAGTTTAAATGGCGACCACCCCTGAAAACACTTTGACTTATTTTCCTGGAAACGAGTTTTTGAGACACATTCTGATGTAGTGCATCATGTTGAATATATTTAGTAGAATGACTCTAGAAATTTTCAGCCCTTCAAAATATCGGCGTCATAGTTTAAATGGCGACCACCCCTGAAAAGACTTTGACTTATTTTCCTGGAAACGAGTTTTTGAGACACATTCTGATGTAGTGCATCATGCTGAGTATGTTTAGTTGTATACCTCTACAAATTTTCAGCTCTTCAAAATATCGGCGTCATAGTTGAAATGGCGACCACCCCTGAAAAGACTTTGACTTCTGATGTAGTGCATCATGTTGATTATACTTAGTAGTATCACTCCAAACAGATTCTTATAATTGGGGACTATTTGTTCTGCATTTTCTCAGTTGTATTTTAAATGGCAATACATCAGATGTAACTTCTGATCCCGACAATAATTATCGTTCATACCTCAGGGAGTATTTATTGATGAAATCGGGAAATATTCAGGAACATTGTCTTATTTTGTAACCTTATCTTGTTCATACAATGAGGTATACCAGATTATATGCCCAACACAAGGTACAGATTGCGAATGGCTAGCTTTTGTCAGGGAGGCAAGGGCGTGATTCGGTGCTATTTGAGAACTCCCAGAAATTCAATAGATGGCACTGAGAATGAGTCTGAAGTAAAATATTGTTAATTGGACGCCATCTACAGAAAGAAAGATTATACAAACTTATTCTCAAGCCAATCTCTGTAGAAAGACTTTACCATGCTGGAAAAGAGATTCTTGAATATACAAATAAACACGCAGGTGTCAAATAGAAATATTTAATTAAAATTTTAGTAGTAAATATCGTATGATAGATTTAGTGGTCAAGAGTTGAATATGGAATCAAATAATATAGAATGGTCAGAGTAACTTCAGCATAATGGTATAAAACAGTAATGACATCAACAATCAAGATGAATGCATTCAAACCTGTTGCATTTATATTTATTGCTGAAGGTTGACGTTTTTCCACTTTGTCACTCCAGTTTGATATTCACTTCGTTCGAAAAACTGTTCCTACAGTTTCACGATAGTATGATAGCTCCAGAACTCGGCTATCCCTTAGTATCCTCCATGAAGATCTCCACAGAGAGGAAGGTCTCTACTATCACCATTAATCTCCTCAAAATTCTCCACAAGGTCTCAACAGTTCTTCATGAGGTCTAAGTACTCGTCAATAGTTGTTGAATTGATTGCTCTGTTGTGGAAATTGGATGCTTCAATGTAGAATCCTGGCAGAACTGTTATAAGGAAAAGAATTATGATAAAACGTGTTCGGACAAAAATAATTTTATTTCTCAAATTTCTCGTGAAGCGAGTTGAAATTCACCCAAATTATTATCCTGAATTAAAATCCCAATAATGATGTTCAAATATTTACTTCAAATGAATGGAATCTATATTCTTTGGTGTAGGTAAATCAAAATTATTTTACAGTTAACCCACACGAGTTTTTCTTAGCGTTATCTACCAGGGCAGAAATGGGCCCTTGAAGACTTCCGTCCTCTCCAAATTGAAATTCAGATTTAAAAAAACAATTCCCGTTTCATTTCACGGTTACCAACTCGAACACGCTTCATTTCCACAAAACAGTTCCGAAAACACAATATGACATAAAAGCATAATCACATAACGCAGAAATTATTTACATTTGAGGTGTAGCTTCTGAAAACTCTATACTGTGGTCGATTAGATGAAATTATAAAAGAAGAATTTATGTCAACTGATCGGCTGAATGATATCAAGGTTTATATGACATGTTTACATTTCCATAACCAAATTTGCTATTTTATTGGAAGTAGACAAGTAGAGACCTTCGTGAGCTGTGAAAATAAACATGATTACGTATTTCATCAGATGGTATGCCTATAGGAAGTGTTTGAGTGACCAGTGTTTATATTTATTTCCCTGCTTTTCTGAAGAAAATAACGATTACAGAAATGTGAGCGTTACAATTTGTGGAAGATACGTGGTCAAGAAGGATAAGTGTTCCAACTGCCAAGGATGCAAAAGAATCCACGTACCAAAATGTTTCAAATCATATTATGAGTTTGATGAACTATGTCCTTTGTGTACACCAAAACAGAAACTGAGGATATGAATTTATTTCGAATATGGAATGGAAATTATCCCGTGTTCGAATTACCAATTCGGCTATCGTCCACCAGGTGGCCTACCCTTAATCAACGAGACAAGTTTTGTGTTATTACTCTGTTTTCGTTGTTTAGCTGTCTAGTATTACTCTGTTCAAAGTTGTTTAATTAGATGTCGTTACTTGTATTGAAATTTCTGGAAGAAGCTCGACGAAATCGAGGTAGCCATGTCGGCTTTTCATTCTTCTGTTCGTGTAAGAAACGACGCCAGTCGATATTAGTGATCCGACAGAAAAATCAATTTTATTGATAAAATTATATCCAGAGTGGATTGATTATGCTTATGAATGTTCCAAAGTGCTTGGACATCATGTATATTGTATTTGTTCCTGCTGGGACATGCATTTAACCTCGGTACGAGGTTTTTATGGAGGAGGGATTTTTGAAGAATCTCCACCCCTTCTATTTGGGTAATTCTTCGGAGTATGGGAAGATTTCCTTTTGTGTTATTTTGCTGGTAGAAGCCACCCCGTTGGCCCTGTCCGCCATTTTGTTAGTCAAGACTGAATGCAACTTTCATGATTATTGGTTGAGTTTTCCTGAGATGTTCCAATGATGGATTATTTTCCTGCTAAAATCGTCTTTCTGGATAGTACCTGGTTATGAGGATTCAGGATTTTTGTCTCTACATTTCTTGTTTGTCGAAGGCGAAAAGAAGATAGTTCAACCTTGCAACCGTTCCAACCACTCCAGATGAACTACTTTCCCCAGACTTTCGTCTCTCCACTTTTTACCTGGTTATGGTGACTGAGAGGGTGGTCCATCTGAGAAGCCTGTCAAAAACTGCTCAGCCCAAGGATGCTTCATCTACTCCCCTAGCTGTCTTTCCTTTTATTGCTTGGATACGACGTACCTGATTTGAGTGGATGGTACAACTTTTGGCTTCAACCAACTTCGTGGGACATTAGACTACTGCATAGTCTATACAGGATAGTATACATAAACCAACTTTGATATTTTTCATGTTTTACCTGCTACTTTTTTACTTCCATCATATTTGTGTGTAGCAGCCCTCGTACAGTACTGGACGATCGCTCTCATATTTTCATAACACTTGCAAAAGGTCATCACATGATAAATTCATATTGTATTTTGGTTTAACTGACCTGAAATCACTATTTAACACCAAAGTGTCATTTCCATGAAGTTGATTGACCGTTAATTATTTTTTGTGTATGTCATAAGGGGTTTTTTATTACATAATATTTAAGGAAGGTTTTTGTTTGACTTCAGACTCCTCCCACCTTTCAGCAGTATTGAATATTGATGTGTAGTTCATAAATATTACACGAAGTGTACACCAACTTTTTTTTGTATCTTGTTTTCCCTTTTCGAACAAGATCTGAGCAATCTTTCATGAGAAGAAATGGGTGGCGTCCAAATTAAATTGTTTCACTTTGATTTTAAGTTAATATAGCCCATTAGTGAACCTCGACCACGTGCTCTACCTAATTTACAGCTAACGGCACTATTGTTTACTAAGAAAACAGTACAGTGGCGCCTGGTGCGTGGGGCCCGATTTTTTAAAAGTGATTCAAATTTTTCAATTCACACTACACATCAGTTTTCAATTTGTTGCTGGTCTGGGAGCCTGAAGTTAGTTGGCTGGAGTAAGTTTTGATAGGCTATTTTTATTTTGCTCATAGCGAGTGGTTAAATTTTCATAGTTTTTTCGAAATTCTTATATCATGGAGGAGACATTCAGACCAGTTCATTTACTTTATGAAGAGTGTACTTATGAATTGGCCATTAGAGGTGTAGTTTACACAAAAAATCAAGATGAACGAAGACGAATTCTTGCTCGTATGCTTGATAAAGAGAATAATGAACTAAAACGTCCTGGCGCTTTGATACAACTGTCATTGTATAAGTACGATTTTGAAACAGAAAAAAGAGCAATTAGTGATTCTATTTCTTCTATTAAACTCATTTTAAATGACTTTGAGGGCACATCGGAGGATTCAATTTTCAAACGTATAAAGTCTCGACTAGCCCATGTAACTGGACGTGTCAAACGACTACCAGTTCCTGCAGATAATGTAGATGAAGTAACTAAATTTAAAAATGAAACCTTAGGTGAATGTTTATTACTAGATGCTGATTTGCATGAGAAAGCTAACTCCCAACAGCAGGAGACAGGGACAAATGCACCTATTTCACCAACGCCTGTGCAACCTTTTTTCAATATTCCAACACCAATTATTTCATATAGTGCAAGACAACTACCTGTGTCTGATTGGGGTTTGAAATTTTCAGGGGATCCCAAAGAGTTATACAATTTTATTGATAAAGCAACTGAATATGCAAATGCAAGGGGGCTCACAAAGTTAGAACTTTTCAAATCTGCTGTTGAATTATTTTCCGGTAATGCATTCTTATGGTTTTTGCAAATCAAACACTTGGTGACAGACTGGGACAGTTTAGTAGTTAAATTGAAATCTGATTTTTTACCTCCACATGAGGAAGATGATATTTGGGAATCAATCAAGGCTAGGAAACAGCATAAAAATGAAACCATTGTTATATACTCTGCTATCATGGAAAGTTATTTCAAACGTCTCTCTAGACCACCTTTAGAAATCACTAAAGTAAAAATAATGAGGAAAAATATTCTACCCGAGTACATTCCTTATTTAGCTCTTTCTGAAACAAATACAGTAGAGGAATTAGTCAAACTTTGCAAACGTCTAGAAGAAGCAAATTATATAAAAAATAAGTCTTTACAAACAAAAGTTTCACAAGTGACCTGTTCATGTTCCCATGCTGAGAACTCTGTTTCAACTGTTTCAATTTCACCTTCAGTCACTCAGAATAGTGGATCTAGCTCCCAAAATAATCATTATAGAAATTTTAACTCAAATAAAAATCGTTTTAGGAGTAATAAAAACTCAAGTTTTAGTAAAGATTCCAGAAATTATAATAAGAGCCCAAGTCAATCATTTGTTAAAAATGAGCATTTAGCTAGAGAAGAAACCCCTAGTTCATCTAAGAGCTCGGAAGAATCTTCAAAAGATGTAAAAACTTTATTGTGTTGGAATTGTCGATTTCCGAATCATACGTATCATAACTGCATGATGAAAAGGACAGTTTTTTGTTTCCGATGTGGTGCTCAAGGTGAAGTGAGTAAAACTTGTAAAGTTTGTTCAAAAAACTAGGTAGGAGTGGGTGCTCATCTGGCCAACACTTCTCTCCAGATCCTTTCGAGGCCAGTCTTTCAAAATCAAATTTCAAAGATTCACTCGTTGTAGAAGCTGCAAAATGGAAGCTTTGGTTGAATGAAGTTAAAAAATTTTATAAGCAAAATATTTCAAATGATGCACGAGCTGCACCTTTATTTGTAGATAAAGAAAATGATAACAGGCCTTATATTTCGGTCCTTTTATTTAATCAAAAAATAATTGCTCTTTTTGATTCTGGTTCTACCGCCAGCATTGTCGGTGGAGAAGCCATTCCTTTTCTTGAAAAGCTGGGGTTAGAGGTTACTAACAATAACAGCTCTATAAAGCATGTCATGACAGCAGATGGTACTGAAAATAAAGTTATAGGATTTGTTGATTTACCCATTTGTGTCACTGACGTTTGTCGATTGGTAAAAGCTCTAGTAGTTCCCTCTATCAAACAGTCTTTCATACTTGGTAGCGATTTTGCACAGAACTTTGGGGTAGTTGTAGATTTTCAAAACAATTCTTGGCAGGTCAGGAGTAATGAATGTAAAGTTGATTTGTCAATTGGCAAAAATGATATTAAACTTTTCTGTTCTAAAGAATTATCCTCTTTAGACACTCTAAGTGTTGAAGATAGGAAAAGGGTTGATGAGGTTATTTCCTCTTATGAGATTATAGATGGAGATTTGCACTTTGGTAGGACTGATAAAGTAATTATGCATATAGATACGGGAGATGCACGACCTGTTAGGCAGAGGCCTTACCCTATGTCCCCTTTTATATTGAAAACCATGAATGAAGAACTTGATGAGATGTTACGTTTAGGAATTGTAGAAGAATCGCAGAGTGAATGGTGTTCACCTGTTCTCCTTGTAGATAAGTCAAATGGTGAAAAGCGTCTGTGTTTTGACGGGAGAAAGCTCAATGCACTCACTAAACACGACAGTTACCCACTTCCACGCGTGGATAGAATTTTAACAATGTTACGGAACGCAAAATTTATATCTTCCATCGATTTACGAAAAGCGTTCTGGCAAATACCTTTAGATCAGGAATCCCGTGAAAAGACTGCGTTTAGTATCCCTGGAAGGGGATTGTTTCATTTCAAAGTTGTTCCGTTTGGTCTTAGAAACTCTGCTCAATTTCTTTGTCGGTTAGTAGATTCAATTTTTGGTCCTAAGTATGAACCATACATTTTCACGTATCTTGATGATATAATTGTTATTTCTTCCACTTTAGAAGAACATTTGGATTTATTATGTACAGTAAGAGATCGTCTTTCAGAAGCAAAATTAACAGTAAATTTAAAGAAATGTAAATTTTTACAACCCTCTTTGAAATATTTAGGTTTTCTTATTGATGAGCATGGCATTAGAACCGATCCTGAAAAGGTTTCGGCAATGGTGAATTATCCTAGGCCAACCACTGCCACGGAAGTAAAGCGTTTTATTGGTTTAACCTCTTGGTATCGCCGTTTCATTCAAAATTTTTCAACACTGATGGCTCCGATTAATGCACTTTTGCATGGTCGTAGAAAAAATCAGCCTATTAAATGGACAGATGATGCTGAAAACTCTTTTCTCAAAATCAAGGAAGCGCTCGTTTCCGCTCCTATCTTATGTCCACCTGATTTTTCACAACCGTTCATTATTGAATGCGACGCCTCTGATACGGGTATAGGAGGAATACTTCTTCAAAAAATTGATAATAGTGAAAAAATAATTGCTTATGCTAGCCGTTCTTTATCTCGCCAGGAGCGAAATTGGTCAGTGACTCAACGTGAATTGATGTCCGTAATATTTTGTGTGGAGAAATTCAGGTCTTTTGTTGAAGGCACTCATTTCACAGTGATTACAGACCACCATTCGTTATTATATTTGGATAATATGAAAAATCCTACAGGCAAACTGGCTAGGTGGGTTCTACGTCTCAGACAATTTTCATTCGATATTAAATTTAGAAAAGGTTCGTCAAATGTAGTACCGGATGCATTATCTCGTATCTCTCAAGATAATCCAGCTCCACATATTTCATTTCTTGATATTTCACCTACTGTGTCAGATACCTGGTATAACAATATGAAAACTAAAATTTGTGAAAATCCTGATCAATTTCCTCAGTGGAAAATAGAGAATGGTCAAATTTTTAAATATATTGCTTCAAAGTCTTCCCTAAAATCTAACGTGAGAGAATGGAAAATATTAGTACCAAAATCTCAAAGACATACTCTCATAAAATCTTTACATGATCCTCCTACGAGTGCTCATTTTGGTTTCTTCAAAACTTTATCACGAATTAAAGAGTTATATTATTGGCCACGAATGCGGCAAGATGTTTTAACGTATCTTAAGAAATGTACCATCTGTGCTTCTCAAAAGTTACCTCATACCACACGATTTGGTTTAATGGGCAAAGAGAAATCCGTTGATTTTCCATGGCAAGTAGTAGCCGCCGATCTTATGGGACCTTTTCCCCGATCAAAGAATGGGAATTCTTATCTGTTAGTCATTGGTGATTGGTTCAGTAAATATGTTATTTTGCACCCTATGCGCAAAGCTACGGCCCAAAATATTGTCAAATTCATGGAAAATAACGTCTTTTTAGTATTTGGAGTTCCGCAGTATTGTATTGTTGACAATGGAACGCAATTTGCTGGTTCATTATTCAAGAAATTATGTGAAAATTATCAAGTCCAAAAAATTTGGTTTAATGCTCGTTATCACCCACAAGTAAACTTTGTAGAACGTATGAATAAAACCATTGGTACCGCCATCCGGTGTTATGTCCAACAACATACTGATTGGGACCAACATCTTCCAAAAATTGCTCACGCAATAAATACTGCCAAACACGAGGTGACAGGGTATACTCCTTCCTTTTTGAATTTTGCCAGACATGTACCTTTATCCGGAAAGTATTACGGAGAAATCCAAAGTACTTCAGACCTAGAAGTTATGCCCGGTGATAGAGATTCTTACGTTGCTGACATGAATTCTTTGAAAGAGATTTTCACAGAAGTTCGTGCGAACCTCCATAAATCTTATGAAAATAACGCCAACAGATATAACTTACGTAGAAAAGATATAACCTATGAGGTAGGGGACAAAGTATATAAGAAAAATAAAGTTCTTTCCAGTGCTCCTGACAAATTCTCAGCCAAGCTCGCCCCAAAGTATTGTCCAAGACCATTTACCGTAGTACAAAAGATGTCAAAACTTGTTTATAAATTGCAAGACTCTGATGGTTCACCAGCTGGTGAATGGCATGTCAAAGACTTGAAGCCCTATTATGGTTCAAATTCTGACGTTTCTGTTGGATAGGTAATCTTCAAACTTTGCTTTATTGCCTTTTCATTCCTGCCACAAGATTTTGATATTGTTTTGTAGTACCCCATCATTTGTAAATATTCTTGTTTTAATTTCTCTCTTGTAATCGTCTTACAAGGTTCGTTTCCCACTAGTTCTTGTTGTCTACGTTTTGGCAAGTCCTGATGTTCAAGGGCTCAGTACTTCGTATGAATGGAGGAATCCCAGTTTCTTCCCGAGTATTATAAGCAGTCAATAGGCCTCGGATACCAATATTCGGTGGTGGTTACAGGGAAACCAGTCCTAACGTACTAGAGGGAACAGTTCTGAAGGTCTGTAGTGTTCTGGTGACAACATCTTTTGAATGAATAAGTTGCAGTTAGCAGCCTCGGATGATAAGCATTTGAAAATAGTATGTTACTTTTCGATGCAAACAGGTTCTTCATTTTGAATGTCCAATATGGATGGCTCCATTTCACCTGATGACCGAACAGTTGGGCTAACGTTGTATGAGTGGGTAGATTTTAAAATTAATTATATTTCTTTTTGATGTATAAATAAGGGAATTACTGTAAATATGTACATTTGTGTTGAGTACCTTTTAAACAACAGAGTAATTGTGATGTATTAGTAAGTTGCCTGAGAATACCGATTTCGACCTTTTCCTGATCTAGACTCTCGACCAGATTTTGACAATTTTCCGATTCTCGACTTTATCTCTCGTTAGATGTTACTCTAATCAATTTTACAGAGATGTCCATATTGTGTTTTCCTTTTTTATAGGCGTGTGGTACGCGTAGTTACCAGTATGCAACTAACTACATTACATATCACATTTAGGGTCAGTTTAAAAAAAAATAGCTTTTCAATCTATTTTTTCTTTTTGAAGGGGGATGGTATCCCGTGTTCGAATTACCAATTCGGCTATCGTCCACCAGGTGGCCTACCCTTAATTAACGAGACAAGTTTTGTGTTATTACTCTGTTTTCGTTGTTTAGCTGTCTAGTATTACTCTGTTCAAAGTTGTTTAATTAGATGTCGTTACTTGTATTGAAATTTCTGGAAGAAGCTCGACGAAATCGAGGTAGCCATGTCGGCTTTTCATTCTTCTGTTCGTGTAAGAAACGACGCCAGTCGATATTAGTGATCCGACAGAAAAATCAATTTTATTGATAAAATTATATCCAGAGTGGATTGATTATGCTTATGAATGTTCCAAAGTGCTTGGACATCATGTATATTGTATTTGTTCCTGCTGGGACATGCATTTAACCTCGGTACGAGGTTTTTATGGAGGAGGGATTTTTGAAGAATCTCCACCCCTTCTATTTGGGTAATTCTTCGGAGTATGGGAAGATTTCCTTTTGTGTTATTTTGCTGGTAGAAGCCACCCCGTTGGCCCTGTCCGCCATTTTGTTAGTCAAGACTGAATGCAACTTTCATGATTATTGGTTGAGTTTTCCTGAGATGTTCCAATGATGGATTATTTTCCTGCTAAAATCGTCTTTCTGGATAGTACCTGGTTATGAGGATTCAGGATTTTTGTCTCTACATTTCTTGTTTGTCGAAGGCGAAAAGAAGATAGTTCAACCTTGCAACCGTTCCAACCACTCCAGATGAACTACTTTCCCCAGACTTTCGTCTCTCCACTTTTTACCTGGTTATGGTGACTGAGAGGGTGGTCCATCTGAGAAGCCTGTCAAAAACTGCTCAGCCCAAGGATGCTTCATCTACTCCCCTAGCTGTCTTTCCTTTTATTGCTTGGATACGACGTACCTGATTTGAGTGGATGGTACAACTTTTGGCTTCAACCAACTTCGTGGGACATTAGACTACTGCATAGTCTATACAGGATAGTATACATAAACCAACTTTGATATTTTTCATGTTTTACCTGCTACTTTTTTACTTCCATCATATTTGTGTGTAGCAGCCCTCGTACAGTACTGGACGATCGCTCTCATATTTTCATAATACTTGCAAAAGGTCATCACATGATAAATTCATATTGTATTTTGGTTTAACTGACCTGAAATCACTATTTAACACCAAAGTGTCATTTCCATGAAGTTGATTGACCGTTAATTATTTTTTGTGTATGTCATAAGGGGTTTTTTATTACATAATATTTAAGGAAGGTTTTTGTTTGACTTCAGACTCCTCCCACCTTTCAGCAGTATTGAATATTGATGTGTAGTTCATAAATATTACACGAAGTGTACACCAACTTTTTTTTGTATCTTGTTTTCCCTTTTCGAACAAGATCTGAGCAATCTTTCATGAGAAGAAATGGGTGGCGTCCAAATTAAATTGTTTCACTTTGATTTTAAGTTAATATAGCCCATTAGTGAACCTCGACCACGTGCTCTACCTAATTTACAGCTAACGGCACTATTGTTTACTAAGAAAACAGTACAAAATATTACAGAGATTCAAACATTAGGATTAATTTTCGCAACATTCTTCGAAACATCCTTCTCTGTCTTGAAAGCCAAATCACAATTTGTCTCAAGAGCTCGTATACCGGGTGACCCGGAACCAATTCACCCCCTGTGTCCACGTTGTTATTTTGTATGAATGCTCGGTACTTCGATTTATAGCTATGAGTGTACAATTTAGCAAGTATCCAACCATATTTATATGACATTTCCGGTTTTATCGGAAGCTTTTCCAATGATATATCACAATCATACATTCAAAATATGCTGGTATAATCAGGATTTCATGAGAAAATACTCTTTGAGTTCCCCTCGAAACGGAACATTTTCATGCAGTTACGTATCGGGGGCAAATAAACCAATTTGCACAAAGAACAGATATTATAAGAACTCGGAACGTTTTCCTTTTCATTCCTAGGGGAGAGAAAAACCAAAAAAAGCATTCCAGAATATGGAATATTGAACAATATCATTTGATTAAAACAATTCATGGCCAAACTTTTCACATAATATTTTTCAGCAGATTAGCTATTTTTAAAACTTCATTTTCCTTTATATTCCAACTTCAAGTTTGTCATTTCTCAAATACTAACATAGGAATTTGGGAGTTGGTTATAAAATCGAATACAATCCATGTTTTGTTTTTCGATATGTATTGGAGATTCTCACCAAATTTAAAGATGTATTAGCATTCAAGAAATGATAGATGATGTTGAAAAATTAAAAAGACTAAAATTTCAAAATTATCTAATCCGCATAAAAATATTGTGTGAAAAGATTAGCAATAAATTATTGTTCAAATATGATTTTATTCAATTTTCAATAGCATTCTTTCACAAAGATGTTTCGTTACGAGTGGAATACAAAAAGTAATATTTATAAGATATCAACTATATGAGAGGATTGTGAATTAAGAGTATGATTGTGATATATCATTGGAAAAGTAATTTTATACTCTGTCGTTATTCCTGAAAAAATACTTTCCATTTGAAATATAAAAATTGGATGCGCTTCCGGTCAAACCGGTTTGATACTTGCTAAGTTGATAAACTTACATTGATGACTACGAATTGAACTGTAACTTCAAAACAACATCGAAGATACAAGGCAGTAAGTTGGTTACCCGGTATACTCAACGTTCTGCATCATATCAGAGGTGGTCACCAATTCAACTATGACGCCGATATTTTGGAGAGATGAGAATTTGTGGGGTTGTACTCAACATGATGCACTGTATGAAAATCTGTCCAAGGGACTCGTTTCCAGGAGAAAAAATAAATTCTCTCCAGGGGTGGTAGCCATTTAAACTATGACGCCGATATTCTGAAGGGCTTAAAATTTGTGGCATTATGCTATTGAATATCCTCAACATGCTGCACTATATCATCATCTGTCTCAGGTACTTGTTTTCAGGAAAAAAAAAATTTCTAGGGGCTGTCGCCATTTAAAATATGACGCCAATATTTCGAAGGAATGAAAACATGTGGTGTTATACTAGTAAATATTCCCAACATCAAGCACTACATCAAAATGTGTCTCACAAACTGGTTTCCAGGAAAAAAATCATAGTCTTTTCAGGGGTGGTCACCATTTTAACTATGACGCCGATATTTTGTGGAGATATACTACTATATATATTCTACATTATGAACTTCATCAGAATGTGTCTCAAAGTCTTGTTTTCAGGAAAAAAATTAATTCTTTCTAGGGGTGGTCGGCATTTTAACTATGACGCCGATATTTTGAAGGGCTAAAAATTTGTAGAATTGCACTACTAAATATACTCAACAAGATGCACTTCATCAGAATGTATCTCAAAGACTCGTTTCCAGGAAAAAAATAAATTCTCTCTAGGGGTGGTCGCCATTTTAACTATGGCGCCGATATTTTGAAGGGCTAAAAATTTGTGGAATTGCACTACAAAATATACTCAACATGATGCACTTCATCAGAATGTATCTCAAAGACTCGTTTTCAGGAAAAAAAATAAATTCTCTTTTGGGGTGGTGGCCATTTTAACTATGACGCCAATATTCTGAAGGGCTGAAAATTTGTGGAGTAACACTACTAAATATTCTCAACATGATGCACTTCATCAAACTGTGTCTCAATGACTCGTTTTTAGGAAAAAAAAAATCTTCTCTAGGGGTGGTCGCCATTTCAACTAGGTATTGTAAAAAGGCAAATTTTCAGAAATAATAATTTCATAACATTGTTGAGGGCTATGTTTTATCCCCATTTCAATAAACCTGACTATTTTCTACCATTGATTATGATTGCTATAAAAATTCTACCATCTGAGTTAACCCCCAAACCGCGAGCCTTTTGGGTTCGCGTCACTATGACGCCGATATTTTGGAGGGCTGAAAATTTGTGGAGTTATACTACTATATATAATAAACATAATGCACTTCATGAGAATGTGTCTCAAGGACTCGTTTTCAGTAAAAAAAAAAAATTCTCTTTAGGGATTGTCGCCATTTTGACTATAACGCCGATATTTTGAAAGGCTGAAAATTTGTGGAGTTACACTACTAAATATACTCAACATGATGCAATTCATCAGAATGTGTTTCAAGGACTCGTTCTCAGGAAAAAAATTAATTCTTTCTGGGGGTGGTCGCCATTTCAACTATGACGCCGATATTTAGAGGGTTGAAGATTTGTGGAGTCATACTACTACATATAATCAACATATTGCACTACATTAGAATGTGTTTTAAGTTTTCAGACAGAAAAATAAATTCTCTCTAGGGGTGGTCGCCATTTTGACTACAACGCCGATGTTTTGAAAGGCTGAAAATTTGTGGAGTTATACTACTGAATATACTGAACATGATGCACTACATCATAATGTGTCTCAAAGACTCCTTTCCAGGAAAAAAAGGAAGTCTTTTCAGCTATAGTTATAGTACTATATATACTCAATATGATGCACTACATCAGAATGTGTCTCAATTTTTGTCTATATCTTATGTGGTGAACATCCACAAATTCCAAACTATCGAATGAAATTGAAATCAATAAAAATGTCCATAATAATTATAACTTTATATTGAAAAAATCTTATTCAGAACCATGTACTTTTTTCAAAGTGAGTGAACAATGTTGTTGGACCCCTTCGATTAAAAATAACTTGACATTTTTCTTTGACCTACTCACATTCTAACAACAGATAACAACAGATCCGCAAAAATTTCGTGCCATTACAGTCAATTACTCTGAATGAACGCACGAAACTTAACCTATCCTAGTTCATCGGAACCTAATACTTTGACAGTTTTGTCAGCGAATCTATATCTTCCACCTCATGAAGAAAACTTCGCTCTAGAAACGTCTTCGGAAACATGTACTTCGAACCGCACAAACGCATCCCTCTCTCATAAAATGTTTTCATCTGGACCAGTCGGTTAGAACGTAGCTACTCAGAGAGAGTTTTTGGATGCTCCGTCAGAAAGTTTTCCTTCAATTCCATGAGGGCAGCTTTTCACATTGTATATTGTGCTTGTCGATATCTTTTTAGCCACTCATGAAGGTAGAGTTTCAAATGCAGCAGTATCGGATCAATTTATAGGAATTCTCGGGTGGTTGTAAGTTCGAGATATCAAGCGGTTGGGAAGCCACAATTATATATACAAAAAATCATAGATTGCGCGTGGGGTTTCATTCATCTAGTATTCTATGTTATGATCTCTATATGTAATAATACTCATTCAATTCATTATCATTACTAAAATTTGTTTTATCCATACATGATATATATTACATTATATATATATAGAGAGAGAGAGAAGAGAGAGAAACTTATTTGGGTTGCAGTCCGGGGATGACAATTAGGCTGTTCTCTTTGTTTTTGTCCAGTTTTCGAAAATGTTTATTTTCAAGACGCTACAATATGTAAATGTATAATATGAATTACAATATATATATATATATATATATATATATATATATATATATATATATATATATATATATATATATGTTTCGAGTTCGGAGGACGAAACTCAATCATCACCTAGAAGATGGCAAATGAGACTTTGCCGAAACGTTGTGACAATTATCCTTCAGGGGATCAAAACCACAGGACACGGAATGAAACCCGAAAAAACAACTCATCATGTTCATATATATATATATATATATATGTATATAAATATATATATATGCCCACTGTGCAAAAACTCATCGCATTAACGTTATTATATAGTAACCTAGATACATTGTTACGTTATGATTTCGGTGCCCATAACGTACTAATGACCATTTTAGAGTCGTTATATGTCCACCAACATAACAAAATATATATATATATATATATATATATATATATATATGTATATATGCCCACTGTGCAAAAACTCATCGCATTAACCGGTGCCCATAACGTACTAATGACCATTTTAGAGTCGTTATATGTCCACCAACATAACAAAATCGCAGATACGTTACATAAAGTTCGTATCTGGTATGTATCCGAAACTGTTCTGTTATATCTAAAGTACTTTTGCGTGATGAAATAGTTACATGAAAAGTCCGTTTTTCTTACATTACTGGAAACTACTTTCTTACAGGAAAAGTACTTTCTCAAAGAGGAACAACAACTGATCTATTATGTCTCAAGTCTCTTCTTTTTAGGTTTTTTCGGATGTATTAAGTACATCATAAAATACCTAAATCTATCTTTCCATGATATTCTATTGATGGATTATTAACATTTCAAGTACGAATGGCAGAACCTTTATGGTTCATTGATTAGAGCTTTCCTAGGGAAATTAATAAAATATTCAAAAATACACATACAGCACAAAGTTTGACACAAATGATATACCCATTTATGCCCAAGCTTTATGCTGTCTTCAGTCGAGTTTATATTACTAAGTATATAAATCATGGCCAGGTAAAAATGACAAGATATGGATTATTTAGAATGTATGAATAAAAAATCAATTGAATGATTACGTCCAGTGAATGATAGTGACATTCAGTTGAATCTATACATGTTCAATAGGGATGATACCACCAAAATGTTTATATTGACGGGATTTAAGTAAACGCGAATTTCATATAAAAAAATTTATATATTAAAACATGAACATCAAACAAAATAATAAACAAAAATACACATTCTCTCTAAACATTAAATATACAACATGAACATCAAACAAAATAATAAACAAAAATGCACATTCTCTGTAAATATAAAATATACAAATAATTAATATTTATTGAAGTCTAATAATTGAAAACTCTTAAATTGCAAGAAGGCTACCTTATGAACACGAACTTTCAAGTTTTCCTTAAGAGTCGCTGTCTTTTATTCTGAAATTATTTTTTTGCCCTGTCCAGGAACAGAATGTTGCCAAGGTGTTTGACAATGTGAGGGATAATATCCTCCTTAGAAAGTCCGCTTCATTTTTTCCTCCGTATTGTAAATATTTCTGTACCTGAAAAGTTCGAGAAATGATGATTTTATAATATCGAAACAAGCTCATAGACAATCAATGTGCAAAACTTTCATTCAACAGGAAGCTTCAAACAAATCGTCTCACTTATGAAGATAATATATTTTATAAACGATGAATTTTATGTCAGAAGACACACTACTTGAGTATATGTTATTCTCTTCTTGTATGAACAATAATAAATGATCATAAAAATGGTACATACAAATTGTTTAAAAGCTTCATCATTTGATTTTATTAATTCATCAAACTCTAATAGTTGGGCCAAATCTGTCAGTGGAAGGAAATCTTTGATGAGATCCTCACCAACCATTATTTCATATTTATTTTTTGCTTCGACTTCTAATGTGTTCAGCCTCGATGTCATCATACTAAGTGTGGCCTGCATCTCTATTAGTTTCTTCATTATGTCCGAATTTGTGACACTGTTATCTAACATGATCATGGTAACATTTGACTGATCTGTAAAATAAAAATTTTTTATACCTTGGTTGAGTACTTAACTGAATGTTGATCAATCAGCACCAAATGAACTAGATCATAATTAAATTCATCTCTGTAGTTATTTACTGCTATAAGAAGCTAATACTAATGAAAAAATCAAAAGATTGAACAAATAAATATTCACAAATTTTGTGAGTTGTACCTAGTAACAATTTCATCCATTGAAAAGAAAAAAAATTTGAATTACAAAATAATACACAAAAATGTATCTATACCTCGGCCTCCATCATCTGAATTTATAGCAGAACTATTCTTGCTACAACTTGGAATAGGTGATATGTTATCAGTATCCAGAGATGACGCTGAAAAATATGTGAGAATTAATTTTATTTCAAAAAATCCTATCCTGTTTTGTACCTTCATTGGATGATTTCGAACCGTCATCATCAGTTCTTTCCGCCATAATATTGCTGAATATTCCTCCTGAAAAATCAAAATTTTATGTTCAAATTGAGATACTGATTAATGAACCAAATACCGACTTATATTAGCAGAATCATTCAACATTATCACCCATACCACTCAATGCATAAATGGCACTCAATGCATAAATGGAAAGATGTTTTTTCACTTATAATATCATAAGAGCTTAAATTATTTCCAGGAATAATTTAAGCTTGTGTGGTATTCGGTAAGAAAATTTCACACCATAATTTGGAAAAAAATTATTAATCTTATCTGACATTTCAAATTAATTTCACTGCTTGTCAAGTCCACCATGTTTCCTTAAATAAAAAATATTACCAACTTTAGTTACACCAAATGCTAAAACTCAGATGGGTATTAGAGCAGTCTATCGCCCTTTCATAATTTTAGGTCACTAAAGGTGGTACAAATATTTTTTTTACAAGTAACATGATCATATGTTTACCTTTTCAACTGTCAAAAAATTTCCATTTAAATATCGTGGCGCCACGAAAAAATTTCCGGAAATTTTTTTAGTTGCTGTGGTAACTAGTCAAAATTAAGGCATCTTATTGGTTAAAAAGTAGAGGTGTAAAATTTTCACTATAATTGTATATGAATACCTTCTCTTGGTGGGGGTGAGTGAACGAATTTATTAATTTTGATTTTTCTTTTTCCTGGCCCTCTCTCCAATGCGTCTTCTGATTCAGATGACTGAACTGCGAGTCTCTCAGCAGAAATTGCTTGCTCATAGGAAGCTGAAAAAAATTTAATGAAACATGAATGTTATATTTCTACAAATAAACCAAAATGAATATTTTGATTGAAAACTTCTATATCCACTTTTACATCATTGCTTTCAAGGATTGTAACGAAACTGACAAAAAAAATAATGTACTCACAAAATTTTCCAATCATCCTAGAGACCTTGAATATTGGCCAATTTTCATCAACTGGAGCCATCTTAATGATCAATGTTCTTTGACTCTTGCTTGATTTGGGCCAGTATGAATACAATTCATCCGAGTCAGTATCAATCAACCAGGTGATTGGCACAACAGAAATTTCATTTGATTCATATTGAACTACTGCAAACTTTAAATAAAACAAATAATAAATAATAAACAAATAATCAATATAGTGGAATTGATGAATTCTAAAAATTAATAAACAGCAAATTTCATTTATAAAAAATGACTTATGAAGTATGATGAAATCAAATGAAAGAAATTTTCATGATTTTGGAGTAGGTAAATATAAATACACCACATGCAGTCTATTATACCTAATATGAGCAGTATTCCATGTTTTGAGACACACTGTACACAGAAATCCGGAAGGTGAGAAAATTTGGAATCAAGGATAGAACATTTACTGGAGATTTTAAATTCGCAACACAAACATGTTCCATGAGTTGATTTTGGTCAGTGATATTTTGTGATATTCAGAATCCAATGGAGTAGTCAGATTTTGGCTAAAAGTTTTATTATACTTCAGCTGATGGGATGATTCAAGGCCTTTTTTAAATTCATTTCCCTGTCACTTCGTGTACTTACTCAGATTTTTTCAAAGAAAACAGAATGAAATTTTCCGATTTTTAACATCGAAATATAATTGTAGTTGGGTCTTAAAATGAAAAGAAATTCCCATGGGTTGAGGGTGCTTCCATTTCAAATGGGTCACACTGATGTAAATTCATGTTCACAGAAAATAGTTGAATTCAAGGTAATATTCCTTAGGACAGAACATTGAGATTTTATCAAATTCTAAAAAAAATGTTCTAAAATTTGTTCTCACCGTCATCCGGCTGCTCCCCTATGAGCAACCCTCAGAAGTCATCGAAAGAGTCGTGCGAGCTAGGGATGACGAGAGTCTTACATTTTAACTTATGATAATACTTGAAATGGTAAAATCGACTAATGTCGAAGTACCCTTCTCTCCAAATTATTCCACAAAGTGGAAAATGTGAGGCAAACATCTGACAGAAAACAACTACTTCCCTGGCTAATACCACGATGGACATTGAACTACATCTGCCAGAGAGAAGAGTACTTCGACATTAGTCGATTTTACCATTTCATTTATTTGATACTCTCCAGCAAAAATTCTCGAACTTTGTTCGAAATCATGATAATGCTGTATGTATCAACGAAACCAGAACTTCATCAAACATAATAGCTTTTTGTATAATATGATCTAACGGAGAAACATCTTCATTATCAGTTAATTTTTCAACAATACCACAATTGAAATTCAGAGATGAACAAGGTAATTCATAATAATTCTTCATTTCTGAAAATTTTTGATAGTGAATGTAGGGATTACCTTCATTATAGAAGAAATTCAAAATTTTTACTGCACTGCCAGTTTTTAAAATACAGAAACAATTTGGTTCTTTAACAGATAATTGTAAATTTTTATAAAAAGCATTACGGTACACTTGGAAATGTTTTTCTTTAATAATTCTCCAGCCATCTTCGTGTGATAACAGTAAACAATATGTTTCGTATTCATAATGTCTATTAATGAATTGCTGTAATGGATAGTTACTGGTTTTCAAAGTTTTTTTAATTTCTGACATAAAATTTTCAAATTTGAAACAGCTGAACTGATCCAAGGTACCGAATTTTCTAACATCATTGCTCAAATGTAAAAGATTGTGAATATTGTGTGTCACCTGCTCTTGACCATATATATCAGGAAATTTCCTCACAAAATATTCCAATAGCTTTTCAGCATAGTCTATTTGCTCTGGGCTGCTATGATTTGACGATAATATTCTTATTGCAACATGAAGAGAAAGAAAATGTGAAAACATTGGTTCTTTCAGATATGGTTTAATCAATACTGGCCCATAATATAATAAAAATTGTCGATATTCAGTAGCCTTCCACCGATCTAACTCTGACAAAGGCCTAGGAAGTCGTGAAAATTCCTTCACAGCAAACTTCCGATAACGCTCTAAATTTTCATCTATAGTATCAACTTCTTCTTTGAAGAGCCCTATACCCATTTTTCCTCGGAACCAAAATATCAACAGTTTTTTCATAACACCCATGCAAACCATAATCTAATGGTATTTGACTCACCAAACCAATAGATGTTTGGGATCATACAGTATAACCTTTGTGATAATTTTCATCAACCATAGTTTTGAAGGTATCATCTGTTCTGAGAGGGGATTTCAAGTCCAAATAGGACATTCTGTTGTTTATATATTCCCCTTCTATAATGCACTTTGTACAACCAAAATATGCATTATGCCCTTTTACATTGAGAATGAATGCTTTTGCAGGAGCATCACACAAAATTTTTGATATTTCAACTTGGTATTGTTCGTCATTTATAATAATGTCATTTTCTTCAGATGATTTGACCTCATCAACAACTGGTTTCAAGAAATCATTGACATCATGTGGTTTTGCATTACCATGATAAATTCCTACAGGAAAAGGCCTACTTTGTTTTTCATTATCCAAAGAAGCCAGTATTGGCCAAAACTGACTACAACTACTTTTTGTCAATGGTAAACCATCTATGTTCAGAGAAATTGATAGTTTTCCATTCACAAATTTCTTACTTGATTGTTTCAAGACATTTTCCAGACCATTTCTCAAACCAAAATGATAATTAGAACCTGGGGGCATTTCAATTATTCCACTCCTACTTGATTTATCAGATTTCAGAAATGTTCGACAATCTTTGGGCAGATTCTGAATATCTAGATAGTTTCTCATGAGGAACAATAGTTTATTACAAGCATTATGACTGATATGGTGTTCTATGATCCAAGACTTCAAATTAATTAAAAATAGTTTTTCTTTATCGTCACAAAAAAACTCGAACTGCTTGAAATTTCGTTCCTTCTCTTCAATGTGAAAATTTGACAAACTCTGAGATTGCGCATATCTTGATTGATTGTTCATATTATTACTGGTACTGGGTACAGGTGAGGGTATATTATTTTTCGAACGTTTTTTATCAGGAATATCGGGATGAGCAGAGGAAGTTTCAGTTGTGCCTTCCAGTTGAATCTGAATATTCTGTTTTATAATCCTTTTTAGTTGCTTTTTTGAGTATTGGCCATATGGTTTTTTCAGACGCTACAATATAAAATATGTACATAATTGTTCATAGTGTATTTGCTTGTGTCGATATAGATATATAGCAAGTTGAAGTTGGGAGTTGTGCAATTCATATGTATTACCTTATTGTCCATGATATATATTTTTTACTTTCGTCGACGCTTCCAGAGAATTTTCGGACCTAGAAAAATGTCAGTATTTGATTTCTATTTAGATGCAATTTCCAAATTTTTAACTTTTTCATGAAACAATAATAATTCAACTGTTTACGGAGTTAAAACTTAGTATATCAAGGATATTTCCCGTTGATTCTTGGAATGACGTTGCAATTTTTTTTGCAAAACTGACGCCACAAACAAATCGAACTGTCGCACAGTGGGGCACAATCCCAAAAAGCTGGCCAAAAATCAGAAAGTGGCGTAAATGATTTTATATTCTTTCCTCGGGGGTTTCCGGGGTCGCTGATTACGAATCTGTTATCAGAATCACGATTTTCAAAATGGCGGACCCAAAATGGCAGACATAACTTAACTAATTAGTCAAATTATTCAGTAAAAAATACCCAATCGTATTTCTTAAGGGCTTTTGGGATCGCTGATTACGAATCTGTTTTCAGAATCACGTATTTCAAAATGGCGGACCCAAAATGGCAGACATAACTTAACTAATTAGTCAAATTATTCAGTAAAAAATACCCAATCGTATTTCTTAAGGGTTTTTGGGGTCGCTGATTATGAATTTGTTATTGAAATGTTGATTTTTGAAATAGCAGACGCGATATATGGTCGATTCCGTAAAAATTTTAAATTTTTTATATTTTGAAATAGAAAATATTTCATGAATTTTTTTTTTGGTTTGAATTAGTAAAAAATCTCTTGAGCAATGTATTTATTTTTCAAAAGTTTTTGAGTACAAAGTTTGCAACAAATTAAATAACTCTTATTCATTTCTAGTAACAAAAATCTTGAATGTCATCTTCGATGTTCGAATCATTCGATTCCGATTCTGATGTTGACACACTTGTATCTGAATCGGAATCGTTCCTTGTCTTTTGTCTGATGACTTCAGGTTGTTTAAACATCTCTCTAGCTTCTTTATATAGAGATTTCGCCGGTCTCTGGGTCAATTTCCTGATGCTTGAGAGAAATGGATCTAATGTTACAAGAAGCCTATTGGCCTCTATTTGCTGCTTTCCATCTAGATCGAAAATTCGCAAATAACAGTCCTAATGACTTCTCATCCTCGTCTACTTGTATCACATCTTCGGTTTTCTTGAAAATTGCATCCTTCGAAACGTCCATAACGTCTTTTTGTTCGCTTTTTGAGCTGTCTTTCACCATAAAAAAAATATCTTTTCTTGACAATTCCATACTTAAAGATTTGGAAGACTCTGTGAAATACCAATATAAACATGTACAAAATTAAATGAGATTATTCTAAAATTATTTTATGCTTATGATTGTATATTCATAAAGAAAACGAATATTTTTAATATGAATGATGCATGTTAGATTGCTAACTGGTGTCCACAAATAATATGGTTAATTTTCTGAAGATACACGTCCGTTAATGTCACGCCACGTATTTCTCCCGAAAAATTAGTCTAACTATTCGTTGAGCACTCCTGAGCAGCCAGTTTTTTACTATATTATACTTTATACTATACAGTATTAGTTCCTTGTCGAAACGAGGCAGAGACTCGCGAAGACATTTTTAAAACTCTATTAGAAAATCGATTTTAGAAAAAAAAAGTTCAATTTTTTATGTTTACTTGGTGCAGAATTTAAATATTTCTAACATACAATACGCAATAACTGTGCATAACTATATATTCTGCATACCTTCAGAAAGTGATTCCATTTTGCAGAATCCAAATTGCGATAGTTTTGTCCGTTTTACAGCAATTTGAAACCGGCAAGAATTTTTTGACGCGTATAGGTACTTGTTCAGTGCGTACCGAACGACGGCTGAATGTCGACTGATGCCGAGGCGACCCTAGAGAAGTTATATACCTGATAGGTCCGGTATTTCATGCTAAGACTACCTGTTAATCCGACCTTAACGTATATAGACGAATACATACAATTCAAAAATTTGATTTTTGGCCAGCTTTTTGGGATTCTGCCCCACTGTGTGTCGTATTGTGATTTTATTACTCACCCGCCTATTATATGCTTGTGATACACGACTTTTTCTCACTTGTTGATTTAAACACCATCAATATAACACGATCACCCAAAAAAAACTCACTGGTAGTTAATAAACGGCACAACAAACCATTATATTTTTATTTTATTTGAGGTTAATCGTGGAGCAGACCATCAGACAGAGACAACAGCACAGCACAAAACTAGATGAGAATGGAACGCGTTTACTCACAGAGTCACAGAGCACGTTAATAACAAGAAACAGATCGGTCACAATTAACATTCGTGACTCGTTTTCACGACGAATTAATAACGTCATATTTCTTAACCACGAAAAGTATCTTTGACATCCCCATGTTACTGAAATGTTCTGAAACTAGACCAGACCGAAAGAAATAAATAAGTAACGTTACTATAAATAAATCCCCATGATGTTCTAAAGATGTCTCATAATTTGTTTTGCATGAAATGAAGCTGTTATGATTTTTCGGGCTGTATCAGTGACAATGATCATAATAACATCGCAATATTACGTCTCCGTAACTTATAAATTATGTTTTCTCAGAAACGTCGTCATGGGTACAAGAATTCAACGTTAAGAAACGTCCCGGGTATGTTTCTTGCTCAGTGGGTGTATACTTACAAAACGTGAAAATCAATTAAAATTAGTGAAAATGAATGACATATTTTACGAAGATCGGGAAGTCACTTGACGTAAGTTGAGTCATATACAGAGTTATTATTTTTTAATTATCTACTGATATTATAATTGCAAATGAGGGAGTATTATATTCAATGAGGATGAGATTTATCATTCGAATTCAGATTTTTATGTAGAATATAAGTATACATATTGCTCAGATCACTAATATCTAACATCTATTCCTCTAACATCCAAATCCAATGTAGTGTATGAAATACCATGTATGGATTGTGATAAAGTATACATCGGTCAAACAAAACAACTTTTCAAAGATAGACTAACTGGACATAAGAGTGACTGCAGAAGGAATATAAGATCAAGTGAATTGACAGAACATTCAATTGATTTAGATCATAGGTTGAGTTATGAAAATGTGAAAATTTTAGATATGGAGACCAATTTGACCAAGAGACTATTTCTAGAAATGGTCCACATCTCTGATAAAAAAGATATTGTTTGTTGTGAATAAACGAACAGATATTAGTGATCTGAGCAATATATCGCACATCCCCTTCAAAAGTGTATTATCTCAAATTTCTTAATTTTAAAGATTATTAAAAAAATCAATTCCTAAATATATGTTCTTTCCCCCGGCAAAACCGTATTATTGCAAGTTAAAGGTAACTCCAATAGATGTCGCAACTAGACCGCGTGGGTAGGGTGAACTGCCGCGCTTCTCCCCGTCTAAGCAGTGTTAACTCAACTTACAACGAGTACGAATGTCAACGTTCCGTTCAAAAGTGTATTAACTCTAATTTTACGAATATTAAGGTCTATCGTGGCATTTTGTTACGAGAAAAAGAGTGCCTTTTTTTCCCAAAAATAATGGTAAGTGCGATACAAAGTTGTGGTAGAAAAACAAAGTTGTGGTAGAAAACAGTAGTTTCCCGAAATAATACAGTTTTTTCCCGCAGGATATTTATTTTTTTAATTTTTAATGTAGTTCTATAGAGAATTATTTGGATTTAATACCATTTCACTCGGGGTTTTTAAACTAAAAGTGTATTTTTTCTATTTAGCACCATTTTCTTCGGAATGTTTTGAATAACTTCTAAGTTTGCATGTGCTATGTACTATGTACGTATGTAAAAAATTAGGGTAATGAATTTTGACTGACTTCTACTTTTTCAATTTAAAATAATCAATCAATCAATTTTGTATGTTTTTTTTTAAGAATTATTCTGGGAAATCAAGAAGTGAAAAGATTGTGTTGGCTGCCCTAAATAGTTGCAATAGGGATATTCAAGTCCCAAGTACTTCTCAGCAAAACAGGAATCCACAAATACGTGATCTACGTTTTAACGAGAAAGTGGAAAATGAAAACAATCAAAACCTATCAAATCACGATTTATAGCCTAGTGAAGATGACGATAGTGTTAAGGATCCTACATTTTCCTCCAGTGGCAGCTCTTCTTCATCTTGCTCTACAGAAAGCTCTTCATCTTCATCTGATGATGATGAAATAATTGAGGACAGTATAATAGAAGGAGAGGGGGTACAGATGGAATTACAAGAGGGGGTACAAGAAAAAAAGAATGTCAAAAAGAGGCAGCGCAATGAGAGTAATTGGGAAAAAAATACAAAAAAGAAATTAAGAAATGCTGGCAAAGCATATGTTTCCTCTGCTAAGTCTAAAAAATGTGTGGGCCCCAAAAGTGCCAAAGAACCATGGAAAGATAAATGTATTCATACATGTAAAAACAAAGTAACTTATGATGAAAGATTAAATATTTTTAATGAATATTACAGCCTTAGTAGTATTGATAGAAAGCGAGATTTTTTGTCAAAACACATGGAACTAATAAGTCCCAAGTATAGATACGTTAAAAACGAAAATCATAGAAGATTAAATTACGCATTCTATTTTGTTATAAATGGCAAAAAAATAAGGGTATGCAAATTTTTTTTAAAGCTACTCTTGATATTAAGAGGAATCCACACCTTCACTGAGGTTGTGAAACTACATAACCTCAAAAATTTCGAGCGGGTCGGTAGGCGTGTCCCAGTATATGCGAGTGAGATGATCAAAGACAACTTTTCAAACGGCACGTCTCCCAATTTCCTTACGATATTCACTATGCAGACGGTTGAGAATGTCATCGGGCAATCTTCCCCTTTTTGTTGCATATTACAATAATTGCCGCACATAGTCGGAGTTCAGGGTTTTATGTGGGTCATTGAGATAGGATAATGGAAGACGCTGTCACGTAACCAAAAGTGGCATCATGTGGCCATAGTGTTACGACATATTTGTCAATTAGTTGTCAAATTCATG
Source organism: Zygogramma bicolorata (assembly GCA_032362365.1). Taxonomy (NCBI): domain Eukaryota; kingdom Metazoa; phylum Arthropoda; class Insecta; order Coleoptera; family Chrysomelidae; genus Zygogramma; species Zygogramma bicolorata. The sequence goes on from JAVJAQ010003674.1 coordinate 250,479, forward strand.
CTGTTGTATTCAATCGACAAATCAGTGATTTGTTTTGTATTTGTGTGTTTAGTGCATGCACTTGAAATGTATTTATTTAGGTATCAAAAATATGATCTCGAATGTATTTCATAAAGAATAATACGCAGTTACAGTTTTTTGAATATATGTTTTATTAACTGAATGGAAGTGGTCGTTAACTGATGAAAATCCATATTAAACAATTAATATACAGTTGCCTGTAAGATTTTCACATATTAGGGATTACTCAACCGCGACAAGCGTTTCGTTATACAAAAGCTTCTTCAAGCAGGAACTTTAAACATTCACAGTTCCTGCTTCAAGAATCTATTGTATAGCGCAACACGTATCGCGATCTAATATAAACTCTTATATGTGAAAAGCTTGCAGAGAACTGTATATTTTATTTTTGTTATTGATTGTTCCACGAATCATTTTTATGCGACGTTGTAGGAAACTTGAAAATAACCTCCAAGTAGAAGAGGTGTCAAGATGGAAATTTGAACTCCATGTTCATTGTCGTGGTGGATTGCGAATTCCCAATTTTCTCGGGTATCTAGGATCTATCAGCTCAGGCAAGAGGCAACCCATGTAAAAAATCTCCAATTTTGGTTTCATTTCAATCGTCCAAAATGAATCGTCCTTAATAATCTGAAAAAAAAAACCTATCAATTTTGTTATTTTTATGGAATATAATCAGAAAGTTTTTTGATAATGAGGATTTATTGTTGAAGTCAGATGAAATATGGATGAAAACCAGTTTTTTCGTTTCGAGATCACAGATTCTGAGATGTTCCTGAGGCCCACCTTTTCAACTAACATTCCCAACGGAGTCCAAAATACAAAATAACACAAAGAACGCTGAGTTATGTGTAGCTGCCCTTGTACTTGATAATAACAATTATGATTCCGTTTCAGCTGCATGTTTGAATTTTCATCTAGAGTACAGAAATTTATTATTTTCTGCTCGATTGCTTCCTTCGGGTACATTTTTGACGCAGTTTTGGGACACTTCACCTCAACAATGGCGTCATCTCCAATTAACCCATCAGGACTGGCTCCAAAAATACAATCGTTTTCATCAATAAACATTCCACATGGTTCAACCTGTGATATTAAAAAGGAATTATGTTTGTTATAGTGTGTCATTACAGTAATACCTTGACATCAAAATCATTCTCCAGTTGTCTAATTGCAAATGGCTCATGTTCTGTTCCATACTTGGTGTTTGCGTTTCCTCCAAAAGTTGAATGAAGTAAGTTTTTCACTTTATTAGCACAAGATGTTGATTTTCGCATCTTGCAAATATCACCAAAATATGAAGCTGTTACACGAATGCTTCTCTCCTGTTGCCATAAAGGATTGCCAGATTGACCTCTTGTATTGAACTCGATGAGTTTTATCTCTTCGGGAGTTTTTTTCAATGAATCGAGAAACTCTTTTTTCTTCCGCTCGAATTGATCGGTAGGTAAATCTGGATCAGAGATAGCATCTGGGCCATAATCCTTATCTGGTAGTGCATGTTTCTTCCTAGATTTTGATGGAAAGTTTTTATTATTGAGTCTTATGATTTTCTGAAGTTCACGTCTCCTTTTGATCTTCTCTGCATATTTTTTGGTATAAAATGGATCTCTTTGTTTTCCAAGAACATTATAATAGTTCCCAGCAGAGTTGAAAGAAATAGCAGCAGCTTTACAACGTATCGCATAGGATCCTTTACCGGAATAATTTATTCTTTTTCCTCCAACAAATTTGCAGATAATGCTGTTATATTGTTCAGCAATATTCGTATCCAGATCTGCTATCAAGCTGGTTGCATTAAAAACTGAGCGGTTGATACAAACTTCAATATCGTCCAATAGACCACAGGCTTTCATGCTGGGGATATGGTCAACTTCATCTAAGCTCGGAGAACACTTGAAATATGCTATCTCCTGACATTTTTCATGCTGTCCAAATACATGTGATGGGATATTCTTGAGATCTCTGCATAGGTTTGCAACTTTTTGGACCAACGGAGTTTTTTTTCTAATCCTGAACATCGTTGCAGATTTTTCTGAGGTACGTAGTCTACGCGCATTCCCTTCGACTAGTTTCCTTAGGCCTGGAGGTACTGGCAAATTTTTAGAAATACTTCGCTTTCTATCTGTCAATTGAATTTTGATTAGCAATCATCATTATATTGTACAAATAAAAATGAAGTTGGAAATGTTTCAGATGAATAATTATATCATATTATATCAGGTACCTACCACAAATTTCTCGGATCTTCTTTGAGAAATTCCTCATCATGTGATTGCGTGGTATTTCAAACCATGCATTTCGATGCTTCGTCTGAAACCCTCAACTATGACATCGGATTCCATACTCGTTGAAGATTCATTCCAATTTTTATAGCATTTGTGTTCAGGTAAGGGAATGTCCTCATTCACCACAGAACGCGAGCATACGGCACAAAACTTATTTCTAACGCCAAGGAATAAAATTTTTTTCGTTCTAGCTCCAATTATACAGGCCTGTGAAAAAAGAGTCCATTAATGATACATTCGGTGCACGCATCACCTGCTACCTACCACCCCTGAAGATGCACTATAATTCACAGAATATGATCTTTTGCTCCAAGCCCCATCCGCAATAACGGTTATCATTGGTATACCGCTTTCATCGACCTCTCCTAATTCCTGAGCTATTCGAGCCTCTTCTTGACCTGCTTCCTCCATGACCTTCCAAGCAGTCTCTTCAATGATATCAGCTACATTTTCGTGGTGTTGCTGATAAGTAGAGTTTATGAGTAAACGGTACGTTCAGAACAGAGAGCATCTCATTCACTGTAGAGTAGCCACTTCCGGTAGAAACTGTGGCCAACGCTAAAACGCTATTTATGTCCATTTCTCCGTCGGTTTCTTCTATGCGATAAATAGTTTTTTCGATATTGCACATTTTGCACACTAAAGTTATTTTGGTTTTCAAACCCATTTTATATTCACGAATTGGATACATATCACTGAATGTACAATCGAATGGTGGGTGCTTGGATATTTCTGCTAATTGCTTCAATAAATACCCGATATAATAATAATAATAATAATAATAGTAACCTTTATTAACCATAAGTGTATGAAATATAACAACTGGAAGAATTGTATGGTTAAAAGGAGCCCGATCAGTCAAGACTGGTCTTCCTCGGGAACCCGTGATACAAACAAAAGAAAAAGTTTCACAAAAATAAGTTATTTGATTATCCTAAAAAAGAACAGAAAAAAAAAATAATAACATAATAGTGAACCTAATTAACGAGAATTTTCTGATGATTACATATACTTATAAATTTAAACATTGTTCCTCGAAAAGTTTTTTCTGTAGGTGGCTACGAAACCTGTTCACCGACATTATTTTCAGAGTATCCGGGAGTAGATTGTATGCTTTGATCAAATTGTATGAGAATGATTTTTCGAATTGTTTTGAGCGGTGTTGGGGTATTGTGATGATTTTTTTATGCCTTAAATTCAAATTGTGAACGTCTGTCCTGTAACTGATTTTTTCTGTGAGATAAGAGGGGGTTTTATTTATTATCACTTTATGTAATAAAGAGAGGCCGTGTAATTTCCATCGATTACTCATAGACAACCATTTTGTAGTCACCAAGGTATGAGAGATTCTTTCGAACTTCCGGATGCCAAAAGTCAGTCTTAGGCAGGAGTGTTGCAGTTTTTGGATTCTGGATGCATCTCTCGCCGTCAGACAGGGTCCGTAAACGTAATCGCAATAGCTGGCTTGGGATAGTACCAACGAGTTGCATAAAAGGGACTTGAGTGACCTACTCATAATATGTCGGTGGCCATATAACATTTTCAGTTTAGCATAAGATTTCTGAAGTATAAAAGATACATGTTCCGAGAATTTTAACTTATTGTCGATAAAAATCCCCAGATTTTTTGACTTGTCTGTTGCAGTTAGTTGATTTCCTTCTATTTGTATGTCTATATCAAGTGGATCAACAGGTCCAAATAACATAACCGACGACTTCGACGGGTTTATAATCAGGTCGTGCTTCTTAGATATCTCTACGATTCGAAGCAAGTCTTCATTTATTTTCTGTTGAGACTCTGCCAATGCGTTTGAATTGAAAAAGGAGTAAATTTGGGTATCATCTGCGTACATATGTATTTGCGAGTATTTTAGATAATTGGAGAAATGACATGTATAAATAGTGTAGATCAGGGGACCGAGAATAGAACCTTGTGCTACACCGCGTGATATCGATCCGTCGTCAGATAATTCTCCCTGTAATACAACCCTCTGAGATCTTCCTGTGATATAGTTTCTGAAGAACTTGATCGCAAGATTGTCTAATCCTATGAAATGAAGCACAGAGAGCAGTATATTGTGATTAAGCGTGTCGAATGCTTTACTATAGTCTAATAGTACTAATACCCCTATCATTTGCTTGTCTAATCCCCTGAAGAAATCGTCCGTTATATTTAGGAGCGCTGTGCCGCAACTGTATCCTGGTCTGAATCCCGACTGTACTGGGGAAAGGATCTTATATTTATCAAGGTGTTCACGTAATTGTGTTTCAATGACCCTTTCTAATACTTTGGAGAAAGTTGGCAGGATGGTGATGGGTCTTAAATCATTTAGACTGTTGGGGGAATTGACCTTTGGGATAGGTATTACGATCCCCTCCTTCCAAGGTTTGGAAAATACTCCATTTATAACACAGTGGTTTACTAAGTGAGTTATGTAAGGTATAATAAAGGGACACATTAGCCGAATGAGGGTTATGTTGATTTGGTCAGCTCCACATGCTCGTGTGTTCACCCGCAATAAAATATGGGCAACCCTTTCATCGGTGACGGGCTCAAAAATAAGTTTCTGTTCAAAATTGGTTTTAACATTATTGCTATAAAATTGGATAAGTTCTTCATCTGCCTGTTTTGAGGTATTTGTTATTTTCAGAAAATGATTATTAATTTCGTTTGCAGTCGTGTTAAAATCAATTTTTTTATTCTTTCTTTTACCCATTGAACAAAGATCTCCAAGAACTTTCCATTTCTCTTTAGAGGTTGCATTTACGAGTTTCAGTTCGAGATATACTTTTTTTTCAGTTTTTATCGCAGTTGTTATGTAATTCCTGAGATTTTTGTAATATTCCCAGTGACCTTTATTTTTGGTTGCTTTATATTTTATGAGTGCTTTGTTCCTAAGGTGAATCATAAACTTGATATTTGGGGTGATCCAGGGTTTGGGAGGCCGAGCAAATCTCGAGGTTTTGAAGGGGGCATGTTTGTTAAATAGTTTTAATATGTTTTCGTTCATTATACTTGTTTTTTTGTCAATATGGTTTTCCTCCATAATAGAGTTCCAAGGCAGATTACTCATGTCATCTTCAAAGCTAACGATACTAAATTGAGAGAAATCACGAAACGTGTGTATGATTGGCATTTTATTTTTTTCGCATTGCATATCAATTGTACATTCAGTGATTAAGTGATCAGAGATGTTAGCATCGTAGACTCTGGTCCTGATTGGTTTCAAGCCCTCATTCAGTATGATGAAATCTATCAGTGAGATTGAGTTGGGGTTAATTCGAGTAGGCTCTTGTATTATCTGTTTGAGCCCGATTCCCTCTAATGTGCTGTTGAAATTGTCGGACGTATTATTGGAATTCAGTAAGTTAATGTTAAAGTCACCGAAGCATATAATATTACTGTATGTAAGTGCGATTTCAGAGATTGTGTTTTCGAAGTCGTCTACAAATAAATTTGCGTCAAGCTGCGGTGGCCGATAAATCACTCCCATTGCTATTTTTTTGCTGTCAAACTGTGTCGAAATCCAGAGTTGTTCACAAGTGTGGTTGGATGTGAAGTGTCTAATTATTTTTATTGTATATTGTTTTTTTACATACAAGCATATACCCCCCGCCCTTGTAGCTCTGTCATTACGGTATATTTTGTAACCGGGTATATCGATGTTTTCATCCGATATAGCGTCAGTGAGCCAGGTCTCGGAAAAACCTACAAAATCGTAATTATTATCGAGTATCAGACCTTTTAAGTCAGTGAATTTTGGCACTAATGATCTTACATTTAGATGAGCAATGTTTATTCTTTTGTACATATTTAGAACGGATTTTTTGATGAACAACAAAAAGAAGAGATTAGAACCTTATGATTGATTCCACCAAGGCACATAAAGAAAATTAAGTAATGAGAACAAATGTATTAAATTGAATAAATTGAAGAGATTGAGAAAAAAATAAAATAAAGAATGTCGATTTAAATCTTCTTATCGACTTTGCTGCTTCGCGTTTTTGGGCTGTACTGAATCTTCGGCCTTTTTCTCTTCTGGGTGTCCTTGATATTTGTCTCGACAGAGCTATTCTTTCCTTGTACTTGAGAGAGGGGTAGCTGCGGGATCGATTCCTCCTCTACAAGGTTATCTTCTGAGTCACTATTATTCTGCTGTTCTTCAAATTTCAGCAGATCCTCTATAGTGAATATGTGACCATCAACTTCCAGAGTATCACCTTTAATTTTAGCTGTTTGGTTTTGATGCTTGGCTGTTTTGAGATGACGAACTAAGACTTTCTGTTTTTGTCTCTCTTCATAGGATGCGTCATTGGCTATAGCGACTCCAGTGCCTTTAAGTTTGCGTACGTTGCTGAATAAATTTTGTTTTTTCAGATAAGAGATGAGTTCAAGAACAACAGGAGATCTAGAAGAGTTTTTTTTGATTTGGTATATGTTGTTTATATCTTGTTCAACCAGATTTATACCAAGCAGATTATTGATCTGCCAAACGTCTTCCCTGTAGACATATGCCTGTATAAAAACTGAAAAAAATAACATATAAGTTCATACAAGAAAGATCAGAATGAATATATTTCTACCTAGGGGAAATCTTTTCAGTCGTTTCCACATCTTGAACGGGTGAAGCTACGTCAGAGACATCGTTGCTACACATTGGATGAACATCATCACTGAAATTATCACTGAAAAATAAATGTTTAATTTATCTTCTGGTTCGTGTGCTTCTGATGTATCAACTGAGATACTGGGTGTATTTCATGAAATGTTTGATTACCTTTCCGAAACATGAACAGATGTAGTTGGAAAAGTGGAAATGGACTCTTCGCTGTTTTCAGTATTGTCGGTGGTGAACTTTGTCCTACCGACAATGAAATAATGATTTTTCCACAACCTAGAAGAGTGACTTAATATAATGATAGTCTACGAATCAATAGGTTTCGAATGCCACATACTCGATGTGGCCAAGACCAACAAAGAGATATCTGAAATGGCAACAGACAGAGTTTTGGTTGAGTGCACAAAAAGTGGCACAACACAAGGGCTTTTCATTGCGAAATATCATATCGGATAGGTCCGTTCAGTCATACCTCTGAGTAACCAATTATTTCAGGGCATATATTTGTCGAAAATTTCATACAGAAACTAAGAAGTATTACAATCCTATCCAGAAGGGTTTTGAAACAATTCTCTGACAATACCTGAAAGAAGTTGGAGAACGTATTAACGAAAGATAATCACAAATTAAAAAGAAATATTTCCCGAAACAAAAAAGATAGCATTATCATGACATTTCCTTTCCTTGAATCCCAAATTAATACTTCCATTATACGTGTTTCTTGATTCTGCTTGGTCGAAATTATAGCGAGCTTTCGTACAATATGATTCTTTATAATTAAAACTGATTTTGTCAAACACATCCCAAAAATTCGAATCATTCATCGATAAATGAAACATTGACGACCTATATCCCAATACCAACGATGTGAAAGAGTATACAGTGGAATAATATATAAGATGTTCCATTTGAAAAACTCTAAAATAAAAAACTCTCAAGTTTTGATTCACCCTGTATTCAAACAAAGGTTTTTGATGAAAACGTAGCACGATAATGTTATAAAAATTTCTTTGAAATATCATGATGGCAAAAGTATGTCTTTAGTTGTTTGTTTCTTGAAAATAGGTACTGTTGAATAGAACCACTTTTTCGTATTTTTCACCACATAATTTCAGAATTACTCTGTATTCATTCACCTAACCATATATTTCTCAAACGCACTCTTTGAGAAGAATTCGAATATTCCAAGCATAATATATGTTTCCAATTGAAGAAACATAACTATGATACAGCACCCTTTTATGGAGCACTCGGTATATTGGCAAATTATTGAAAAGACTCATCACATTGATATCTAAAAGTTTCGTGTGAGACATTTTTCTAAAACAGCACTCCACTCAAAGTTCTAATAGAAGCTCGATGTGACACACTGTATTCATGTGAAAAAAACGCGATTTTATTTATTCTATGAATATAGAATCCTACATGATTACTCGTTTTGTCATATAAAATAAAAATTGCATGCGAAGTTCAATTCCAATGAATTTGCCCTAACCATCGTTGCTCAGTATCTAACTAATAAAAACCGTGAGTTATAATGATGTCGTTCAAATTTACAAAATGGTGTGATGAAATTAATCATTCGAAAATTTAAAAACACTTACCTCTTCATTAATGATTTCTTTCCAACATTTCTACGACTTCGTCTTTTCTCACTTGCGAACAATCGTTTTCCCTCCGCAGCACCTAGTCTTCCCTTTATCTTTCCCATGATCACAAAAACACCAAAGAGTAAATATTCACCTGAACTTGATTTGTACAAATACAAACTCACACTGATACAGTAAACGAATTGGAACTCATATATATGTATGTGCCCATATTAAAAGAGAATCCCTACGCCCTTTGACCGCATGTTGAATCGCCGCGTCGTCTGTTTTTGCGATCGCGAAACAGACTCTCGGGTGATTAGAGGGCGCCACGAACTGATTGCCAAAAATGCATATTATATTTTACTCCTCAAAGGTTTCATTTGAATGTGTGATGATTTGGAAATGTACTGAATATCGAAAAACTTATATTCACTGGAGGGCAACTCCCATTTTCTATTATTTAGAAACAATTTAGTATGGATATTTTTTTTCTTGAATAAATTTCGAAAAACAATAGTTACCCACCTGGAGAATAATATTACGAAGCGATCGGTGAAAGCTGCATGAAAATCGGACTACTATTTGCGAAACTATTAGTAAAATCGTTTTAAGTGGGCATGGATTCCTCTTAACGATAGAATCATCCTTACCGTGAGGAACAAAACAAATTCTGTAGGTGTTGTTTCTGAAGACGGACGTGGAAGGCATAAAAATCATAAAAAGGTCGATGAAGATATAAAAATAGACGTTAGAGCTCATATCGACCAAATTCCTAGAATTGAAAGTCATTATCTTAGACAGCAAACTATTGAGGAGTTCATCGATGGTAGTAAGACAATCGCAGAATTATATAGAGATTATCAATCTGAAGCGGAATCTAAAGGAAAAAAATTGCAAACTACCACATGTACGCAGACATATTTAATACAGAGTACAATATATCTTTTTTTAGCCCGAAAAAAAAAGATCAATGCTCCCTGTGCTATCAATATAATACAGCAGATGGAGAAGCAAAGGACTTACTGAAGAGCGCGTATGATGAGCACTTGAAGGAAAAAGTCCTTTACAGGAAAGAAATAGCAACGGATAAGGCTCGAGTGGGAAACAATTCTGTTGTGGCATGTTTTGACATGCAGGCCATTTTTTCTGTACCAAAAGGGGAGATTACAATTTTCTACTATAAATCCAAATTAAACACTATGAACCTGACAGTAACAGAACTTGGAAATGACTCAACATATTGCTATGTTTGGCATGAAGGGGAATGTGGTAAAGGCGCTACAGAGGTTGGCTCCTGCATTCTTCAGTATTTGGAAACAATAGCAAATGAAATGGATAATGAAGATCTAGAGGTTGTTCTTTATAGTGATAACTGTGGAGGACAGCAAAAAAACAGGTACTTTTTTTAAATAATATATTTTTAATAAAAACAATTAATGATAATAATAACATTTCTATAAAGATACCTAATAGCTCTACTGATGTTTGCTGTCCAGAAGTTGAAAATTAAAAGAATTCGTCACAAATATCTTATTGTTGGACACACGCAAAACGAAGGAGATTCGTCACATTCGCTTATCGAGAAAGAGATTTGTATAAAACATTTATTATAAACCAGATTTGTAAAAAAAAAAAATTATTTATTTTAGGTCAAAAGATGTTTAAAATCTGGGCCATATTTGTCCCAGATCGATTTTGTACTTTAATAAGGACAGCAAAAAGAAGGGAAATCCATTTTTGGTGAAGGAATTGGCCCATAACGATTTCAGTGAAGTTAAGAAACTAACAGCGGCAATGGGCACTAATTTTAATATTAATCAAAATGGGGAACCAGTCCAACATTAAGGTTGTGAAAGTGGAAAAATATGTACCATTTTCATTTTTTTACAAACATTCCTACGCCGAGAGTAACGAAGAATGGAAGGTGGTCGATATCAGACGTGAAAAAAAAAATTACTAGAACTTCAGGCTCCGCGAATAAAAACGTAATTTCCAACACTTTACCTACTCTAGAAAAAGCCTATAAGTCAACATTGCCGCTAAATGACAACAAGAAAAAAAATCTTAAATTTCTATTGGATAAACACTTCATACCAAATTATTAGCACACCTTTTATAACTCCTTAATTTCCTAGTTTATAGATTTTTTACGCACAATAATGGTCGCGTGTTATTTAGTTCAAAAGTTTGTTAAGCTTGTTTAATTTTTTCATTGAATAGAAGTTACAATTTAGTTGTGCTACGTTTAAAAAAAAACAATGCAATAAAACTAGTGAAAATTTTAAGTATGTTGTATTATTGAATACTTTAAACCAACCCAAGAATTATTAAAAGTTATGAGATTACCGGAGAAAACTGTATTATCTTAATCAAATAACGATATTTTAGGGATAGGTTCAAAAAAGTTTTATATTTATCTTTATGTTCTCCAGAGAATACCAAAGTCATCAATTAAAACCCCGCTAAAATATCATTTGACCCATAATAAAAAAAAATGTATTAGCGCAAATTTTATTTTGCTTCTCATATTTTGAGATACTACAGTTTTGAACGGGATGTGCAATATATACTTATATTCTACATAAAAATCTGAATTCGAAAGACAACTCTCATCCTCATTGAATATAATACTCCCTCATTTGCAATTATAATATCAGTAGATAATTAAAAAATAATAACTCTGTATATGACTCAACTTACGTCAAGTGACTTCCCGATATATATATATATATATATATATATATATATATATATATATATATATATATATATATATATATATATATATATATATATATATATATATATAGGTACATTGTGTTTCTATTCAGAAATTACAGCAAATGTCCTCTATAAAGAAAAGGATAAGAACAAAAAAAAATAAAAATAAAAAATCAGTTTTCTTGAAAAAGAAAATATTGTGATGATTTAAAGCGATTTGTATTTTATACCTGAGAGCTTAGATTTCTAATCCTACATTCATATATCTTAAAGCAACGAAAAAATGATCACAGAAGAGAAATTATTAAAAATATTGAATTATATTGGTGTTCCCTTGAACCACATATATAAAAATAGCTAACATATTATTTTACCTCATATATTATTCGGATCAATCAAATTACGAATATGCATTCTATTTGAACCGAGCAAATATTTTTTCACTGAGGTCCTGAACAATTTTGTGCTATTGATTCCATATTTATTATCAGTTGGCAGGGCATTGAATAATCTTGCTGCAAAGTAAGTGTGGCATCTTTGTGCTAGGGTTCTGGTAGCCGGATTTGTTTCGAGATTTGCATTAGTTTTGTGCCTGGTGGAATATCGGTTATCTACAAATTGCAAGTTCATTTCTCTGAATTGGAATGACACAACATCTATGAAGTAAAGCTGCCTTATATCGAGGAGTAGTGCCCCTTTGAATAGTGCGTCTGAAGGATAAGTTGAATTTTTCTGGTACATTATTTTTATGAACGTTTTTTGTAATGATTCCAATTTTTTCAGATGCGTTTTTGCAACTCCACCCCAAGCAAGAATGCCATACCTCAAACTAGATTCTACAAGTGCACTATAAATGATTCTCATTTGTGGTAGATTAACAATTGCTTGGATATATTTGAATTTGAATAGTAGGCTTCTCAATGTGCGAGTAACAGAGTTAACATGAGCGTCCCACCTCAAACATTGGTCTATAGTTACTCCTAAGTATTTCGATTTCTCAACATGCATTATCTGGCTTGTTTCCACTGCATCATCTTCGATGAGTAGGTAATCAAAATTTGGTAAACCACTCCTGCTATTAGCAAAAGATATGAAAATAGTTTTCTTGTAGTTTACCGTCAAGAATTTGTGATCAAACCACGTTATTATTTTCTCAAGGTCACTTTAAACTATTTGTTTGAAATCGGTCCAGTTTTCTCCATGGTATACGATAGCTGTGCCATCAGGAATACTTATTATTTGTCCACATGAGTTCAAAGTGAACAAATTGTTGACATATATGGAGAATAGAACTGGACCCAAGACCGTTCCCTGTGGTCCCTTGTTTACGTTCTTTCAAGTAGCTGTTGAATAAGTCATATGCAATCCCTCTCATTTCTATGTTCTGCAAAGTTCCCAACAACTGAAGATGACTAACTGTGTCAAACGCCTTTGCTAGATCTAAGGACACACACAGCGTAGGATTTTGTTTACAGACGTTTTCATAGATTTCACTTGTTTATAAAGTAATGGCATCTTGGGTGGATTTGCCTTCTCTGAATCCGAATTGCATGTTAGATAAAATGTTTTTGCTTGCCAAGTACCCCGTTAGTCTAGCTTTCAATATTTTCTCGAAAATTTTCGCTGAAATGGTTAGTAGTGAAATGGGCCGATAATTCGATATATTTTGTTTTATCTCCATTCTTGAATGTAGGTTCAATTATTGATCTTCTGAACTGGAGAAGGCAATTGCCGTTTGCGAACATTTTAATAATTATATATGCCTGTGTTTTTTTAATTTGTTTTTTACTTTTACCACTTTTAAAGTCTCAGCTCTTAGTCCATCTATTCCAGGAGCTTTGTTACTGAACAATGAATCAATAACTTTTGAAATTTCTTGATCGTTTGTCGGAAGAAGGAATATGGATTTTTCTAAGGTATTTATATGAAGGGAAGCGTCAGTGATTTTTTTTACTTTGGATGCATAATTTTCACCCGAGTTTGCAAAAAAATTATTAAAGTCGTTAGCCATTTCTTTATCACCTGTGATTTCTCTTCCCTCAACTAATACTTCAACAATATTGCCCTCATTATCTGACGAACTGATTTTTTTCACCGTATTCCATAGTGTTTCTGCATCATATTGATTTTTTTCTATTTCACTTTTACAGTAGTTGGCTTTCGTATACCTTAGTGAATTATTGAGTCGAGTTCTATATTCTAGAAGAGATAATTAAAGAGATAAGTTCAACTGCATTAGGGAAGTATGAGTATTCGTCTTTTCTTACAGTGTGAAAAACACGTTGTTACCAGTATTTGCCACATATGTTGTATATGATAACTCCCTGCAGTCGTAGCAGTACGGAAGGTACTTTGTTCCGTTGTCTCTAGACTCCAGACAAAAATATCTTCCGTAGGTGATTGCCGAAGCGAACGGAGAACTGATGCGTGTTCACCTGGTTCATATCACTCGCATCCAGATATACTGTATACATGCTATACGCTTCTGTTTCGGTTCGTTCTCTCTGAATATCAAACAGTCTCATACCTTGCTTGTACAAGTACCACCTTCTCTTGATACACTCTCTGATGCCCACTTTGAGCATATGTATATGATCGCAGGAGGTTCTCGCTGTTGTTTTCCTAATAATGTTTCTACAAGAGTAGTGCCTCGTAGTTACATATTAGGCAGAAGCACTGCGGACTTTCATTCTGCTACGTGTTTAACAACTTCAGTGGGTTTAAGTGGTTCCTAACAACCGTTGTACATATTGAAGCACGAGAATACGTATTTGCCCACAAGTCCAGGAATATCACATCATCAGCAATTTCTGTTTTGATACACCCGGCACGATGTCTTTTATGCGCATTATTTTTCGCATGATAGATATCGATAAAAATTGAACGGGAAATATATCAATTTCTCTCTCAGAAAGGGGAGGAGAGGGGAAGCAGGAAAAAAATATGGCCAATAATGTGTTTTCGATCTGGCCAACATCATTCACAAGTCGAATTGAAATTATTTAATTGATGGTATTTCGACTATCTCAGTCCAGGATACTCTTTGGGGGACTTATCGGAAAAATGTGTCAATAAATGAAGATCAGCATGTAATCGTCTCTTTATTGTTTGAAAGCAAATGTGCTCTAAGGCTATAGTGCATCTATATAAAATAAGCTGTTCCCGAACGTTTTCGGTCATAGGACCATCATCAGGGGAAATCTGAAAAGTGATGAATATTAAATGCGGAACAAAATAAAAAGTTCAATGATGAAAGTAAAAACTTGGAAAGTTATAAATATCAATATAGAGATCACTCACTTGTCAGAATTTCTAACAAAAGGTATAGCTCCAGAACGATTTTGTTAACATTTTCTGGAATTGTAATTAGTTCATATAAACAATCGTGAACTAGGAAAATATCTGACCACCAAATGAAAGTGTGATACAAGAGGGGGACATGTCAACCGTGAGAACAAATAGCGCCAAATTCAAAATAAACAATGAAGTAAGAATAAAATTCAACGAAATAGGACGGACGGAGGAAGAGTGAATTAATTGTTTTGATTTTACAATGATTTGAAAATCGGATTTAGTATGCTTTGGTTAAGATGTATCTGAGTGTTAACACAACTGTTTGTTAATGCCGCTTTTGTCGGTGGGGTTTATTTTGTCTTTTGTGTTTACCAAGAAGGAGCTTAACGTATTGAGAGGTTTGAGTGAAATTTTGATATTATCAATTTTTTCATGGAAATATAACTGAAATTAATTTTTTTAGTACTGAAAAATATTTGAAATTTTGTGACGATAACCATTCCTTGATAATTTTCCACCAAAAAATCGATAATAATAAAAAGTCATTATAAAGTCATCGATTGACTTTTTTCATCATTTATTAAAATATTCATACGAAATAAACTTCCTAAAATAATACTCATTTGCCGAATGAGAATAAAATTATTGTGGAACATTTTTTCAAGTTGTTTGAAAATATGGTTGCGAAAACGCAACATTGGTACGAACAGTGTAGTAGTTGTGGAAGTCGTCAATTTTCCTGTCGGAACTTGTAGTTCCACGTCTGGACGATTTCACTGTTCTTCCGTTGCGTAGGTACAGGTACTAGGTAGGGCCATTTTATTCTCATATGCGCAGTGCTATAGGAATGTTGAGAAGGTTATCGTGCATCAGAATATCGTCATCTTGAGGACTGCAGAGGTCATTGATATATTGAAGGTGCTAAAAACTAGATCAGCTCATAAGATTTATTTCAACTTTTTCACAAGTTATTCCGTGGTAACAGTAGCAACCAATTGTGAATCTGTGTAGCCTCTTGTATCTGTGAAAAGGTACAATCGAAAGGAGAAACGCGAAACTTTGATTCTCCAACCTTACATGATTGCCAGATTTAAAAAATATTTGGGAGGCGTTGATTTACATGATAACGCAATTGCAAACTATCGAATCAATATTCGTGGGAAAAAATGGTGGTGGCCATTGTTTATAAACATGTTAGATTCTCCTGTGGTGAATGCTTGGAAACTTAACCGGCTTGTATATAGTGATAAGCCTATTTCGCAGCTGGATTTCAGGTGCAGGGCACAATCTATTCAAGCAAGTGGTTCCACATCATCTCTACCATCTTCTGTCAGACTCGATAATGTTGGTCATATAATAGAAAAAAATTCAGAGAACTGGAGAAGACGATGCAGGTTATGTAAAAGCACAACGGTTTTCATGTGCAATAAATGTAGAATTCCACTACATTCGAACTGTTTCAGGAAATATCATGAATAATATTTTGAAATTTTTTATGCATTTGTTACCAATGTTGCGTTTTCGCAACTCAAAAAATATTGTTTAGTTTATTATTATTTATTTGTTCAAACCCCAGTGATGTTTTAGTATATATGAATGAATATGTATATGTCAAAAAATTGGAGACTTTTCTGAAAATATTTGTAGTGGTTTCAAATGGGTTAATAGTTGAAGCCTAATATGTTTCGTATCGATCGATCGTCTTCTATCGAATGGTTATAAGTAGAAACATTCGTAACGGCCATAGATATTCGAAAAAACCGGTGGGGTACGAAAGAAAAGAAGAACGTCACGAAAATACATACCTCTATAATATTGCGATTTCCGGTCGGTGTACCAGTGGTACATTATTTGGGATCCTCAAAGAATTTTCTACCACACTGAAGACTATTTGTCCAATTTTCTTTTTTTTATATACGGACGATGGAAGTTAAACGAGAGAAAATGATATGGGACGCTATCGGTAGACCTTCGGCAGAATCTATCATGCGAGCTCATCTCTCAACTTAGAAACTCGAAATGCCCAAGAAATCAGAATCTGTCAAGAAAAAAATATTTTTAGTTCCTCGCGCGGCGGTGAAGAGAGGGGGAACTAGAAACTCGAAATTTGATACACTCACGGGAAAAATGTCAAAGGAATTTGAATTTGGCACCAAAAATATTGAAAAAAAATCTTAGCATCCCTCGCAACGATAAGAGAAAAGGAGAGTGTTGAAGGGGTTTCGAAATTGTTTTTCACTTGTTTAATTACACCAATAGATCGATTCACCCGTGGATGGAATTTTCAAGCAGAAAACCGGTGAAAAAACAACTTTTTTATGAGAACTATGTTGCTGATGAACTAATATGATAGGAAATCAATAATGCCCATCATTTTCACATCATATACTATTTTCATGAATAGAAATTGAATAAATATTGAAAACTATCCATTCAGTGATAAATAGCATATTCGTGTTCATTTGATGTATCTACTTTCTGCTACTGTATGTATATATCAATGTTTATAATACTGTCTAACTGGAAAATAAATATTAGACACTTTTTTTTTCGGAAATTGGGAACAATTGCTCTAGTATCAATTTTCATCGAACAGTCATAAATTATTTTCACAAAGTAATATCTGCACAGCTGATATTGATTCAAATTTCAAAATGCATAGACAAATATTGTTTCATTCAATTTTTGATTATGTATGACCAGTCTGTGACTTTAGCTGTCATTGTTACAATTTTTTTTACCTCTCTAAGCAGATAAACAAAAAATAAAAACGATATATTAATAATAAATTCTCATTATCACAATATAAATCGTTTTCGAATTCGTTTGAAATAGCATGAGAAGTTCCATCATCAGAAATTGTTTCAAATGTGAGTTGCCAAACTTCAGCCGAGGTACATTGTTCTAAAAATTGTTCGTTTCCATTAACCAGCTGACGAACGTAAACCCTCAGAAGTCGAAACTTGTGCGAGCAACGGATCAACGAGGCCTTACCTTTCAACGTGCGATTACCCAGCACGGTGGCCCGGCGGAGAATCGAACCCCGGTCTTCCGCTTGAAAGGCGAATGTGCTTACCTCTGCACTACCGAGAACCACATGTATTAGTATTTCCTGAAAAACTTCCACCCATTTCAACGACACGAGATACATTTATATCTAACCAGAAGGAATGGGGTTCTGCATGTTATCCATTATTCATATACAAAACTGTCTCAACTCTCTGCTTCCATTCCAAATAGACTTCGATCACCAACATCTTACGTGTCAACATGATTATTTCTTCCGGAGTAATGCACGATTCCTGAGTTTATCGTTCCATGCTCATCGACCACCGAAATCTCGAGTTTGTTGACAGCGAAAATCGCTTTATTGCTAGTGACTAGAAAATAATACTTCCACTCGCCCTCCAAGCCGAAGTGTGTGGTGACAAAATTGTCGAGAACGAAACAAATGAGACAGTGCTCATTTTGCCACGAAGTCGCAAGGCTCATCAAATCAAATCAAAATCAAATCACTTTATTATCTTCAAGACAGAGTTCACTGTACCTATGAGATTCTTCAAAATATGTCTGAGTAAATATGAATATTTACAAAAACTTTCTAAACTATTAGAACACATGAAACAATAACAGACAAAAAAAAGGAAAGATACAGACTAGTACGGAAAAACATATTAAAATTATTCATCAAGGGAGTATGGACATTTCTCCACCAATAATTGCTTAAGTTTCATTTTGAATGTGCTCTCATGCTTCGATTCCCTCAGCGAAACCGGGAGATTATTGAAAATCTTCGCACCAACCCTGCAGGGAGCTTATCTGTAGAGTAGGGAGGGTGAGTATAGACCCACAGCACTTAGGCCACAATATGGCCCATTGTACATCCTCCCAAGGAGTCGCCCTCCTAGGACATTGTCCATCCTGCCTTATCCAGAAAGGAGGACAGGTCACCAGGAGACATCTCCTTAATATCGGCAGGTGTAGGCCAAGACTCACCGAACACACACTCTCTTATCGACGATAGCTCCAGACATTCGCATAAGACATGCCTGACAGTTTCATCTTCCTGTTCACACATCCTGCATAGAGGTGTGTCCACTAGCCCCATAATATGGAGGTGTTTCCTTTGTTGACAGTGTCCAGTCAGAAATCCCACTGTTAAACGTAGGTTCTTTCTGGTCATCGCCAAATATTTATTTGGATCCAGCTTCTCAGGGTCGCCCAGGGTGATCCTGGCAAAACTGCATCCTTTGGTTTCATCCCATCTTTTGAGGGTTTGAGTATGGGTGTAACGTTTGGCTAGTTCCGCAATTGTCGAAGTCGTCAAGCCAT
The DNA here is from genome assembly GCA_032362365.1 of Zygogramma bicolorata. NCBI lineage: Eukaryota > Metazoa > Arthropoda > Insecta > Coleoptera > Chrysomelidae > Zygogramma > Zygogramma bicolorata. The sequence goes on from JAVJAQ010003674.1 coordinate 269,345, forward strand.
GGGTGTCACCTGGTCCCAAAATGTTCATTCCAGCCGCCATCCTGGCCAAAGAGTCAGCAATGCGGTTACCTTTGCTCCTGTCGTGCCCTTTCACCCACCTTAGTACGATATTATTATCTACCGAGGCGTTAGCTAAATCTTGATGGCACTCTAGTGCTAACCCTGAGATAATACGTTGTCTATTCAAGGTTAGTAGGGCTTGTCTACTGTCAGTGTAGATTATTATGTCTTTGCCAGAAATTCCTTTTCTGGTTAGCTCTTTTGTGGCGATTGAGATACCAGCCAGTTCTGTTTGAACCACGCTGGTATTTTTTCCCATTCCCCACTTAATCCTTAGGCTAAGTGATCTAGAGTAAACTCCACATCCTGATCCTTCTTTGGTTTTTGAGCCGTCTGTGTATTGCATTTGCAGCATCCGCCTCAGTGTTCTGTTTTATTTGTATTTTGTAGGGTTTATTAAACACAAACCTGGGTTCAATTGCGTCACTGGCTGCCTGTAGCAGAGGCACCGCAGTGAGTGCCTCCCTCCACAGGCCCCGCCTCAGTTGACCCATTCCTACCTCGGGATTTACACGAGCCGTGCGCAATCGTAGCATGGCCATTAGCGCAACCTCCTTGACGTGCAGGTCCAGAGGTGGCAGACCAGTAACTAATTCCATCGCTGCGGTTGGTGTTGTTCTCATGGCTCCTGTGATGTTCAGACAAGCCATTCGCTGTATTTGGTATAGTTTTTGGATGGCCGTTGCTTGTAGAGTTTTTGGTCCCCATGCAATGGCTCCGTACGTTAGCATAGGTCTTATTATTGCAGTGTAGATCCAGGTGACCACACGGGGCGAGAGGCCCCATGTGCGTCCCACTGTCCTCCGACACTGCTCATAGGCCACATATGCTCTTTTTGCTCTGCTCTGAATGTGCGAGTTCCATGTTAACTTCCTGTCGAGGGTAATACCGAGGTATTTCACCTCTTCAGAGAAGTTTAGTTTGCTTTTGAAGATTTCGGGGGGTTTCAAGCCCGATAAGCTTCTTTTCCTAGTGAAAAGGACCATCTCCGTCTTCTTGGGATTGATCGACAGTGAGTGTTCTTTACACCATGTTTCTATTAATTTGAGACCATCCTGCGCTCTATCGCACAGTGTGTTCACAAATTTGCCGGTCTGCAGAATAACTATGTCATCTGCATATGCAATTGTGTAGAAACCATTACTTTTGAGGCGATTTATCAGGGTATCCAGGACTATGTTCCAAAGAAGGGGTGATAAGACCCCCCCCTGCGGACATCCCCTCATGACCAGTCCTCTCACAGTAATGTCTTCTACATTTATACTTATTGCTCTACTAGAGAGCATCTTGAGTATCCACTCTCCTACTACCAGGGGTATATTCCTGGAGTTAAGTTGCTGGGTAATTGTTGGGAAGGTCGTTTTATCGAACGCTCCTTCGATATCTATGAATATACCCAGGGTGGATTCTTTATTATCCAATGATCTCTCGATTCTGCCAACCACTTGGTGAAGGGCCGAATCAGTGGACCTTCCCGGAGTATATGCATGCTGATATGGATGAAGTGGATTGTGAACTAAGACTTCATCTCTTATAAACCGCTCGCACAGCCTCTCCATTGTTTTCAAAAAGAACGATGTGAGACTAATTGGTCGGAATGCTTTTGGTAAGGTGTAGTCCATCCTTCCTGGTTTGGGTATAAACACCACTCGTACTTCTCTCCACTTAATGGGAACATACCTCAGAGCTAATGAGGCTCTGAATATTCCGACCAGGTGCGGCATGGGAATATCCAGTCCCCATTGTAGTAGGGCTGGTCTTATACCGTCAGGTCCTGGTGTTTTGAAGGGGGAAAAGCCCGATATGGCCCACCTTATCTTGTCCTCATCAATTATAGTGCTAGCAAATTGCCAGTCGTATTGTGAGGGTGTTATTGGTACTTCCGTCCGGTTCGTCGTTCCTGGGAAGACAGAACCTGGGAAGTGAGTTTCCATAAGAATCTCGGCGCTTTCTCGGAGGTTGGCGGCCTTGTCGCCATTTTCCCTCGTCAGGATGCCGATACTCTTATGGTGGTCGCTTGAGAGTGCCTTCTGTAGCCTCGAGACTTGCGGGAAATCTTCGATTGCCTCACAATAGGCTCTCCAGGCTTCTCTTTGCTTTTGTCTGCAGACTTTTTTGAACTCTCTGAGGTTGGCTTTATATATTCCCCAGTCCTCTTCGAGTTTTGATTGTTTTGCTTTGTTAAAGGACGTTCTCGCTGTCTTTCTGAGGTGTTCCAGTTCAGGGCACCACCATTTATTGGTTGTGCCTTCTGTCTGTACCATCCTCATCGGACAGGATTCCTTATAGGCAATGTCTATTTTGTTTTGGATAGATAACGTGTACCTTTCCAATTCTTCACTATTGCCAGGAGTCAGGGCCTCTGTCTCCCGCAGAGCTCCTTTCAAGAGTCGATTGTATAGAGATACATCCGTCCTCTTCGGGTCGCGGGATTTCACAGTGGTCCTGAGATCCTGGTTTACCGTAAAAGTCAACCAGCGATGGTCTGACATAGAAATATGATCAGACACTTGCCAGTCTTGAATTTTATTTGATATCATGGCTGTCGCCAGCGTAAGATCTATTAATGTTTGGCTACGGGCGTTAATGAATGTCGGCTCCGTGCCTCTATTCAAGATTGCTAGGTCTTTCTTAATTATGTATTCGTAAAGAGATTTACCTCGGGCGTTGATATCCTTGCTGCCCCAGCCCAGGTGGTGAGAGTTTGAGTCGCAGCCCAAAATCAACTCCATTCTCTGGTTTAGGCAGTGGTCCACTAGCACTTCCATCTCTCTTGTGGGTGGTAGAGTGGCTGCATCTGAGGGGAGGTACACCGATGCGAGTATCAACGCCGTATATTTGCCCTTTCCGTCTGGACATTCCACTTTAACCGCAGTTAGGTCTGAGGTGCAGAATTGTGCCATCAGAGAGGCTCTGTATTTCCTGGGAGCGTAAACGGCTGTCCTGGGTTGTTGATTGCTTGGTGAGCTAAAAATTTGGCCAGTCAAGTTACCGAAACCAGTAATTCTGGTCTTAATTATCCAGGGTTCCTGGATCAAAGCTATTGCATGGAGCTCAAAAAGAGGCCATAATTTTGGAAATGGGTGTACGTAGCTCTTCCTTACGACGAGTTTAATACACATGAAAATCTTCATTGCTCTGGAACTTATCTCTATTTTTGAAAACAAATACACAAATTTCGAAAAATATATATACCAGTGATCGGGGCAGTGTCTCATCGATTGCACATCGCAGCTTGTGTGGTGCTTCCAGACCTCTTTCGCACAGACATGTACAGTTCCACAGGTAGAAAAAATCGAGCATTTTGTATGCTAACCCCCAAAATCCTCTGCTGGCGGACCGGAAAGGCTGCGCTTTGGGGATTCCCATGCAATACGAACATAATGTGTACGAGCAGTCTCTGATTACGTAAAAATTAACGAAATTAGTTCTTCCTAGACTATTGGGTGGTGTAATCCAACTTCCCGCAACGGCAACAGTGCCGATAATGTTTTCTACCAAAAGAGTGGACGAACCAGGCTACAATCTAAATCAGTGACGCATTCTCCTGAAAAGAAGTATAGTGACGCCTAGGGGGTTTTGGCGACCTTTGCCTGTATTGAGCTTGACTTGTGAGAGGGGTTTGATATTTAAGAAATGAAGTAGTGGAATATAACAGATTGAAATCAGTGCGTGAAATTAAAGTGTATGTTATTTCGAAACAATGAGGAGGCTTCAACAAAATAATACTAACATATGAATTGATACCTATCTTCGAATAAATTGTATAGGAGAAAGAATATTAAGTAATCATTTATGATAATGATACAATGTGCTTAGATAATAGGAACTGTTGCACTCTACAGAAAATACTAGTAGTCTTTCTTCCATAATTTCTACACAATGATTCATCAAATACCTATTATACTGAGGTGAGAGACCAATCCTGTCTGCGAAAGAAAAAAATATTTGAAAAGTACACCAAATGACAGAAAATACTTTTATTTTGTCTATCACTATTTCGAACACACAAATCGCACTTTGTTCATAGCCGGAAGTAATGTTCGTCACCGCCGCTGCTGCCACTCGTTACTGCGCATGCCACTTGACAAATTGATCCTTGGAGCAATGCAGTAGTACCAACTTGGCGAACTGATTTTGGGGGAATGCAGTGGAACCGACCTGAAGGACTGGCTCTGAGAGCAATGCCGTGCTGACAACTGTCCAGTGATTTGGATATCTGTCATCTTTTAACCCTTGGTGTCCCGCAGGGTTCGGTTTTAGGACCATTGCTGTTTATTATATATTTCAATGACCTATGTATGAATATTGACTCCGATGTTTCTTCAATTTTTTATGCAGATGATTCTACTTTCATTGTGAAAAGTGTTAATATAGATAGTGCCTTACAGACTATCAATCGTTCAGAACAGATTGCCAAAGTCTGGTTCAGTTGCAACTTCCTTTTCCTGAACGAAAGTAAAACGCAGCATCTCAGGTTGCACCATGCAGAAAAATCTGAGGAGAAAGTTAAACTCTTGGGACTTCATATAGACTCACAACTGAATTTTGCATTTCACATTCACGATCTGGCTAAACGTCTGGCTAAAGCGACTTATGCTTTACGTCAGCTAACATATCAGTTGTCCTTCGATTATTTAAAAATGGCGTATTTTGCGTTGTTCCACGGTATAATGACATATGGTTTGATTCTTTGGGGCAGTGCGTCTCATGCTAAACAAATATTCATAGCACAAAAAAAAGCCCTTAGAATAATTTCTTCTAGTAATTATGATGCTCATTGCAAGCCTCTCTTCAAACAATTCAACATCATGCCGCTGCCTTGTTGTTATATATTGAAGTGCCTTCTTTATGCTGGGAACAAAATTTTCTCGAATGAGATCACTTTGAACTGTAATGTACACAGTTACAATACCAGGGCTGGTAGTGATCTGCGTCTTCCACTGACCAGACTAACGAGAACTCAGAATTCCTATTTGTACTTAGGTTTTAAAATGTTTAATGCGCTTCCCGGAAAACATAAAAAGTATATGACTTTGAAATCATTTAAGCATCACATACGCAAATATTTAATCCATCATTGTTTTTACTCTGTGGAAGAATTCTTACTTCATGGAGGTGCATGTGTGTGTGAGTATTAATTTTTATTATTCATTTTGTGTATTTGTTTTATGTATTTTAATGACAGAATGTATACATGAATTATTGTGTACACAAATAAATTTCTATTCTATTCTATTCTATTCTATTCTATTCACACCAATTAGAATCCACTATGGTTTTGTGGTTTCTTAACACCAGTGCCAGCACTAGCGACTTGGCAACCGTGACGAATGAAAAGATATTCATAACAGCAAGCTTACTGGTTTTATTATCTAGTGTGTACAAAGCCGGATTTCTCCTCAGAATGGCCAGTCACCATCGAGATGACACCATGACCAACATTTGAAATTTGTCGCCTCCGTATTCGAATGTTTGCTTTTTCTTTGTCCACAAAATTGATCAATGTGAGAACCAAAATTATTCCAGTTCCTAGTTCTCCATCTGGATCTGTGTGGAAAGTGACGGTGATTTGTGTGGCAATCATGATGGTTTTGGTGTCCCTCATTTTCGCTGATGTAAGTAACTGGGTATTGCCACAGCCCCATTTCGAATGCTGTATGATCAGTCATCAAGTTCATTGCGCCTTTCGTAGGCTGGATGGATCCAAATCCGTCTTGGCTGATTAAGGTTACGATCCGAACCCTGCATGGTACATAGTAGCTTTGAATGATGGGGCGGCCCTCCTTTTGTTAGTCTGCCAATCGCTGCGTATCTGAATTCCAAGGTATTGTTGTGAGTGTGGTCGCCTAAGGTGTCTCTGAACATGCAACAACAAAAAAAAAACAGCAGAAGGTCCTTATATACCCCTCTTTATAAAAACAACTATTGTACACTTATATCTACTACATATTATATATTTATATTTCGTACACTTGTTCGTTTCATACATCAACTATGTTTGGTAGTCACAGAGCTACGATTTCATTGCACCTCTCTTCTTCATCCCGGTCAGAAATAAAAATCAAATGATTATCTATCTTTTCTGATGCATTTTGTTGCAATGAGTTTAATCTTTTCTCATGTACTTCCAAGAGTCACACGCTCTCATTCATATTTTTTTCTAGTTTATTTCAACCTAGTCAATTGAGTGAGAATATATGCACATAATAACATATTGATAATTTTACTATCACCTGGAACATTTTTACGATGAAGCCAGCTCAATTATTCCACTCTCTTGCCCCCTTTTTTTGGGGCAATCCAATACACAAACCTCTGTTGTTTCGATTGGTGCTTTAGACGTAGTTGGGATATCAGTATAATCTATGAACTCTGGTTGGATCGTGGTTGAGTGAAAACCTTCGCTGGAAACGAGACTTTTTCTGCAATTTTCATGTACTCAGATTGGTTACGGCACCTAATGTGAGCAGATGCCAAATGCCAAATGTGAAACTCGTGTACAGCGAGCACTCTATCAACTTTGGCCAGCAGTCTATTTTGAATAAAGTCAACTTTTATGCAAGTCGACACAGTTTGCAAATGAATTAAAGCAGAATCTCTGAGTAGGGGCAAAACAGAGTTTGAAATGAGTAGAACCAACAGGATACTCAGAGCTGGATTAATGTATTATTTGTATTTCCAATCGGTCAACCAGAATACCAGAGCTGATATTATAACTATAACAGATCCTAGAGCTTCTGACATTGAATGGAGAAATACTCCACGCATAATCATCTGACAGGCAGAATGTGAATGTCCAATCGCTTTCTCCTTCGATGGTTGAGGTGGTGGAATAGGGTACGTCTCATCATTTTCGTTGTCATCAGTAACAGCGAGTTGAGTTAACTTTTCGACTGTGAGATAGTCATCCATGTGAGTGCCCATGTGAACTCCCATGTTCATGAATAGTAAAAATACTATAAGGTTGACTAGAAGTCCAATTCCTCCTACAATAACGAGCAATTGGGGATCGTCTATGGTTTACACTTCAATGAATCTCTTGCATGCTCCCAAAAGCACAGAGCTACAAGGAATAGTGCATTCACTAGAGCACCTAACACTTCGGCTCTAGCCCAGCCAAATGTATTATTTGCCCATTTCTTTGGTGACATCTTAACTGATGAGAATGCTTCTACTAAGGCCGCTACATCGCTCAACATGTGAAAGCTGTCTGCCACTAGAGCCATAGAATTTGTGATGTAACCTACGACTATTTCCACGGAGAAGAACATCGCGGTTAGCCATAACATCGACAACAAACGACATTTTTTACCAGTAAATTTTCCCATATCAAATTCTCTAATAGAACACTTTTATTCCACTTGGATATTTCGACTTTCGTGACGGTATAAGGAAGGATAATTCGTTATCCTTCCTATTAGAAAGAACACTTTGTCGTCTCGGTAGTGTAGTGGTTAGCATATCTGCTTATCAAGCGGAAGGCCAGGGTACGAATCCTCGCTGGGCCACCGTGCTGGGTGATCGCACGTTGAAAGGTAAGGCCTCGTTGATTCATTGCTCGCACAAGTTTCACTGAGGGTTGACGTTCGTCAGCTGGTTAACGGAACACGAACAATTTAAAAAAAAACTTCTTCCAATACCTGATGAACTGCTGTCACAAACACAATTCTTCAAAGTAATATAAACATTTTTAATACAATCTGAAGAGTTCTGGATTGAAAAGAATGACAGGCAGATATCTATTGAGAATTCAAGAAATATTCACGTATTTTAAGATGGAACTATCAGGAGTTGATCACAAAGTCTTTTGTTGTGAAAATTTCACTAATTTTCGACAATAGTTTCTACGGTGCGATCGGGTGAGATCAAAAATTCAATCAACAGATTCTCCTCGCCGAACGAGAATATATGCAAGTTCCTATAATCCGTTCTTGATTCTGGGTAACAGAAGAATTCTCTGGTGTAGTGCCGTCATACCCACACCCAATTATTCGGCATACATCCAACATGTTCTTTCATCTCCAGTTTCTTCTATCCTGATATAGGACAATGTAGTTCCGTGCTCGTAAAAGTAAAACCACTTTCTCTCTCTATGTTATTGGCCTTTGCTTCCTCCAAGGCGCATTCAGCCAAAAACCAATTTCCAGACGGTGGCTTAGGGCTCAGATTAACCATGAATATTGAAGATACCAAAGGTCGCTCATTGTGTTCTTCTTCGACATGCCTCAGCTGTTCGTACAAAGAACAAAATGTGTTGGAACAATTCCGGCAAGGTCAATCGTCGTCCGAGCATTGGGCTTCGTGTTTCTCAACCTCTTCAGGTATGAGGAGTTGGTGGCTTTCTTTATATATGTTGATGCATGAAAAACACATTTTTTCACCAGTATATTGTTAGAATTGATATTGTCCACGATTTCGTCCCTGATATATTCAGACTCGACACTCATACTCACAATAATAGTTCTCGACTGGCTTGAAAAATGTCATTCATTTGACCAGTAGGTAGATTTTTGGCCTGGGTGTAAATGGTGATAACCATTGCATGCTCCACCAATCTTCCCCAAGAAAGGCCCACCATTAACAGTCAGGAACATATGGGTCGGAAATGATAGTTGGCAACAATTCAAAATGATAATGCATATTGTTGTAATAATTCAGCTTGAAACGAACACACTCTGAAAACCCACGAGCAGGTTGGTAAGTTTTGAAGCAGTTCATCATCCTTTATAACCTTCAATGCATTTTGGGGTATTCTCGAAGTTGAGGTTGATTAAGGGATTGTCGAAGGTCCAGGTACATTTGACAATGTGGTATTGTTTAGGTAATCCAAAACGATTCAGGTCAGGATATGGAAAATGTTTCATCTATCAGGTGGGTAAGGTTACGTTAGGTAGTACACAACACACCTGAAGAAATATAGCGGACCACGTGTAGCGGTTTTGTGAACTACTTAATGAAAATCACACAATAAAGTTTTTTCAACTGATGGTAGCTGTATATCATTCCGTATTACCATACAATCGATGTAATCATGAGGGAATAAAATCCCGTTTTCAATTTTTTAAGTCATCACTTTGCATGGTCGAAACGAGGTTGACAAAAATCTGAAAAAAATCAGTAAATCGATATTTGATAACGGTTTTTTCATCATACTTAGTGAATGAAATATATTTCTCCTTATTGATAGGTAAAACAATAAGACGTTTATGACTGCTTCAACGTGCCAATATTTTGATAATACAATGAATATCGTAACCGGAAAAATTGTGAAATACATAAGTGTTTTTGTACCCCAAGTTAGAGCGCAAATGCGCAAAAACCGCAAAAATTCTCTGTCTGTAGAATAGTCGTGGTCTCTATTTGTAATATCTTTGTTATTGAACGGTTTTTCACAAATGTTGCGGTGTGTGGATTCATCTTCCACATCAATATTTTTTTTCAAAGGTGATATAGTTTCGATTTTGGATTGGATTAGTTCTGCGTTTGAGTATAAATTGCCAATGACCTGCATATGCTTCTCTTATTCCTTTTGTGAGTTTACCCAAGCAGTTCTGGAATAAATCTATTGTGTTTGAAGTTCAGGTACAGAGGAATTACCGTTTACAATTAATGGTTTCATTGATAGTCGATAAATCAAAATTTTGTATTTATCACATGAAGCCCACACGGAAAAAAAGATGAATGTCCAAACACCATAATTATTCGGGAAAACGTTTTTGATTGAAATTCGGCTTAGTCATCTTTGTATTTCCAGCAAGTAACAGAAACAGTCCTTTCTGATATGTTTTTCATTTATGTGAACACGTGTTTTAGCTATCAGACCGACCTATCAGAAGATATCCCTTGAAATTCAATATAATTACCTTTCATCGTTTTTCCCGAGTTTGTGTATTTTCTAATTCACGTTTTCTATGCGACTGTTATCAATACTTCCATTCAAATAGGTACCAAAACATGCAGCTCTCTGAGAGGAGAAATATCATGTAAACAAATAAATTTGGTGAAAAATGAAATTTCATCATTTTCTCGTGTGCTCTTGGTATGCGATGAACATCTAAGGATTCCAAACTATCGAATGAAATTGAAACCAATCAATATGTTCATTATGATTATTACTTTTAATTGAAAGAATCCTTTTCAAAATAACGTATCTTTTTCAAATTGAGTGAACAATGATAAAAAAATATCTTATTGATATTTTTCTTTGGCTTACTCACAATCTATACAAAATAACAACAGATACGCAAAGAATCTCGTGCCTTCACAATCAATTACTCTGAATAAACTCACGAAACTTAATCTATCCTAGTTCATCGAAAGCTAATGTTTTGACTGTTTTGTCAGCGAATCTATATCTTCCACCTCATGGAGAAAACTTTGATCGAAAAACGTCTTTGGAAACATGTACCTCGAACCGCACAAACGCATCCTTCACTCATAAAATGTTTTCATCTGGACCAGTCGGTTAGAACGTAGCTACTCAGAGAGAGTTTTTGGATGCTCCGTCAGAAAGTTTTCCTTCAATTCTATAAAGGCAGCTTTCCACATTGTATATTGTGCTTGTGGTATCTTTATAGCCACCCATGAAGGTAGAGTTCCAAATGCAGCAGTATCGGATCAATTTATAGGAATTCTCGGGTAGTTGTAAGTTCGAGATATAATCATTTGGATCAGAAGGATAGAATGTAGCTACTTAGAGAGAGAGAGAGAGAGTGTTACGGGCTAGTTTTGCACTAGCTTTCGATTCAGTATCAAATGCGAAATATCCTCAATATGTCTTTATATAACTCCAAAGTAAAGTTGATTCTCGTTGTTCAATATAAAGAAAAATATATCAGGTACGCCACTGAACGTTGTTTACAATTGAGAACGTTATCTCTGCGCGATACATATTCCATCCTCTTGCTATTTTCTATGCTGAGATTTGGTGAATTCGGGCCATGAAAATACCGCAGGTATTCCGTTTGGAACAGCCTTTATTCAAGGACAACTATTTTGCTGACCGTGGAAGTAGAGTGTCACCTCTGGTAGTTCATTTGATCTGTCATCGCTGTCACGATCTGTTTCCTCCTGAAATGACAGTAATGTCAATTATCCTTCCTATCGATTGTGGAGTTTGATGGATAAGTTGGTGTGTGATCCGAATTATCTTGTAGCAATTTTTGCATCCATCCTGGGATCTAGAGATTTTCGGACTTTTTGATTTCTGGCGTTATTTTGTGGTTTTCTGGAACCTATATTTTCGTTAGAACGCAGAAATCCTTTCGGCAATTTGCCGGATTTATAAAGCACCGGTAAGAGGTTATGTTCTACCAGAGGGAGGTGTACCTACATGAAACATTTATTTTAAGGCTTCATTATTCATCTGATTGGACCAACTCCACCGCCAACTTTCGTCAGCACCGTTTTGTTGTTGGAATCCTTATACACTGAGACCCGTCAATTACCATCTGTCAGTGGAAACACCCTCGACTAACTAAGAGGTTTGTAAACGCTTATATCAACTATATTTCTTCTACCGGGTATATTTTTATAATATGTTCATTCTTCAGGGTGTTATTCTCCGGCTAATAATCAACTGAAGGCCAATAGATCCACCTGTTTGGTTTATTCCTCTGGTTTTGTCATCCGTTTCTTCATGTACTCCGAGCCATCTATTCCTGTACCTCTGCGTGGCATTTATTCCATATAAGACACTAGTGTGGTAGTCTCAACACCGTCGTGGACTCCTTCGGAGCAGGCTGCACCCACCGTAGCAGTCCCATCACACCTGACAGAGGGTTTTCAAACAGCTAAGATATTTATTTATTTTCTGATAACCATTACTACTATTATTATCATTCTTTGGGTACTCTGAAGTGACGTCACTAATCAGCATCCCCCAGATACGTAATCCGTTAGTATTATTATCCTAGTTTTGAACGCTGTGCACCACCGTATTGACTTAGCTTTTCAAATCATATCAGGTACAGTCATAGTAGTAGTCTCAATAATTGCTTCTCACCCCATACCGTTGGGAGTTCAACCGCAGAACAAGTACGTTAAGATTCTGTCAGGGCAACCTGTACTTTCTTGTATTGTATTTTTTTTTACTAATATACCGGTTTAAAATTGATGTTGAATATTTCTTTGCCCTCTGATATTTCCCTTGTGCTGAAACTGATTCTTCTTTCCAGATATGTTCATTAGTTATGTTTGAGATTGTCTGTAGTTTTACCGAAAGTTTTACTGATATATTGCAGTAGTGGGTTCCCTAATAATCAAGGCGGTTTCCTTGTTTTTCTGGCCAAAATCAGGTGGCGCAATAAAGAACAATTTATTTTAGTTTATTAATCGAACCTACGACCACTGACCTAGCTGGGTAACTTGTTAGTGGTGTTTTATTGCATCCCCTACTGCTGGTACTTTAAAATTATTTGGCAAAACACACCCTAGCAAATTGGCGCCTCAACTTCAAGGGCCTGGAAAAGCCGATTCAGTTTTATTTTTCTGGAAATATTCAGAGCTGGTAAAGTCATATTCAGTGAGTGGTAGGAATAAACCAAGAGGTGCTAAAGTGTATCATAATATCCCAAATATCATTTCTTGATCCAACGACTTGACATTGTAATTGACGGTGGTAATTGACATCGCGACGCCCAGCGTCGAATTTAAATTTTTTTTTGTTTTCAATTTATTTTTCTGTATACTATTTGAGGATTTTTTGCATTGCTACGCTTCAGGTAATATTTGTTTTTTTTTTGTACTTATTGATTATTTCTATACATTGAAATCTTTTGAAAATTTTTCGCACCGCGACGCCCAGCGTCGAAATTGACTTTTGGTATTTTAATTGTGAATTTGGGTCCTGTGAACATTTTTGAAGAGTTTTTGCATCGCGACGTCCACCGACGCCTAGCGTCGAAATTCTGTTTTGGTATTTTTATAGTATATTTGAGTACAGTGAACCTTTTTGGATAGTTTTTTTTGCACCACGACGCATACCAACGCTGCGACGCCAGCGTCGAAGTTGAGTTTTTATATTTTCATTGTATTTTGGAACATACCGAGCACTTTGAATATTTTTTTTTATCGCGACGCCTACCGACGCCCAACGTCGAAGTTGAGATTTTCATTTCGACACATTCCTTCAACTTTACCGTTTTCAATATTTCAATTGTCTTTCACCTGAGTTGAGTTGAAGTGATTAAATATGAATCCTTCCAAAATAAAGTTGGATATTTGCCGTTTGACAAAAGAGGAACCAATTTATGAGTTGAATGTTCGTGGTTTAGGTGATAGTGACACTCGTACCGTTGCAGAGCGACGGATAGCTCTTCGTAATGCAATTGCAAACAAAACAACACAACAAAACAAAACAACAACAAAAATTGCTCACAATCTAGGTAGGGTAAATCGAAGTTCTCCCCAAACCGAGGCAGAAAAGAAAACGAAAGCTGACAGCCGTGTTCAGTTGCTGCTGCTACTCGATCAGTTGCACGAAAAGGTTAAGAAAGGACGAAGTACTAGGGATTCTGTTGTTTTTGACTTATCGGTTTTACGACAAACCATCAATCCAGATGCGCATAGTTCGGCCCTGAATCCAGTTGAAGATTCTTCTAGTGAGGACGAATTACCTGTAGGTATAAAACCAATTCCAGTTCGAGATTGGGGTCTGAAATTTTCCGGTAAACCTGGTACCATGTCGATATGCACTTTTATAGAACAGGTGGAGGAGAAGCGGCGTTCTCGAGGAATTTCTCGTACAGCTTTGTTTAGGGACGCTGCAGATTTTTTCGAAGGTGATGCTTATGTGTGGTTCAATTCAGTGAAAAATTGGGCTACCGACTGGGAAGATTTGGTAGAGTTGATGCGTCAACAATTTTTGCCAACTAATTTTGATCGTGATTTATTTGAGGATATTAAGAGAAGGACTCAGGGACCTAGGGAAAGTGTAGGTCTTTATATTGCTAGCATGAAGGGTCTCTTCAATAAAATGCGGAATCCAGTTAGTGAGGAGATACAGTTATCTCTGATTTTGGAGCGCGTCGATCCATATTATCAACCGTTTCTAGCATTCAAGAATATTACTTCTATAACCGAACTTATCCAAACTTGCCGATCCTTGGATGAGAAGAGGGAACTTGCGAAGTCGTATGTGCCACCCCCTCCTAAATCTAAGTCTCTTATTCCAGAATTAGCCTATGTAGACACTTCCAACTTGCCTAGCAGTAGTCGTTCGTCACAGGTAGCTGAAGTTTCCGTCACTAGTAGCTGTTTCAACTGTGGGCAACCTGGTCACACATTTCGAGGATGCTTAGCCTCTCGCAAGAAATTTTGTTATAGCTGTGGTGCTCCAGATGTGACGTCTCGAGAGTGTTCTCATTGTCTACCATCATCCAGTTCTAGTAGAGGTAGATTTCCGAATGGAGGTAGAAATAGTAATGGAGATAATAGAGGAAATAACTTTTATCGTAGCAGTCAGGGAAACGGGCGACGGAGAAATTGAATGGTCGTAATGTTTCTCCATCGAAGAATTTGCCGACCACCTTTGATAGAAATAGGATCATTTTAGATCACTTACTCTCGCATGTTAATGGAGATGAACGCCCCTATTCAGAAGTTTCTGTCTTGGGTTATCCTGTTATTGGTCTTTTAGATTCTGGAGCCTCGCGTACCTTGGTCGGTTCTTCTGGTTATGAATTGTTGATGAAATTAGGTCTAAAATTACAGTCTGCTTCAAATGAATGTAAAGTAGCAAATGGGACAATCTGTCGTAGCATTGGTTATGTGACAACGCCGTTGTATCTTATGAAGGAATCATGCGTTCTCGACATCTGGGTAGTTCCAGAGCTTCCTCAACAGCTGATCTTGGGAATAGACTTCTGAAAGTCTATGAACATTGTTCCCGATCTCCGCCAAAATGTCTGGCATTTCTGCAAGTACCTTTCGAAATCTGTACAAATCGATAGTATTTTGTGTGAATCATCTTTGAGTCCATCGCAGAGGGAGAAACTCAATGCTCTGGTCGAAGAAAAGAAAGCTTCAATGGGAACATCTTTGGATAGAACTCATTTGGTGTCACATTCCATTGAGTTGCTTCCAGGTACCAAGCCAATCAAGCAACGATATTATCAGGTATCTCCGGCAAAGCAGAATATCATTGACGAGAAAATTCAAAACATGCTTCAGAACGACATTATTGAGCCTTGCCGAAGTCCTTGGTCTTCTACAGTTTGTATGATGAGGAAAACAGATGGATCCTACCGGTTTTGTGTCGATTATCGGTAGTTAAATGCTGCCACCGTGAAGGATGCCTATCCCTTGCCGTATATATCTTCTATTTTAGATCAGTTGCGTGATGCCAAATATTTGAGCTCTCTAGATGTCAAAAGTGCCTATTGGCAAGTTCCTATAGCTGACTCCTCCAGGGACTTTACTGCTTTTACGGTACCTGGAGGTTTGTACCGCTTCAAGGTTATGCCTTTTGGATTGACTAATGCTCCGGCGACGTGGCAGCGATTAATTGAGTCAGTATTGAGTCCTGATCTCCAACCGTTCGTGTTAGTTTACCTCAATGATATTGTCATAGTGTCCCAAAATTTTCAGTCTCATATTGATACTCTCCGGGAGGTTTTTGATCGTTTGCATGCAGCGAGTTTGATAGTAAGCTTTGAGAAGTGCCAATTTTGCCGCCCCGAGCTGAAATACTTGGGTTTCGTTGTTGACAGTTTTGGTCTGAGGCCAGACCCCTCCAAAGTGGGAGCAATGTTGAGTATACCTGCTTCCACTAATGCTAAGCAAATCCGACAGTTCATCGGTACTGCTTCGTGGTATCGTAGGTTTGTGCCCCAGTTTTCCACCATTGTTTCACCTTCAACCAATTTGACTCGTAAAAATGTTGAATTTTGTTGGACCGAAGAATGTGAGAAGTCCTTTAGGTGTCTCAAAGAGCGGTTGGTTAGTGCCCCGGTTCTCACTTGTCCTGATTTTCAGAGAACATTCCACTAACAAACCGATGCGTCCGCATATGGCATTGGAGCCGTCCTGAGTCAACATTTTGATGATGGAGAAAAAGTTGTCTCCTATCTCTCACGGTCGCTCACTCACCAAGAACGCAAATATAGCGCTACAGAACGGGAATGTCTTGCGGTTATTTGGGGAGTGGAAAAATTACGGCATTATTTGGAAGGCTTTCACTTCAAAATCATCACGGATTGCCATTCGTTGAAGTGGTTACACAACCTTAAGGACCCTCAAGGTCGCTCGGGCCGATGGGCATTGAGATTGTTGCCCTATGATTATGAGATAATCCATCGGAAGGGTTCCGAACATACTGTTCCTGATTTCCTATCTCGCTCTGTACCACTCTCCGCCGATGTTATCGACGTGAGATCTAAAGACACTGAAACTCAGTTTGAAACTGTCGATCGTTGGTACTTGAAATTGAAAGAGTATGTTGGGAAAAGCCCCTTTCGGTATCCTTCGTACCGAATTAATGAAAACTCCCAACTTTTGAAGCATATTCGTCTCAAATATCCCGAGTTATCCGAACCTTCCGACCAATGGAGGTTAGTTATTCCCAAAGAATATCGTAGTGATATTATTAAAGCTTCTCATGATGATCCGTCAGCTGGACACGCAGGTATTTTTAACACTGTTTCTAGGATATCACATAAATATTATTGGCCAAAGTTGAAAGCCGACGTAGCTCGCTATATAAAACGATGTCACACATGCAATGTCACCAAACCCGAACAAACTCGTCCTGTAGGTATGATGCTCAGTAAGACTCCCACTGCAGTAAGACCCTGGCAATTAATCAGTGCAGACCTGATGGGTCCGTTACCACGAACTGCCAAAGGCCATTGTTATATTCTTGCCATTTGTGATTCTTTCAGTAAATTCGTTATTCTCGCTCCTTTGCGGTCTGCTACCGCCAGTGAAGTAGTTAAGGTAATTGAAAATCATGTACTATTGTTGTTTGGTTCCCCAAGAACTATCATCGTCGATAATGGAGTACAGTTTCGGAGCAAACTTTTCCAGAATCTTTCCGTAGCATATAATTTTGACATCTCCTTTACCGCTAATTACCATCCGCATACCAATCCGACCGAAAGAGTCAATCGCGTCATCAAATCCATGTTGACGGCTTATGTGTCGAAAAATCATCGCTTGTGGGACCAATACTTACCCAAAATTGCTGAAGTACACCTATACTGACAAATCTCTTGCTTTTTCCCGAATGTACCGGGATATTCAGTCTCGGTTAATTAAAGCTTACGAAAAGAGTAAAGGTCACTATGATTTGCGTCGTCGTCCCGACACATTCAAATTAGGTCAACTAGTTTATAGACGAAATTATGCGTTGTCGGATGCCAGCAAACATTTCACATCAAAATTTGCAGATAAATATGTAGGACCTTATACTGTCTCGAAGGTAGTGTCTCCGTGGACCTATGAATTGACCGATACCGCCGGTCGAACCTCAGTTTGGCACGGTAAGGATTTGAAGTCTCATCCACCTGACGCTGGTGACCCAAATTTTCAATAGTTTTTTTAATTTATTTTGATGTAGTCCCGATGGTAAAATTATTCATATCTGTTGTTGTCCTTTGTTGTGTTCCAACGCGGTTATTCTTTATCTTCTAGAGGAAATTTTTCCTAAGAAATTTCCTCATGGGAGTAATGGGGGGGTTGTTACGGGCTAGTTTTGCACTAGCTTTCGATTCAGTATCAAATGCGAAATATCCTCAATATGTCTTTATATAACTCCAAAGTAGAGTTGATTCTCGTTGTTCAATATAAAGAAAAATATATCAGGTACGCCACTGAACGTTGTTTACAATTGAGAACGTTATCTCTGCGCGATACATATTCCATCCTCTTGCTATTTTCTATGCTGAGATTTGGTGAATTCGGGCCATGAAAATACCGCAGGTATTCCGTTCGGAACAGCCTTCATTCAAGGACAACTATTTTGCTGACCGTGGAAGTAGAGTGTCACCTCTGGTAGTTCATTTGATCTGTCATCGCTGTCACGATCTGTTTCCTCCTGAAATGACAGTAATGTCAATTATCCTCCCTATCGATTGTGGAGTTTGATGAATAAGTTGGTGTGTGATCCCAATTATCTTGTAGCAATTTTTGCATCCATCCAGGGATCTAGAGATTTTCGGACTTTTCGAATTCTGGCGTTATTTTGTGGTTTTCTGGAACCTATATTTTCGTTGGAACGCAGAAATTCTTTCGGCAATTTGCCGGATTTATAGAGCACCGGTAAGAGGTTATGTTCTACCAGAGGGAGGTGTACCTACATGAAACATTTATTTTAAGGCTTCATTATTCATCTGATTGGACCAACTCCACCGCCAACTTCCGTCAGCACCGTTTTGTTGTTGGAATCCTTATACACTGAGACCCGTCAATTACCATCTGTCAGTGGAAACACCCTCGACTAACTAAGAGGTTTGTAAACGCTTATATCAACTATATTTCTTCTACCGGGTATATTTTTATAATATGTTCATTCTTCAGGGTGTTATTCTCCGGCTAATAATCAACTGAAGGCCAATAGATCCACCTGTTTGGTTTATTCCTCTGGTTTTGTCATCCGTTTCTTCATGTACTCCGAGCCATCTATTCCTGTACCTCTGCGTGGCATTTATTCCGTATAAGACACTAGTGTGGTAGTCTCAACACCGTCGTGGACTCCTTCGGAGCAGGCTGCACCCACCGTAGCAGTCCCATCACACCTGACAGAGGGTTTTCAAACAGCTAAGATATTTATTTATATTCTGATAACCATTACTACTATTATTATCATTCTTTGGGTACTCTGAAGTGACGTCACTAATCAGCATCCCCCAGACACGTAATCCGTTAGTATTATTATCCTAGTTTTGAACGCTGTGCACCACCGTATTGACTTAGCTTTTCAAATCATATCAGGTACAGTTATAGTAGTAGTCTTAATAATTGCTTCTCACCCCATACCGTTGGGAGTTCAACCGCAGAACAAGTACGTTAAGATTCTGTCAGGGCAACCTGTACTTTCTTGTATTGTATTTTTTTTTACTAATATACCGTTTTAAAATTGATGTTGAATATTTCTTTGCCCTCCGATATTTCCCTTGTGCTGAAACTGAATCTTCTTTCCAGATATGTTCATTAGTTATGTTTGAGATTGTCTGTAGTTTTACCGAAAGTTTTACTGATATATTGCAGTAGTGGGTTCCTTAATAATCAAGGCGGTTTCCTTGTTTTTCTGGCCAAAATTAGGTGGCGCAATAAAGAACAATTTATTTTAGTTTATTAATCGAACCTACCACCACTGACCTAGCTGGGTAACTTGTTAGTGGTATTTCATTGCATCCCCTACTGCTGGTACTTTGAAATTATTTGGCAAAACACACCCTAGCAAGAGAGAAGTTTTTGGAGGCCCCGTCAAAGAGTGTTCCTTCAATTCCATTGGACAGTGCCATGAAGGCTGCTCTTCACATTGCATATGGTGCTTCTCAATATTCTTATACCCATATATGAAGGTACAGTTTCAAATGCAGCAGTATCGAATCAATTTGAAGGATCTCTCGGGTATCAAGCGGTTTCGGGTTGGGAGGCCACAAGCAGTAGGGAAGCCACAAGCAGTAGGGAAGTAAATGTATTTTCCTTTCTTTCACAGTGTGAAAAACGCGTTATCAGTATTTGCCCTGTTTGTTGTATATCATAAGCCCTTGCAGTCGTAGCAGTACGGAAAGTACTTCGTTCCGTCGAACGCGTTAAATCCACAGTCGAATTGTTTCGAACAACGAACCGTTGTCGCAAAACTTTTCCGTAGGTGAATATGGTACGAATCAGAATAGTCCCAGTCCGGCACCATAATTGGAGTGCTTTTCCTCATGGCGACTCTATCTTGACTCGTCGTGAGGCCTCGATACAAAAGGATATCTGAGGGGAAACTCACAACTACTTGTTTTCTCAACCACAGCTCAAAGCTTCCAAAACGTCCACATCAGTCGAAAGCTTCGAATAACACCGCTATTATTTCCTGATGAACTTTTGATTTCCGAAGTGAACGAAGAACTGCGTGTTCACCTGGTTCCTGTCACTTGCACCCAAAAAATCTGCAAACATGCTATACGCTCCTATTCCGGTTCGCTCTATCTGAATGTCAAACAGTCTCGTACCTTGCTTGTACAAGTAGCACCTTCTCTTGATACTCTCTCTGAGACCAACTTCGAACATTTTTGATCGCACGAGGTTCTCGCTGTTATTTTCCGAATAGTGTTTCACTAGTTTATACAAGGGGAGTGCCTCGTAATTACATATGAGTCAGAAGCACTCTGTGGACTTGCATTCTGCTTCGTTTTCTACAACTTCATCGAGTTTGAGCAGTTTCTCACAACCGTCGTACATATTAAAGCACTAAAATACGTATTTGTCCACGAGCATGTTCAGTAACATCACATCATCTGCAATGTCTGTCCTGGTACACCTGGCACGATGTCTTTCATGCGCAACCATACCATAAACGTTCATTTTCAATATTTCTCGAATGATAGATATCGATAAAAATTAAAAGTGAAATATATCAATTTCTCACTCAGAAGGGAAGAGAGGGGAGGAACGGAAAAAATATATAGTGAATGTTTTTTTGATCTGGGCAACATTATTCGCAAGCCGAATTGAAATTATTAGATTGAGGGCTACAACGAGCCAATTTTTTGATAATACATTGAATATCATTCCCGGACAGATTGTGACATACCACGGCTACTACGGGTATTAGTCTCTTTGTACCCCAAGTCAGAGCGCGCAGGCGCAAACTCATGGAAATTCTCTGTAGAATATTCGTGGTTTTCATTGATCCTATCTTTGTTGTTGAAAGGTTTTTCACAAATGTGACAGCGTATGGATGTATCTTTCAAATCAATATTTCTTTTCATGGGTGAGATATTTTGGATTTTGGATTTGATTAGTTCTGCGTTTGGGTGTAAACTGCCAATGACCTGCACATGCCTCACTAATCCCTTTCATGAGTTTACCTAAAGCACTTGTGTGTTTGAAGTTCAGGTACAGAGGGATTGCCGTATGCAATCAATGGTTTTATTAGTAGTCATCAAATCAAATTTTTGTCGATATCGAATGTAATGAACATCCACAAATTCCAAACTATCAAATGAAATTGAACTGAATGAAAAAGTCCATTATCAACAAAATCACTTGAATTCAAAATATCCTATTCAAAACCACGCATCTTTTTTTGAAAGTGAGTGAACAATATTGTTGGACTCATTCGATTAAAAATCACTTATTGACATTTTTATTTGGCCTACTCACATTGTATTCAAAAAACGAAAGATCGGCAAAAAATCTCGTGCCTTTATTAACAATCAATTTAAATGAATGCACGAAATTTACTCTATCCTACTTCATCGAAAGCTAATGCTTTGACTGTTTCGTCAGCGAATCTATATCTTTCACCTCACGAAGAAAACTTCGCTCGAAAAACGGTTTCGGAAACATCTACCTTGAACGGCACAAACGCACCCTCTGCTCATCAAATGCATTCATCTGGACCAGACAGATATAACTCATCAGGACAGGATGCAGCTACTCAGAGAGAGAGACAAATCTTTCGATCCTTCAAAGAGGGGTTCCTTCAGTTCGTATATTTCACTCTTGAATAGACAAGACTCTGTTGGACAGTGCCATGAAATCTGCTTTTTACAATATTTGTGGTGCTTCACCACTCATGCAGCCACAATTTCAAACGCAGCAGTATCAGAGCAATTTGTAGGGGTAGTTGTAACTTCGAGATCCCAAGTGGTTCCGGGTTGAGAATCCACAAGCAGTGGGGAAGTGAGTATTCGTCCTCTCCTATTGTTAGCTACCACTAATGGAAAGAGATAACGACGCACGTTTCGCACAATATTTTTATCCCACTCTTCGGTATATAACTTAACAACACGAATAACAACCACCGATCTCTTTCGAATCTCAATACCAACTGACTATCCCGTCCCCTATCAATCCCAACTACAGCATTATCTTATGTTTCATATCATCATTCCCTGAGTCATGTAAGCTGAGTCGTAGCTCATAGGCGTGCCCATCGAAGTCCTAAAACATGTATTTGTCTGGGATGTTGTATATGACAAGCCCCTGCAGTCGTAGCAGTACGGAAAGTACTCTTTGCCGTCGAACAAGATAAATCCAGGGTCAAATTACGAACCGCTCTCGCAAAACTCTAGGCTGAAATATCTTGCGTGGCTCAATCTGGTACGATTCAGGATAATCCTAGTCCGGTATTATACGTGAAGCGCTTTTTCTCATGGCGACTCCATTTTGACTCGTCGTGAGGCCTCGATACAAAGGGATATCTGAGGAGAAAGTCACAACTATTTGTTTCTCCAACCAGAGCTCAAAGCGTCCACATCCATCGAGAGCTCCGAATAACATTTCGATCCTTTTGTAATGTACTTTTGAGCTTCGAAGCGAACGAAGGCCTGATTCGTGTTCACCTGGTTCATATAACTTGCACCCAAAAACTCTGCAAACATGCTATTTGCGATAGAAAATAAGATCGCGGCATGAGCTTGGAGAAATGCGGAACTATCGATGGTTAGATTGCTATGTTTACATTTGCATGTATATATATATATATATATATATGTAGAAATTGATGTTTTCACGGATCTTCGATATGCAAGATGAATTTTTCTGGGTTTTTTATCCGTTAGGTATCTTCCGATTTGTTCGACGTTTCGAATTCCATTTTGAATTCATTCTCAAGAACTGTGAGACGAATATCTGTCCATACCGTTCTGGTCAATCACTCCCCTTACGAAGCAACCAAGCAAGAGCAAGCGAAGACTTCAATTGTCTGTTCTCCACGAAAACTGGTATTTATAATGACTCTCCTCAGTCATTATCCGACTTGGTCCGATATTAAGGCTGCATCCTGCCCATCCAGGTATTATGTAGAAATTGATGTTTTCACGGACCTTCGATATGCAAAATGAATTTTTCTGAGTTTTTTATCCGTTAGGTATCTTTCGATTTGTTCGACGTTTCGAATTCCATTTTGAATTCATTCTCAAGAACTGTGAGACGAATATCTGTCCATACCGTTCTGGTCAATCACTCCCCTTACGAAGCAACCAAGCAAGAGCAAGCGAAGACTTCAATTGTCTGTTCTCCACGAAAACTGGTATTTATAATGACTTTCCTCAGTCATTATCCGACTTGGTCCGATATTAAGGCTGCATCCTGCCCATCCAGGTATTATGTAGAAATTGATGTTTTCACGGATCTTCGATATGCAAGATGAATTTTTCTGGGTTTTTTATCCGTTAGGTATCTTCGATATGCAAGATGAATTTTTCTGGGTTTTTTATCCGTTAGGTATCTTTTGATTTGTTCGACGTTTCGAATTCCATTTTGAATTCATTCTCAAGAACTGTGAGACGAATATCTGTCCATACCGTTCTGGTCAATCACTCCCCTTACGAAGCAACCAAGCAAGAGCAAGCGAAGACTTCAATTGTCTGTTCTCCACGAAAACTGGTATCTATAATGACTCTCCTCAGTCATTATCCGACTTGGTCCGATATTAAGGCTGCATCCTGCCCATCCAGGTATTATGTAGAAATTGATGTTTTCACGGATCTTCGATATGCATAATGAATTTTTCTGGGTTTTTTATCCGTTAGGTATCTTTCGATTTGTTCGACGTTTCGAATTCCATTTTGAATTTATTCTCAAGAACTGTGAGACGAATATCTGTCCATACCGTTCTGGTCAATCACTCCCCTTACGAAGCAACCAAGCAAGAGCAAGCGAAGACTTCAATTGTCTGTTCTCCACGAAAACTGGTATTTATAATGACTCTCCTCAGTCATTATCCGACTTGGTCCGATATTAAGGCTGCATCCTGCCCATCCAGGTATTATGTAGAAATTGATGTTTTCACGGATCTTCGATATGCACGATGAATTTTTCTGGGTTTTTTATCCGTTAGGTATCTTTCGATTTGTTCGACGTTTCGAATTCCATTTTGAATTCATTCTCAAGAACTGTGAGACGAATATCTGTCCATACCGTTCTGGTCAATCACTCCCTTTACGAAGCAACCAAGCAAGAGCAAGCGAAGACTTCAATTGTCTGTTCTCCACGAAAACTGGTATTTATAATGACTCTCCTCAGTCATTATCCGACTTGGTCCGATATTAAGGCTGCATCCTGCCCATCCAGGTATTATGTAGAAATTGATGTTTTCACGGATCTTCGATATGCAAGATGAATTTTTCTGGGTTTTTTATCCGTGAGGTATCTTTCGATTTGTTCGACGTTTCGAATTCTATTTTGAATTCATTCTCAAGAACTGTGAGACGAATATCTGTCCATACCGTTCTGGTCAATCACTCCCCTTACGATGCAACCAAGCAAGAGCAAGCGAAGACTTCAATTGTCTGTTCTCCACGAAAACTGGTATTTATAATGACTCTCCCCAGTCATTATCCGACTTGGTCCGATATTAAGGCTGCATCCTGCCCATCCAGGTATTATGTAGAAATTGATGTTTTCACGGATCTTCGATATGCAAGATGAATTTTTCTGGGTTTTTTATCCGTTAGGTATCTTTCGATTTGTTCGACGTTTCGAATTCCATTTCGAATTCATTCTCAAGAACTGTGAGACGAATATCTATCTATCAAATGAAATTGAACTGAATGAAAAAGTCCATTATCAACAAAATCACTTGAATTCAAAATATCCTATTCAAAACCACGCATCTTTTTTTGAAAGTGAGTGAACAATATTGTTGGACTCATTCGATTAAAAATCACTTATTGACATTTTTATTTGGCCTACTCACATTGTATTCAAAAAACGAAAGATCGGCAAAAAATCTCGTGCCTTTATTAACAATTAATTTAAATGAATGCACGAAATTTACTCTATCCTACTTCATCGAAAGCTAATGCTTTGACTGTTTTGTCAGCGAATCTATATCTTTCACCTCACGAAGAAAACTTCGCTCGAAAAACGGTTTCGGAAACATCTACCTTGAACGGCACAAACGCACCCTCTGCTCATCAAATGCATTCATCTGGACCAGACAGATATAACTCATCAGGACAGGATGCAGCTACTCAGAGAGAGAGACAAATCTTTCGATCCTTCAAAGAGGGGTTCCTTCAGTTCGTATATTTCACTCTTGAATAGACAAGACTCTGTTGGACAGTGCCATGAAATCTGCTTTTTACAATATTTGTGGTGCTTCACCACTCATGCAGCCACAATTTCAAACGCAGCAGTATCAGAGCAATTTGTAGGGGTAGTTGTAACTTCGAGATCCCAAGTGGTTCCGGGTTGAGAATCCACAAGCAGTGGGGAAGTGAGTATTCGTCCTCTCCTATTGTTAGCTACCACTAATGGAAAGAGATAACGACGCACGTTTCGCACAATATTTTTATCCCACTCTTCGGTATATAACTTAACAACACGAATAACAACCACCGATCTCTTTCGAATCTCAATACCAACTGACTATCCCGTCCCCTATCAATCCCAACTACAGCATTATCTTATGTTTCATATCATCATTCCCTGAGTCATGTAAGCTGAGTCGTAGCTCATAGGCGTGCCCATCGAAGTCCTATTACATGTATTTGTCTGGGATGTTGTATATAACAAGCCCCTGCAGTCGTAGCAGTACGGAAGATACTTTTTGCCGTCGAACAAGTTGAATCCAGGGTCAAATTACGAACCGTTCTCGCAAAACTCTAGGCTGAAATATCTTGCGTGGCTCAATCTGGTACGATTCAGGATAATCCTAGTCCGGTATTATACGTGAAGCGCTTTTTCTCATGGCGACTCCATTTTGACTCGTCGTGAGGCCTCGATACAAAGGGATATCTGAGGAGAAAGTCACAACTATTTGTTTCTCCAACCAGAGCTCAAAGCTTCCAAAGTGTCCACATCCATCGAGAGCTCCGAACAACATTTTGATCCTTTTGTAATGTACTTTTGAGCTTCGAAGCGAACCAAGGCCTGATGCGTGTTCACCTGGTTCATATAATTTGCACCCAAAAACTCTGCAAACATGCTATTTGCAATAGAAAATGAGATCGCAGCACAAGCTTGGAGAAATGCGGAACTATCGATGGTTAGATTGCTATGTTTACATTTGCATATATATATATATATATATATATATATATATATATATATATATATATATATAATAATAATAATAATTATTTTATTTCTCTTTTTTGCCTTTACAGAATTTTTGTTTTACACTTCAAGAAATAAAGAAAGTCCTACTGAAATCATTACTGATTCGTACGTAGGGATCTTACATTTCTCTAGCCTAGATTACATTTTTGTAGCATAGATTACAGTACATGATGTTGTATAAACAAAAAAGAAAAGAAATGAAATGAAGAAGCGAGTTTTTCCTGCAGAGATGAGTAATATATTGAGAATAAAAACGAAGAAATTTGAATTGAAAAATAAACGAATGGATATTTGTTGTAATATATTGATTTTTTCATAATATTCTTTCTATTGATCTTTCACAGTTAGTTTCATTAATGGAGTTTCATTTATGGAGTTGTCAAAGAGCTTTGATTTTTATGTAATGTCTAATTCATGGGTTATATAATTAATATTTTGTGGATTTCGAATCCAAAGTCGGATGTGTTTTTTATACTTATAAATGTTGTGACTCTGCTTTATGTTATGAGGTAATGAACAGTATAAATGTGTAGCGATTTAGTTGAATGATCGCTGTCCCAACTTTTTATGTGCTCTTTGAGTTTTGGTGTGCCGTTCTTTTTTGTAGCGTGTTTCATATGTGTGGGAAATAATCTCGAGTTCATCCTTCATTTTATGCTGTAATATTAGAACCCTATATATATAAAGATGCCTTATAGAGAAAATTCCAGTTTCTTCATAAATCATGTTGGATGGGTAAGTTCTAGGCTTATTGATTATCAGTTTTAGAATTGTTTTTTGAGTGGTTTCCAATGGTTTTAAGTTGTTTTTATATACCCCTCCCCACGCAGTTATTCCATACTGGATTAATGATTCCACCAATGCGAAGTACAACTTTTTAAGATGGAATATATTCAATATATTTTTCAGTTGTTTGAATTTGTAGGTTAAAGTCTGGAGTTTTTTTACTAATTTTTGTACATGTATATCCCACTTTAGGAATCGATCAATTTCAATGCCTAGGTAGCGGATATGATCTACTTGTTCTATTTTTAAAATATTTCCATTTGAATTCACATTGAGATAATGGAATGTGAAACTACCTTTTAGGTTGCAGCTGAATGGTATGTATTTTGTTTTTTCGAAATTGATGGTGAGACTCATCTCATCGAACCATTTTTTTAAATTTTCAAGATCCTCCTCTGCTGTTTTTTGTACTTCTTCCCACGTGTCTTTAGTGTACTGAATCGTTGTGTCATCCGCAAAGGACGTGATGTATCCTTTTGAATTGTTCTCTAATAAATTATTAATATGAAGTGTGAAAAAAATAGGCCCTAACACAGTACCCTGCGGAACACCACATTCAGTTACTTCTGGCTCATTTATGATATCATCGATTTGTACATACTGAATTCTGCCAGTTATATAAGATTTCATCAATTTCAATGGTAGCCCTCTGAATCCTAAGTCTTCGAGTATAGTCAATAGTTTATTGTGTTCCACCGTATCGAAGGCTTTGGCCAGGTCTAGAAATATACAAAGCGTGGCCTTACTATTGTCCAGGTCTTTATATATTCTATTTGTTAGATCGACAAGAGCATGATCTGTGGATATTCCCTCTCTGAATCCAAATTGTTGGCTTGATATAATTTTCTTTTTTTCTAAATATGAGCTCATTTTGAGTTTGATTACTTTTTCAATTAGTTTACCTAATGTGGAAATGAGCGTTATGGGTCTGTAATTTTCTAAAAGTTTTTTATTTCCTTTTTTAAAGAGTGGTTTTATGAGTCCTACTTTGAAACACGCTGGAAAAGTTCCTGTCTCGAACATTTTAATAATCAGATATTTGAGTGGTTCTATTATGTATTCTTTGATCATTTTTATCATATTTGATGTTATTTTATCGATTCCAGGACCTTTGTTCATTTTCAAATTATCGATACATTTTTCTATTTCATTATTATTTGTGGGACAAAAGTAAATGGAATCTCTTAAAGTTGTCCGTTTGAGACGATAGTTTTTTGGCTTCGTTATCATCCTTGACATCTTCTTGCCTATTTCTGAAAAATAATTATTGAATTCATCGGAGATTTTCTTTTTATCGCAAATGAGCTCATTATTGATAACGATTTCTTTTATTTCAGTTTTGGGGCGTTTTTTGTTGGTGAATTTATTAACGACGTCCCAAATGGTTTTACTATCTTTAACTTTTTTTGTTTGGTTTACAAAGTACTGGTTTTAAGTTTTCCTGATAAGGCTCCGAAGATATTGTCGATATGTTTTATATTCGGCTTCAATTTGTATATTACGAGGGTTGTTGAGAAATTGTTAATAGAGGTTTTGTTTCTTATTAATTGATGTTGCTAGACCTTTCGTCATCCACGGGTGTCGTTTTTTGTGTTTGTTTTCCCTGAAAGTTATTTTGGTATTAGCTTGTTTTACCGCGATGGTTATTTTATTTATAAAGTTTTCTGCAGCTATATCTATGTCATTTATGTTATAAATTGATTCCCAAGTTGTGTTTTTTATTATATCTTTGAATAAGTTTTCATTGAATTTGTTGATTGTATGTTTTTTTTTTGATGTTTCAGCATATTCTAGTCCGCCCTCATCAATGATAGCAATTATTGGAAAGTGGTCTGTTGTGTCATTTTCAACTACGAAAGATTTACCGTTACAGTCATTTTGTGTTTTGATAAAAATATGGTCTAAGCAGGTTTTTGATGTGTTTTGGACCCTAGTGTAGGTTTTTATCAACGAATTGAATCCATATTCGCTCATAATGTCTAAGTAATTGTTACAGTGATCGTCGTCTGATTTTATATCGATATTGATGTCCCCAATAATAAGTTGAATATTCTGATTATTTTGTGAACTAGATAGATAATTCTGTAAGTCGATGTTAAACTCTTCAGGTTGTAGAGACGGTGGCCTGTAAATGGCGTTAACAAGGATATTTTTACCATTCGTTTTAAAAACTAATTCAATGACATTTATAGGTCCCAAATTATGTATAGAAAATGTAGCATAATCAGAATATTTTTTATTAAAATACAATATGGTCCCATCATTTTGGTTAATTTGACCTTCGTTATAAAATGACTCATAACCATCTATTTCAAAGAAATGTTTATCTTGGATTCTCCAAGTCTCGGTGAAAACAATGATATCGAAAGAATAATGAAATTGTTCGATAAGCAAACACATCTCGTTAAAATTTTTTGACATACTCCGTATATTCGCATGGAATATTGATATGTTATTTTTCAACATTTCTCCATTCTGCTTCATGAAAGATGTAGGATTTGTAATAATCTCAGTGATTGTTTCAGTACCTTCGAAATGTCTAACAAATTGATCCATTTTGGCTATAATTTATAGTAAGGAAATAAGTGAAAAAATGAAAATGTAATAATATACACAAAACAAACAAATACTCGTTAAAAGTATCTAATGTTTGTTTGGAAATGTATCTATCTAGTAATAGTAAAGTAAAAAGGAAAATGAATATATAGATAAAGATATAATTTTTATGTTCTTCTATATGGTTTGCTGGAGTTATTTCTGGTAGCAATCTTCTTCTGTTTTATTTCCTCTATTTGTGGGTTTCTTGTCTTAAGCGTTTTTGTGATGTCTTCGTATACTTCTTCCTCCTCTTCTTCTGCCGTGGAGTCACCTTCGTTGATTGCTCCCTCTCCTGTTTCCAATTCTTCGATGGTGAATAGCTTGTTATCAATTTCCAAATGAAAATTTTTGATTTTTGCTTTTTGTTTTTTTTTTTTAGCAATATTCAAATGCTTTCTCAGTACTTTCAAAGTATTTTGGTCCTCAGAACGAAGGTCATTCACTATGGATATTTTTTTCCCTTAAGTTTTTGAATATTTCTGAAGATGTCTTGTTTGGGTACGTAAGATGCAAACTCCACAAGGATACCTTGTTTATTTTCATTTTTTCCTATTATATAACAATTTCCGGCATCAGATTTCACAAGCTGTATTCCAAGTATTTGATTCAGCTCCTGTATTATCGTAGGCGTTATATTTTCAATGGAATGAAATTATAGCGGCATTCAGACAAATCATAAGAAGTCTGTACCTGAAGTCCGAATATGACAATGTTATTCCTCCTAATACGCCGTTCTAGTTTCAGATATTTATTTGAAATTGTTTCGATTTGATTTTCGAGTTGTATAATTTTATTTTGGTAAAATAGATTGCTTTCCTCGATTTTTTTCATTAGTATTTCTGTTTCTTCTTCTTGTGCTTTTCGTATCAGATCATATAATTGTTGCGTGGCTAACTTATCCATTTTTTTTATTCGGTTAGTTAGGACTCCCCCGGTACAATGGGTGGATGGGGTTTCTCTTTCGAGCAATTTGCGATCTTATTAGATAGATCTACGAGTATGTGCTATTTTGACGATTCAGGGCGGTGTTATATTTTTTAAAATGATCCTTATAGTACTGATGTTGGAACTGCGATTTTGATTGTTACACAATAACAGATTGTCTAAGACACGTACCCTTATTGCTGTGTCATCCACTTTGTCTCCAGGACACTTTGAGGTAACAGTTGTGGTTTTTAACTGAGTCCTCACACGAAATTTTGTCACTTTTATGGCTGAGAAATAGTGCGCAAAGTATAACACTAACTATATATATATATATATATATATATATATATATATATATATATATATATATATATATATATATATATATTTATATATGGGGCTTCGATGTTCTCGTTTTCCTTTTGTTCGCGAAATTTTCAATTTCTTATCAATTTTTGTGTGAGAAGTGCCTCAACCGACAGTTAAATACTGAAAGAACATTTCATTGAACTGATTCTATGATTATTCATTATCAAAACATCGTAAATGAAGGACTCGCGGTGTGTTTTTGCGATCAAGTTGGGTTTACTGGACGAATGGTGCATAAACTTATGCGGTGGCAGTTCAAGGTATGTTTTCTAGCTTGTGCCTCGTCTAAACTTTGATCAGTTATGTTCATAATTTGTTGGAGGATCTCACCAATATCTTGTTTTCGGGGCTGCTCATTTTCACCCCCTGCTGACGCTTCGCCTTGAGGATTCATTCCGTAAGGCTGGGGCATGAATCAACCACCCATCATCCTTCCTGGATCATCCATTGTTCCGATTCTTGAGAAAAATTTGTTCGAAAATTCACCAGAGAAAGACACTCTCCAACAAAGTTCTACCAAAATATTGATGGCTGAACAATTCAAACATATACTTTCACAAATAGAAAACCTAAACCATCATGCAACCACAAAAAAACAGCCAGTATTTATTTAACAACGCCTAGGAACGCCTAACGCCACCATAACACCGGAGACGCCCAGGCTGACGAGGATGGTTCGACTACTCCTAGTTCTAGCATATGGTCCAATTCATCACACATAATTTTCTTCATGTAGGGTGAGATTGCATAATATCTCTGTCTGATGGGGGGGGGGGTGATCTCCTGTCTCAATTCTATGTTCTACGCCGTTTGCACAGCCCAACTCCGTTCCTATTCGCTCTAAGTGGCCTTCAGTCAGCTGGTCCAACAACCCTTTTTGTTCCGCAGTCAGTAGCTCCCTGTGAACACTACTGCAGATCTGCTCCCGCTCGAATTCTCAACGGTTCGATGAGAAAGATGGCACCACACCCATCTTTTTCCAGAAATCTATTCCTAATACTATCTCCATCTCTACAGAGGAAACTACCAAACAATTGATCACCTGTACCCTTCCCTGTAGCTCAATACCAATCGATTGGCACGAGGCGCCATTTGCTACTTTCACCGAACCGGTATTCCTATTGGTCAAGGCCACTACACCCATTTCTTATAGCCGCTGCCAGCCTCGCCGCCCTATTACGGTTTGGGATGCTCCCGAGTCCAATAAGCACACAAACCTCACGCCGAATATATCAACTTCAACATACGGTCGGGAATCCCCAGACACCTTTGTCAGCATATAACTGCATCGTGGCTGTTGGTACGCTGCTTTCACCACATCCAGCCATACTGCCCATGAGAGATCTACCAGGATTGGTCCTCCTGACGACGTCCGGCAGAACCGCCGTCCCATCCGTTTCCCGAACAATGAGAGCATTCCCGTTTAAAGACGTTCTCCTTGCCACACCCAAAACAAAATTTCTTTCGGCTTTCAGTGCACTGTGAAAACCGATACCCTCCTCTGGAACGATTCCAACAACGCAACTTTGTCTCCATAGCCATCAGTCTCCTCTCGGCTCTTGCTGCACTAGGGTTTTGTGCGTTTGAATCTCGGTACGCTAGATCTGGTTCGAGTAGTTTGTGTCGTTGGGAGGGAGGCGGTTCACACCTATCAGCCCTATCACGGTTCAACTCTAGTCTTTTGGACAGCTGACGCAACTCATCCACACTCCTATACGTGGCTAAACCTAACCTGCGGATGAAATACGAATGAATATTTTGCCTAAGGACATCAAGCTTAGCATCCTCCGAAAGGGGGGTGGGCAATCGCCTGAAAAGATTGTCCATGAATGCAAAGTAAATTCAACACGTTCTTCTGGGCCTTGGGTTCTCTTCCTAATTTCGTCCCACAATTCTTGTTCGTAATGGTAGGGTTGGAACTCATCCCTTAACAGATCTACGAAGTCTTGCCAAGTCCTAATGTTGTTTCGGACAGACCGATACCAGATTGCCGCAACACCCTGTAGGAGATCGCTGACCGAACTCAATAACTCGCCCACGGAAATGTTGCCGGACCTCCTCTTCTCTTCAACAATTTCCAAAAACGCTGACACGCCTAATCCTCCTTCGCCGGTGAAGTGTACCTCCCACTTCCTGGGTTCAAACTGATACTTATGGACGTTAGTAACCAAGGTATTAGTACTAACAATCGACGAGGGTTGAGCTGGTGTCGTGCCGGCGGAATTAACCCCACTCCGAACGAGCGTTTGAACTTGAATTGCCTCCCAAATTTCATCTGCCTGCAACTCAATAGCTTTCAATCTGGCGGTAATATTCGACAGTGCATTCAGAAGGGGTTTGTTTTCCGGTTTATCTTCGATCGTTAGACGCTGTAGCCGACCATACAGATGGTTGAGCTTAGTGTCAACGTAATCTTCCCCTCTTTCCTCGCCATTAGTTTTCCAGGAGTTGATATATTGTTCGAGGTTTTCTGTCGTCTTTATGATAAAGTCAATCTCTTTCAATGGGATCGGCTTGAAATCATCATGTGTCGCAATCTCGCCAAATAATTCCGAAGCCGTTTCACCCTGTAATCCCGAAAAATCCCTTACCAGAAGTTCATTCTTCAATTCGTCTTTCAAGAGTTTGTTCACCATCCTGTATATACGTCCACACGATAACACAGTAAACCCCCCCGACGAACCCCGGGCAATGAATCCGAAAGATTTATATATGTGAGTTGATAATTCTTAACCTATAGTAGTACACCTGAATGACCAGCCATGATTCATATAGCCAAAAAAAATCTATATAAAGAATATAAAGAAATATAAACATATATGAAAGAGAGAAAGAAGAAAAGTGCAACTCCTCAGTGCCAACTCATATATCAACAGAATACACGAATATCAATAAAAAACACAATACCAAAAACACCAAAATAATACGAACATAACCTCACAAAATATGGGGACAATACGAGCTCATATATTAACAGAATACACGAATTTCCAGACCAAAACTACTAATTCATACCGATATCACACGTATATGTACATAAATGACCAATAAAAAAAAATATATAACCTCACAAAATATAGAGACAACAAAATCAGTACCACACAGCCTCTCAACCTCCTAAATCGGGGCTCCCACGTTAAGGCGCCAAATTTATGTTACGCACTTTGTTTGCCCGTCTGTATGCTCGTGGTGCGCAACCCTCTCTGCCCAAGCCAGCTCAGTTCGGTTGGGGTGGGATTGCATACAGAAATAAATTCAATTTTTAGTTGTTAGTGAAGTGGGCGCCACTAGCTAATTTCTGTATGAGTCAGTCCTGGCTAGTGGACTGCCAAGATGATCTGGTTCAGCCGACAAATGAAATAAGGCGCATATATTTAAACTCTATATTAATTCCAACCAAATGGTGGGGACAGTGATACTTAATAACATAAACATAAATAGATCACAAACGAGAACATACATATGTGAGCACACTAGAAAATGACGCGCCGCTGTGACGTCACGGGGCCGTTTACAAGTAATAATTATCTAACGATAATTAAACGATTTGGTGTAGCAACTCTTGGTACATCGGGGTCTGAAGGACCTGAATTAGTTCGGTTGCCAGCGCAGATCTTAAATTACAACGCACTAGTTAAACGTCCACGCAGTAACTAAACGACAATGCAATAATGTATTGAAATGGGTGTAGCGTCTCAAATAACAACGCAGTAACTAAACGCCCACGCAGTAGCTAACAACAATGCAAGAATGTATGACAGTGACGAGACCTAAAGGGTCCTAATAACCACGCTATCGGGGCAAGAGTTTGATGAGCCGTACTTCAATAACAACGCAGTGAACAATTGACAACGCAAATGAAATGAAGCCTGTAGAGACCAGAAGGGTCCAGATAAACACGCGATGATTGTTACTCTAACAGCGCCTGACTACATAGAAGCTGTTCTCCACATGGTACACTCATGTCACATTAGACAGGGAGAGGCGGTGGTCCGGTGGGGAGGCTACCCTAATTGCAGTACTCAGGACTACGCTCTGGTCTGGAAGTACTGGCCAGTGCGGCAATGTTAGCCCCCTCGACTGGCACCCTCTGTTGAGGCTGCTGAATCAAATATCACGTCCTCTCAGGTCTTCCAGGCCCATGGACTAACGGCAGTGACCAACTAACAGCCAGGTGTCTAATAACTCATGGAGACTCCTCTGCGACCTTCGGCCCTTCCACACCAAATCCTGTGCTGTACTAGGAAGACTTCACTGCCTATAACTGCAATGGCTGCCAGAACTCTCCTTCGTCTTATTCTACCAAGGTTCCACACATTTCTCGAAAAATAACCGAAAATGCCATCTACTATTTTTGACAAACTCGTAATCGGTAACCTCCTTTCGCTCTGTTCGTCCATCCACCGACCCACAGTCCAACAGATGAACCACCGTCGAATGTCACGCTATCTCTCTCACTCTCGCGGGTTTACACGGGAACGCACCACCTTCACTCCGAACGGAGTAATGCGATGCACTACGAACAGTCAACGGTATTCTCCACTCAGTCTGTCAGATGATCGACTAACCTCACTTTTACCCCTAACAACAAAGCGAAGATTCACATATTGTCGCCTGGAAAACATGCCTCTGAGATGTGGAAGTCAACCTTCCCGATCTCAACAGGTAAGTTATGAGACTTTGACGATGGACTTCACACACTTATCGATTTTAACCTTTTCCAGCGGACACAATAGTTATTAGAGGTTCTGACATCCAACTCTCGAGAATTTGCCCTTCAATCTGATGAAACAATACCCGAAGTATTTGCCAATTCAGTGATAAATATGTTATAGACGGTGTCAGACCGTTGGGATGTTGTCCTATCTACGAGGGTGAAAGTTTGGACTGGTGAAAGGTGAGTGCAATTTTTGTCCCGTAAGCTTCACATAATCCCAACAGAGTGTTTCCAAGTACGGGTTGGGCAAAGAAGGCAACTCGTATCAATCCTTCGAGTTATATCAATCCTAACCTAACTCCATACTAATCGAATCTATCCCAAATCGGACTAACTAACTGATCTCTGTTTCCAGGCGAGCTTCCTTCGAATCGAGTCACAGGGATCTGACAAGCTATCAACATGACATGGTATGAAAGAGAGATCTGAGGGTTATGATGGGATTTCTCTATCTCCAGTGAGAAGTCCAGCATCCAATACTAGAAGGCAGTCGAGACACAGGTGGGCACGAAGTGTGTACCAGGTGATTTTATGAAAGTGCTTCTCTGGATGTGTTTGATTTCAATGTTACGGGGTGAAACGAAATCAACCCGTTACATCCCCCCCTTACGTCCAGAAATTTCCTTGAAATTTCCCAACCATATAACTGCCAAGTTAGCCGAAAGAGCACCAGTGCCTTCTTTTACCCGAATCTGAGTCATTCCCATCGGGTTCTCTTGCCGGAGCTGGCATACAAGAAAAAAACATACAAGAGAATAACCTACCAATAAACGCCTCAATCAGTGATTACCTCATAACCAAAACAACGTCCCACTGCAAGTGGATCTCATGGCGACGACTCGCGGAACCGACCCCACTACGCCCTCTCCACATAGGGTTCCATATCACACACGTGGAAATCCCCCAGCAGTTTCCTCCCCTCAAAAGCCTCTAGCCTATACCCATCACTCGAGATCTTCTGCCGTATCCTACTTTTAATGAACTTGGGCGCCAATTTCGCTGCAAAATGGTTGGGAGCATCGGACAGAACGTGGTTCTTTACCATCACCGTGTCCCCCATACAAAAGGTCACCGGTCTCCTTCGCAAATTATACCTGTCCGCACTTTTTCCATAAGCGGCGTTCAATCGATTCCGCATCTCATTTTGGACTTCATTCAAGCTCCTCACATGCTCAGCTAAGGGACGTCTGTCGCCGACTTCAAGGACTGGGGCCTCTGTTGGCAGGTTTTCTTCCCGAACCGATCTACCCGAAGAATTCAGTTCCCTATCAACGTTGAGATAAGCGGGGGTGTACCCCGTAACCTCATGTACGGCCGTCCGAATCGCAAATCCTAACTTGGCCAAATTGGCGTCCCAGTCGCGATTATTATCACCGAC
Organism: Zygogramma bicolorata; assembly: GCA_032362365.1. Lineage (NCBI taxonomy): Eukaryota > Metazoa > Arthropoda > Insecta > Coleoptera > Chrysomelidae > Zygogramma > Zygogramma bicolorata. The sequence goes on from JAVJAQ010003674.1 coordinate 306,409, forward strand.
ATAAGATCTGATAATCGTCTTGAGTACACAATTTGTTCTTTCGGTCGGGTTACTCTGAGGATGGTACAGAGGATTCAGTACCATAACACAATTATATCCTTGGACCATGGCTTTGAACGATTTACTGACATATTGCCTACCGTTGTCACATAGTAGATATTCGGGGACACCGTAAACCTTTATTACCATGTTACTGTTGTATATAATAAGTACAATGAAATTAGTTCAACCGAGTTACAAAAGCAAACAATGCCTTCTTAGCCTATGTATTCAATACCCTATTCGAGAAAAAACTTGTTACCATTACAGTTGGAATTTCACAACATATACTGTTCTTCAAACTAGAGTTGTCTTGAAATTTATATAAATAAAAAGATCCATTTTTGCTTGAATCATAGTGAATTAGAAGAAACAAAATCCAAAAATAGCACATTTCCCAAACTATTTTAGTTCACATTCAGATTGGTATACAGGTATATTAATAGTATACTTATGTTAGCTGTTTCCCACTGAACCAATTTAAGGAGAGAGTTCTTGACCATGCATTGGGTCATACCCACAATTATTGGCATCATATGAACTCTGATCGTAAGCAGAGGCCACAGATTACCCCATAGAATCTTGAGGAAGTGCTGGAGACATCATAGGCGTTGGTCTGCCGCTATAGGGTGACGAACCAGCTGCTTTTTTAGCTGCATAGAGGTAAGCTTCTTCTTGTGATTTGCCAATATTCTTCTTATAACGAATTCGTTTGTTTCCAAACCAGTAACATATCTGACTAACTGTAATTCCACATTTCCGGGCTGGTTCCTCTTTCGCTTCTTCACTGGGATAAGGGTTGGACAAATGTGAATAGAAATATTCATTCAGAATTTCTGATGCCTGTTTACTGAAATTGCGCCTTTTTCGCCTAGCATCTAAAAATCTAGACCTCAAAATCATGACTGCTTCACATGTCGACTGTTTCAATTGCATCTGAATGGAACTGAACTTTTTATGAATGATTTGTACCATTCTCTTAATTTCCTTGGCTGTGATAGGATGAGTACGAGTTTGTTCTCTCAAGAGATTCATAACATGAGTTGTAAATTCATTACAAGCTTGTTCATATTTTTCCAATTCTTGATGGTATATCTGTCGAATCTGAGCTAACTCCGCACGATAGTTTGATATTGCAATTGCATTATCTGGCTGACCAGCTTGTGCTGCAGCAGAACCAGATGCAGCAGCACCTGCACCACCATCTTTTTCAGGCCCTGCTACACCTTCTGCAATGAGCATGTTGTCCAATCGCATTACTTGTGGATCTGGTGGTTCTTCTTCTTGAGTATTCCTCAAAGACAACACAGTTTTTTATTTTATCTCACATAGTACGGAAAATAGCGCTGGTTTCATTCGGTGGCAGTTCAAGGTATGTTTTCTAGCTTGTGCCTCGTCTAAACTTTGATCAGTTATGTTCATAATTTGTTGGAGGATTTCACCAATATCTTGTTTTCGGGGCTGCTCATTTCCACCCCCTGCTGACGCATCGCCTTGAGGATTCATTCCGTAAGGCTGGGGCATTAATCCACCACCCATCATCCTTCCTGGATCATCCATTGTTCCGATTCTTGAGAAAAATTTGTTCGAAAATTCACCAGAGAAAGACACTCTCCAACGAAGTTCTACCAAAATATTGATGGCTGAACAATTCAAACATATACTTTCACAAATAGAAAACCTAAACCATCATGCAACCACAAAAAACAGCCAGTATTTATTTAACAACGCCTAGGAACGCCTAACGCCACCATACCACCGGAGACGCCCAGGCTGACGAGGATGGTTCGACTACTCCTAGTTCTAGCATATGGTCCAATTCATCACACATGATTTTCTTCATGTAGGGTGAGATTGGATAATATCTCTGTCTGATGGGGGGGGGTGATCTCCTGTCTCAATTCTATGTTCTACGCCGTTTGCACAGCCCAACTCCGTTCCTATTCGCTCTAAGTGGCCTTCAGTCAGCTGGTCCAACAACCCTTTTTGTTCCGCAGTCAGTAGCTCCCTGTGAACAATACTGCAGATCTGCTTCCGCTCGAATTCTCAACGGTTCGATGAGAAAGATGGCACCACACCCATCTTTTTCCAGGAATATATTGCTAATACTATCTCCATCTCTACAGAGGAAACTACCAAACAATTGATCACCTGTACCCTTCCCTGTAGCTCAATCCCAATCGATTGGCACGAGGCGCCATTTGCTACCTTCACCGAACCGGTATTCCTATTGGTCAAGGCCACTACACCCATTTCTTATAGCCGCTGCCAGCCTCGCCGCCCTATTACGGTTTGGGATGCTCCCGAGTCAAATAAGCACACAAACCTCACGCCGAATATATCAACTTCAACATACGGTCGGGGTTCCCTAGACACCTTTGTCAGCATATAACTGCATCGTGGCTGTTGGTACGCTGCTTTCACCACATCCAGCCATACTGCCCATGAGAGATCTACCGGGATTGGTCCTCCTGACGACGTCCTGCAGCGCCGCCGTCCCATCCGTTTCCCGAACAATGAGAGCAATCCCGTTTGAAGACGTTCTCCTTGCCACACCCAAAACAAAACTTCTTCCGGCTTTCAGTGCACTGTGAAAACCGATGCCCTTCTCTGGAACAATTCCAACAACGCAACTTTGTCTCCATAGCCATCAGTCTCCTCTCGGCTCTTGCTGCACTAGGGTTTTGTGCGTTTGAATCTCGGTACGCTAGATCTGGTTCGAGTAGTTTGTGTCGTTGGGAGGGAGGCGGTTCACACCTATCAGCCCTATCACGGTTCAGCTCTAGTCTTTTGGACAGCTGACGCAACTCATCCACACTCCCATACGTGGCTAAACCTAAGCTGTGGATGAAATACGAATGAATATTTTGCCTAAGGACATCAAGCTTAGCATCCTCCGAAGGGGGGGGGGTGGGCAATCGCCTGAAAAGATTGTCCATGAATGCAAAGTGAATTTCAACACGTTCTTTTGGGTTCTCTTCCTAATTTCGTCCCACAATTCTTGTTCGTAATGGTAGGGTTGGAACTCATCCCTTAACAGATCTACGAAGTTTGCCAAGTCCTAATGTTGTTTCGGACAGACCGATACCAGATTGCCGCAACACCCTGTAGGAGATCGCTGACCGAACTCAATAACTCGCCCACGGAAATGTTGCCGGACCTCCTCTTCTCTTCAACAATTTCCAAAAACGCTGACACGCCTAATCCTCCTTCGCCGGTGAAGTGTACCTCCCACTTCCTGGGTTCAAACTGATACTTATGGACGGTAGTAACCAAGGTATTAGTACTAACACTCGACGAGGGTTGAGCTGGTGTCGTGCCGGCGGCATTAACCCCACTCCGACCGAGCGTTTGAACTTGAATTGCCTCCCGAATTTCATCTGCCTGCAACTCAATAGCTTCCAATCTGGCAGTAATATTCGACAGTGCATTCAGAAGGGGTTTGTTTTCCGGTTTATCTTCGATCGTTAGACGCTGTAGCCGACCATACAGATGCTTGAGCTTAGTGTCAACGTAATCTTCCCTTCTTTCCTTGCCATTAGTTTTCCAGGAGTTGATATATTGTTCGAGGTTTTCTGTCTTCTATATGATAGTGTCAATCTCTTCCAATGGGATCGGCTTGAAATCATCATGTGTCGCAATCTCGCCAAATAATTCCGAAGCCGTTTCACCCTGTAATCCCGAAAAATCCCTTACCAGAAGTTCATTCTTCAATTCGTCTTTCAAGAGTTTGTTCACCATCCTGTATATACGTCCACACGATAACCCAGTAAACTCTCCCGACGAACCCCGGGCAATGAATCCGAAAGATTTATATATGTGAGTTGATAATTCTTGACCTATAGTAGTACACCTGAATGACCAGCCATAATTCATATAGCCAAAAAAAAAATCTATATAAAGAATATAAAGAAATATAAACATATATGAAAGAGAGAAAGAAAAACAGTGCAACTCCTCAGTGCCAACTCATATATCAACAGAATACACGAATATCAAAAAAAACCACAATACCAAAAACACCAAAATCATACGAACATAACCTCAAAAAATATGGGGACAATACGAGCTCATATATTAACAGAATACACGAATTTCCAGACCAAAACTACTAATTCATACCGATATCACACGTATATGTACATAAATGACCAATAAAAAAAATATATAACCTCACAAAATATAGAGACAACAAAATCAGTACCACACAGCCTCTCAACCTCCTAAATCGGGGCCCCCACGTTAAGGCGCCAAATTTATGTTACGCACTTTGTTTGCCCGTCTGTATGCTCGTGGTGCGCAACCCTCTCTGCCCAAGTCAGCTCAGTTCGGTTGGGGTGGGATTGCATACAGAAATAAATTCAATTTTTAGTTGTTAGTGAAGTGGGCGCCACTAGCGAATTTCTGTATGAGTCAGTCCTGGCTAGTGGACTGCCAAGATGATCTGGTTCAGCCGACAAATGAAATAAGGCGCAAATATTTAAACTCTATATTAATCCCAACCAAATGGTGGGGACAGTGATACTTAATAACATAAACATAAATAGATCACAAACGAGAACATACATATGTGAGCACACTAGAAAATGACGCGCCGCTGTGACGTCACGGGGCCGTTTACAAGTAATAATTATCTAACGATAATTAAACGATTTGGTGTAGCAACTCTTGGTACATCGGGGTCTGAAGGACCTGAATTAGTTCGGTTGCCAGCGCAGATCTTAAATTACAACGCACTAGTTAAACGTCCACGCAGTATCTAAACGACAATGCAATAATGTATTGAAATGGGTTTAGCGTCTCAAATAACAACGCAGTAACTAAACGCCCACGCAGTAGCTAAACGACAATGCAAAAATGTATGACGGTGACGAGACCTAAAGGGTCCTAATAACCACGCTATCGGGGCAAGAGTTTGATGAGCCGTACTTCAATAACAACGCAGTGAACAATTGACAACGCAAATGAAATGAAGCCTGTAGAGACCAGAAGGGTCCAGATAAACACGCGATGATTGTTACTCTAACAGCGCCTGACTACATAGAAGCTGTTCTCCACATGGTACACTCATGTCACATTAGACAGGAAGAGGCGGTGGTCCGGTGGGGAGGCTACCCTAATTGCAGTACTCAGGACTACGCTCTGGTCTGGAAGTACTGGCCAGTGCGGCAATGTTAGCCCCCTCGACTGGCACCCTCTGTTAAGGGTGCTGAATCAAATATCACGTCCTCTCAGGTCTTCCAGGCCCATGGACTAACGGCAGTGACCAACGATCAGCCAGGTATCTAATAACTCATGGAGACTCCTTTGCGACCTTCGGCCCTTCCACACCAAATCCTGTGCTGTACTAGGAGGTCTCCACTGCCTATAACTGCAATGGCTGCCAGAACTCTCCTTCGTCTTATTCTACCAAGGTTCCACACATTTCTCGAAAAATAACCGAAAATGCCATCTACTATTTTTGACAAACTCGTAATCGGTAACCTCCTCTCCTTTCGCTCTGTTCGTCCATCCACCGACCCACAGTCCAACAGATGAACCACCGTCGAATGTCACGCTATCTCTCTCACTCTCGCGGGTTCACACGGGAACGCACCACCTTCACTCCGAACGGAGTAATGCGATGCACTCCGAACAGTCAACGGTATTCTCTACTCAGTCTGTCAGATGATCGACTAACCTCACTTTTACCCCTAAGAGCCAAGCGAAGATTCACATATTGTCGCCTGGAAAACATGCCTCTGAGATGTGGAAGTCAACCTTCCCGATCTCAACAGGTGAGTTGTGAGACTTTGACGATGGACTTCACACACTTATCGATTTTAACCTTTTCCAGCGGACACAATAGTTATTAGAGGTTCTGACATCCAACTCTCGAGATTTTGCCCTCCAATCTGATGAAACAATACCCGAAGTATTTGCCAATTTAGTGATAAATATGTTATAGACGGTGTAAGACCGTTGGGATGTTGTCCTATCTACGAGGGTGAAAGTTTGGACTGGTGAAAGGTGAGTGCAATTTTTGTCCCGTAAGCTTCACATAATCCCAACAGAGTGTTTCCAAGTACGGGTTGGGCAAAGAAGGCAACTCGTATCAATCCTTCGAGTTATATCAATCCTAACCTAACTCCAAACTAATCGAATCTTTCCCAAATCGGACTAACTAACTGATCTCTGTTTCCAGGCGAGCTTCCTTCGAATCGAGTCACAGGGATCTGACAAGCTATCAACATGGCATGGTATGAAAGAGAGATTTGAGGGTTATGATGGGATTTCTCTATCTCCAGTGAGACGTCCAGCATCCATTACTAGAAGGCAGTCGAGACACAGGTGGGCACGAAGTGTATACCAGGTGATTTTATGAAAGTGCTCCTCTGGATGTGTTTGATTTCAATGTTACGGGGTGAAACGAAATCAACCCGTTACAGGAGAAAGCTGAAGGCTAGTAGGATCTTTGGATATTTCGACCTCTTCCTCAATGTGTTATAGTAATATAGCCTCGGATATTCAGATTAAGGAAGTAGAGTTGGATACCAGGTTGGGACGAACACCTGCTGGTAACTAGAGTCAGTCTGCCTTCGTTTTGTCTCCTATAAATTTGCAAGTTGAGATATTTTCGTCTGTTTTTGAGATTGGATGAATAATGTACCTTTTGCTCATGCTGCCTGTGTAACATCAATACCTCTAAAAATCTCATCAGTCTTCTCACTCATCACCCATTGTCTTCAATCAGGAACAATCATTGTTATTCTCATCCTTCCAACAATTGTTTACATTTTGTGTTGTTGGATTTTTGAATTGTTGGTTATGATTGGACTATTGACAGATGCTTGGGAGTAATGTGGTTGATTTTGACAGATGTGACTTCGCAAAGGTGGTGTCTACCAACGAGCGGTACAAAGCTGCAAGACCATGGAAAAGTAAGATATTCTTCAAAATCGTCAATCTGATAGAATGGGTAATAATTGTTGTCTGGCCTTAGGTTGTCTAATAATTATTGCCTGGCATCAGGTTGGCTAAGGTCGCGATGGTTGTTCGTGATGAATGTTAGGTCTGTCATCTGGAGTGACACTTGACGGAATTGAGATTGGTTGACGTCTGTCACATTTCTGAAATGGTTGTGTGAAAGTCTGCCACTAGCCTGTTAATTTGAATATTGATTCATCTTCGATCTGAAGGACCATAACGGCTAGGGCTCAATAATATTCCCTTTTTGGAGAAGTTTGGAAACCATTTTGGGTGTTATTTCTTGGGAATAATCCACATTGGTGGGATTCTCACAGGTCATACCACATTACCCTTTTCTTGAGACATCAGGGCATCGTCGACTCTCATCTAACAGCAGATATATTCCATCACAATTATTGCCCTCTTGAATTGTTTTCTAGGCTGTGACTCCAGAAAAGGTATGTAGTTGGTTACCTAGCATTCAGAAACGGAAGGCCATTGGTGACATTCGTTTTATTATTTTGGGGTGCTTCTGGGGGTACCAAAGGTGCATGGATTACCCCATTCAGTGAGAGTGATGATAAGGATTTAATCCAAAGGAGGTTGTGTCTCTCTAGTCTGGAAATTACCTTCATTGCTTAGTATGCAGATGTATCTACCGTTACTGAACCTGCCTCAGAAGTTATTGTGGACCATCTTTATTCTATGTTCCTGTGCAACGAGTTATCATGTCAATGTCTGTACGCTGCCAGACTCCTGTAGTTTCCCATTGTTTGTAACTTCTGACGCTACTGCTCGAACAACCGAAGCTGAAGACTGCAGTTGGAGTGACCCGCAAGTTTTTGAAACCGAATTTCATTATTATTCTCTGCATTTTAGTATTACAATTGACAAGTTACATATATATCCTTTTGTAACGTAATCGGCACAGTGTACACTTTGCGTTTTGCGGAATTCTCTAGCTTAATTGAATATTCATGATAATTCTTATAATTGAACAAGAACTACCAAGATTATAAGGGGCAGCATACATTGCATATAATGGTTTTTCATATAGTATAATTTTTATAGAAATTTCATTCATGGATTTTAGTAGTATTTCATAAGAAATTATTGTTGGGAACCAGAAATCGATTAAGGCATGAGTTTTACCACAGATTGTTAATCTGAAACTGAGTTGTGTTGAATTGATTTGAGTGTCAATTAGGATTTTGACCTTTGGGGATTTGCATTATGTCATAACTTAGGATTGTGAATATTTGTGAAATGATTCTGTAAAATTTGGGACATTGTCCATTTCTTAAAATAAGTCACAAGGGTAATTTTGGGAAATTCCAATCTGTAAACAACCATCTATTAGCTATTTTCTGTTGCAATACAGGGTGACACAATTTATACGAAATAGTTGTCTTTTATTTTGAATACATCCTAGGTAGGTGAGGTATAGTATTACTAGTTTCATTGTGGGTATGTGGCAGTCACATCTACCTGGCGCCTGGCATTAGAATATTCTAAATTATTTGAGAAAGAACCACTCCCTTCTCCACTGCAGCGTAGTCGCGAGCATACCCAATTGTCACTAACTTGGCAATTGTTTCTGTCACTCACTAGTGCATGGCATTTTTTTTTTATGGAAAACAAAACTTCAATAAATATGTGACCACAATCGCATCATATGTCGAGGCTCACAGGCTTCTCATTTTTGAGTTGTTCTTTGTAAAACGATAAAACCGGCTGAACTTCCTCCTGTATGAATTCAACTACTTGATCGGGTGCCCTACCTATATATGTCGAAGGATGCTTTTCATTTTTGAGTTGTTCTTTGTAAAACGATAAAACCGGCTGAACTTCCTCCTGTATGAATTCAACTACTTGATCGGGTGCCCTACCTATATATGTCGAAGGATCTAATAAACTATCTAACTCTGCAACAATTAACTGGAAGTAGGGAAATGCCCGCACCCGATCTAAAAAGTCATTATCTCTCCCATGCTCCTTCACTTGAGCACCTGCTTCATGGGAGAGAACACGAATTTTTTCGTGACACACCTGTCTGTCACCACCCTTCTTCACCATTGCCATGATAATATTTTCTGCTGACATGAAAGGCAACTCTTGTTTTATTCTCCTTTCTATGACCTTGGGGTAAACAACAATTCCTTGGGTTATGTTGACACACACCATTAAAGCAGCATCCGCAGTGAGGAAGGCTTCGGCTAGAGTTATTCTTCGGTTGGCTGAATCATCTAGGGTTCTTTCTAACCACTGAGTGGCATGGGTGTTGGTTGCGTTCGAATATAGAGTCATCAAGTAACGAGCGAGTGCGCAGCAACGTTCCGACCTCATCGGATTCCTCTTATATGGCATTGCGGAACTCTCGATTTGGCTCTTTTCGAAGGGTTCTTCGATCTCTTTGAAGTTTGCCAGCAGTTTGAGATCACTGCACATCTTGTGGATAGATGAACCCAAAGACGAAAGCCCTCCAACTATATGGACATCAACCTTCCTCGAGTACGTCTGGCCTGTAACCGAATAGGTTTTATCAAAACCGGACAGCTCCGCTACGCGTTTGTCTAGAGCTCTAACTTTTGCGCTGTCGTTGAACAATTGCGTGAAAGACGCTTGAGTTCCAGTTGTTCCTTTGGTGCCTCTGAATCGGAGATTATCTCTGAGGAGTCGGAGAGCACTCTCATCCATTAGGACATCATAGAGCCAAAGAGAAGCTCTTTTCCCAACCGTCGTCAGCTGTGCAGGTTGCAGATGTGTGAAGCCAAGTGTTGGAAGGGATCTTCTGAGTTGGAAGGGTTTTTTTTTCTCTGCAACACGGTTGGCGACAGGAATCGTATGTTTAACGCAGATTTTCCCTATTTGCTTTCCTTCAATCTTCCAAATAACAACACTCTAATACCTTTGGTATCATTCAGGCAAAATTTCGATTGACCCTCAAAAATGAATTCCGAACTAAGAAAATTTCCTAATCCTCAATAAGAGAGTGGAATTCCACAACCAACAATATCATACGTTCAATATAGGGCATAACTTCCACTGATATCGAGCCCAGGAATATAATCCTCCAACGGAGTTGTTATCACAAACTATTTATTCCATGAGCCCTCTTTCGAAATTTTCTTCAATGGCTGCCGACTACGATCTTGAAGAATCAGGAATCTTGACCTCGACTTCATTTATGGCAAATATACAAATCCAGAATAGCTTTAAGTATTTAGGCAAACTGAGCCTTTGAGCAGGCGACTTCTTACATGACCCTTAACTACACTCGAATTCGATGCGTAACACTTAATATACAACTCAATCTCACATTCTTATTATTGCCGGATTACTCATTAGTAATATCAAAAATAAAACAAAATTCTCTGAATCACACACTCAGCACCATATTTGCTATTCGGGATTGTAGTACGGAGGCTGCTGTTGCATATGCGGAGGTCCAGGACCTGGGCCCATCTGACTCCTGGTGCCGGTGGCGTAGAGTTGTTGCTGAAAGTTGTGGAACTGTTGTGCATAGTTGGGATCAGCGGTGGTAGGGCCATGAAAGGTGAGCTTTTGAATGTGCTGTTCTGTCCCATCGAAGGAGGAAGTGGTTGAGTGGCATCTGGGGCTCCCATGCTCATCGGACTGCTCTTCGGGCCGGCGACAAACATATGGGCAGAGGGATTACCCATATTCGGACCCAAGTTGAACATAGAATCGGGCACGCCAGGACCTCCGGGTGGTCCGTTGAACACCATCTGAGACATTCTCATACCCATCGGGGGTCTCATCGGACTCCGCATCATGGGCATCATTCCACCCGGCATACCCATATTGTCCCCCATGGGGCCAATAGGGCCGGATCTGTTCCCCATGTGGCCTCCCATGCCCATAGGCCCCATAACCCCATCCTGAGGCATAGACCCGTCCATGTGGGACATATGCGAAGGCATTGGACCACCTTGCATCGACCCATTATTGGGACCGCAAGAGGCAAAATACTGCATCTTCGAGTCGATCATGTTCATGGGTGTCGCGAGCCGAGCCAAGAAATCGATACCAGGAGGGCCTCTAGGCCCTGGAGCGTGTCCTATCTGAGATTTCGCTGGCAAGTACTGGATAGTGTTGGGAGCATTCGGTTTGATCTGGACATTGGCTCCATTGTAAGGATTCGGTCCTGGGGAGCGACCCATCATCCTCGGCATAGGCATGTGATTCGGAAAGGTACCTGGCAGTTTAGGCGAGAGAGAGCGTATCGGGCCCATGGGAGAATTCGGGTGGAACTCGTGTGGGGGACCCTGCATTGGCATGCCCATCATATTACCGGACCCTTGGTCCATGTCGCCTATCCCGTGGCACCCGCCCAAGTCCATCATGTGCATGGAGGGTGATCCGAAGTTCATCATCGGTGGGCCTTGATTGCCTTGGCCGTTCAACGAACTAGCCACGCTGTTGGTCAGCTGCTGACTCATTTGGGCCAAGGATGAGATGGGATCGAAGTGTGATACTTTCGGATTACCGGAGATCGTGCTCGTGCAATCAGGGTTGAGAGGAACGTTATCTCTTCTGGCGCATCCGTAATTGGGTAGGTCGAGTGGTTTTCCTTGCGGCGATACGTCGACGAAACCTTCTCCCATTTTAGCACCTGGAGAAGCATTTGGTCCAGAAAACCTGGATAAATCCATCATGTACGGACTCGGAGTGGGGAACAAATCGTTTTCAAGCGGGTCCGAGTTGGGGCCAGGGACCGTTTGGGGACTCAGACCAGGAGCTCCGGTACCGGAAAGTCGCAGAAAAAAAAATGAATTTTCAGTTTTCGATAAGAACATGGCAACAACTCAATGGCAAAACAGTCCCCCAGTATAATTATAAGCGTAGCCTCTCGATTGTCTAGATCGCAAGGATACTTTGACGAAACCTCCTCCCATTTTAGCACCTGGAGAAGCATTTGGTCCAGAAAACCTAGGTACATCCATCATGTACGGACTCGGAGTGGGGAACAAATCGTTTTCAAGCGGGTCCGAGTTGGGGCCAGGGACCGCTTGGGGACTCAGACCAGGAGCTCCGGTACCGGAAAGTCGCTGAAAAAAAAAATTAATTTTCAGTTTTCGATCAGAACATGGCAACAACTCAATCGCAAAACAGTTCCCCAGTATAATTATAAGCGTAGCCTCTCGATTGTCTAGATCGCAAGGCTTTTGATACATGACATAAACTTCAGATCAACAATGAAACAAAGATAAGCCAGGTGTAGTTTGTACTCATCAGGAGATGAGATTTCTCTTCTTCATATGACCGTGGACTCACGAGTCTACAGAGCAAAATGGTATCAGATGAAGCATATAGTCACCAGGGGTTTACATTTCTCGTCTTTATATGGCCCGGGACCATGATATTGTTTTCAATAACATTGAAGTCATCTTATCCAATTATTTCATTACTCAGGTCAGGTTGGCGAAAGTCAGAGACTGAAAAATTCCCAATGGCTTGCCAATGTCATGTGTTAGAACTTGCCTGAGAAAAAGATGCATTTTCTATCGCTACTTTCTTTCATTACGATCTCAGACCCTCGTAGTGCTGCCAAATGCCCAAGTATATATTAGAAACAACCTACATAAGGAAGGATTTTGGGATTTCAATTACAAGTAAAAAAAATATGTGTCGGAGGCCTGAAATTTTCCAAATAATAATAAATATGTTACCATGCTTTGTAGCGGCTTTGTGAACCTTTCCAATAACTTACCTGCTGAAGTGGCAGTGGGTGTATGTGGACTGGGTATCTGGAAGCGACACCCCTCTGAAGGGGTAGGAGGAAATCTTGGGCCCACATCCATGGACGTGGGCGTGTTTCGACCTGAGACCCTTGAATGTGGAAGATCTGGGTTGTTGCCAAGGAACCCGCTATCCATCGTAGTGGGTAGAACACTATAAAAAAAATTATTAATGTTTCAAATAGGAAATAGAGAGTATAAAAATAAAAAGGGTCTTGTGAATTACTGATGTAAATAGTATTGTGTTGATTGGAGCTATTTCATATAGGACTTCCCATCGAAAACATTCAGCTCTGAAAACATCCAAAACGAATAGAGATATCTATAACTGAATATGGGCTAGGGCAAATTTTTACGTCCCAGCTCTAGACAGAGAACAAAGGATCCGCCTCTTGACTATCAAGGAGTGGCCCAACCTGCCGACCAATCAGGCGAAAGCGGATAAAACCATATCCAGGATTGCCCAAACTGTGACATAGAAATATCAGTTTTTTTGATTTTCGAGTTACGAATTTTTTTGTTTTTGTAAATAATTTTTGGACGGATCACAAAACACACAAAACACAACTCAAAACTGTCGAAACATTCTATTGAAGAACCTTTGGGATTTCAAGATAAGCGATACGCCCTCTGGTGGAAAGTTTCAAACAAGTATTGTCAAAGTAGTCCCTATTAATTGAATTCTTGGTCGAAATGGCGCTGCGATATTACTATGAAATTTTGGAATATGTTTAAAATTATTACTATTTATCAAGAACAATTCATGGTAACGTTCGCATAAAAAATTAAAAACACTAACAGCCGATTTCAAGAACTTTTTATTATGGGAGCATTAAGCTAATGTACCATAAAAGGCCAGTTAATGCACAGCAGCTATTGCACCATAGTTTAAGAGATTATTAAACACCAATTAATAAACCCCCACCTAACTCAAAGAGTACCCTTGTTAATAATCTCAACAAAAAGTCGGAACAATCGGCTGTAAAAACTGTAATAGCCGCTCACAAAATTTTACGGTTTGGGATTCTCAAACAATGTCAGTCTTAAACTTAGCAATAGTCGTCAAAATGGTGATTATTAGTTGGAATGTGGCGTTGCGATCTCAATTTGGAATCCCAATAGTCGCTTAGTTGTCATTATTCAACAATTTTTTGCCTTTCGTAGGAACCTCATCACTTTTCCGTTCTCTCAAGTCACCGGAAAGTACTTAGGTCTCTTTGGCTTATTGTGGCTTAATTCTATACATAGCATGACAAACATTCCTGCACGAATTTATACAGGTTGATTGACAGATGCCTGTCAATAACAATGATGATTAACTATATCTTGTTCGACCTGGAAATCCCGAAGAGAATAACAATATACACGTACGAGAAAAAAAAACGAAGATCATGTGAACAAGATGTCATGTTGACAGTTCGGTCTTCACCTCGAGCGGGATTATTAGAGCATAAAACTGTTACCTCATTCTATTGAATGACTTTTTTCGATCTTATGAGTTTTTTGCAACAGGTTTTAATAAAGTTAATTATTAAAATTGATATATATTTATTCTGATATTTCAATGCTCCGTTTGTTAACTAGCACGTATTCCAATATCCATATTCTCATTCCATTTTGTATAACTTCGAAAAGTATAGTGCGACATAAACTCTTCATTTTATGACCCAGCTAACCAACGTATGAAACCTATTTTTCAGTACCATCTGGTTAATTGCTGACAAACACAGATAGCTGCTTCAAATAATTTGGCAATAGTAGTGAAAAAACGTAATACGTAAATCGGTTTCTAACAATGTTTTGAATATAGGCTATGCTTAGAGGAAACATCGAGTTAGATTCAGAATAGGATTCAAATAGTTCTATTTCAGTATACGTGTTTAGACTTAAATAAATAGAACAAATTAAATCCCTCAGATAAAACCATCATGTTTTTTCGAGCAAATTATTTTAGTAATCGAGAGAAAACTAGGAGTGAAATTCACGTTACCTGAATATTCGTTATAAAGAGTGGGCATACTAATATCAAAATGAACATCATCAAAAAAATGGAATTGATCAGGAAATATTATGAGTATTAATGAAATAATCTGAACAAACTACACAAAAAGGTTACATGATTATTTATGTGATGAGAACGAAATTTTGAGGAATTGATTTTTGTTTTTTCGAATCAATGTAAACAGAATGCATATCTCCTATGAAATGGGTAACATGAAGAAATGAGAAAAAACACCCTTCTGTTATGTGTACAGGGTGTTGTATAAGTACATGGCCAAACTTAAAGGGGTGATTCTTCGAACTTCTAAGACGAAAAGTTCTGCTATGCATCATACAGGGTGTCAACATTTTTTAAAAGAAATACCTTTTTTTTATTTCATAATAATCCTTTGGGCGATTTTGTTGAAATTTGAAAATTTTATTTGAAGTAGGTAATTAAGAGTTAAATCAGCATTTCTTAGATCGAGACTATCAGTTTCAGAGATGTCCCGGAAGGCACCCCAACTAATATTTTTCACCGAAGAAATTTGCGCCATTGAAACTACAACTTTTTTCAATTTGGGCATGTTATTTTGCTTTGTTGAGATCAAATAAAAATCATATTGCATGTCCATAAACAACAATACATTTTTTTAATAATATTTGTTTAATGCTTGCATCACTCATTATATCAATTTCTAAAACATAATGGACCATTTATACGCAAAGAAATAACAAGTATACAGTTGTTGATGGTTTGATAGTCAAATTTTTTATTTTGTTTTTCTAGTGACATGCAATAAAGAGTATTCCTCTCCAAAAAACAACAAGATTAAGTCTTAGTTTCTGTTACTCAATGCAAAAAAAAAGAAAAATTGCAAAAATCAGAGGCGCACATTTTTCTAGTCGAAATAATTGGATGATGTGCCTTCGGATGCCACTGGACATGATTCCAATCTCGTTAGGGCTAAATTAGCGCCTGATCATCCCAAATATCAGGGTCAAGTTTCACCAAAATCGACTGAAGGACTATTGGGATGGAAATGTATTTCTTTCAAAAATGTTGGCACCTTGTATTTTGAAAACGAAGCATCACCGGACCTATGTTCATTTGGACTTATTGGCTTGAATTCAGTCCAAGACTGACCCCTTCGAGTTTGGCCACGTACATACATAACACCCTGTATATCATTCATAGACGTTACCTATTCATTCACAAAAAGTTATTTTTCGGGATTTCTATCCCCTGGAAATGAAAAGAGAAAAGCTTAAAGTTCTCATAATATCTGTTTATAGAGTAAATTGCTATATTTGCCCCAATATGTAACTGTAATATTGAGAAGCTTCAAAATTTAGTGACTATTTTTTCAGTTACATATCCTATTTAATGAATTCGGATTTTCAATTAACGATATTCACAAAAAGTTAGTCTATTTCAAACGTTTGTGTATATTTCAACACCGAAAACATAAAAAATGGACGATATTTCAGGACAGGCCGGATCTATGCCTTATACATTATGAGATACGTATTTCTCCATTTCAGGAATGCTTTATAAACAATAGCAAATTTAGAGAGTTGATAATCATGTGCCAATATCAATGCATAAGGAAAGAAAACCATTTCATTAGATACTATTTCAATCACTAACACCAACTGGAGTAAGCACTCACCTTGCAAAACCTTGTATGACTCCAATATAAATTATTTGGTGCTTCATGTTTGATCTTGGTAAATGTTCAACTATACTCAGTGGAATAGTCAATCGGCGAATTATCATTACTATCAATATATTTGACTTTCCAATGGGTTATTATCTCGTTGTTGAGCAGCCAGGTCTGTTTAGCTTCATTGGAAATTTTTATGATACATCGCTTTTAAGATAGGGACAAATCCTGGATATTTTCCAATGTAGAAATTATAATGAAAACGAAAAAATCTACACATAAAAAATGATAAAAAAAACATTATCATTCGAGTCCGACAATGACATTTCACACAAGGAATATAAGTTTTGTTTCTCTAAATACAATACCGAACAATCATGGACTTGCTATGTTGTGCTTGTATCGACAAGAGTGAAGTAAATTTTCTTCACATCGTTACAAAAATATGTACCAAGATAGTCAATTCAAAGGTTCATTGATCCGAATCATATCCGTTCTTTCAATAATCTTTTTCTATTATTTTTTTGTATTGTATTGGATATAAGTAAATTTTTTTTAAACAATGTTCAATGAATTTTCTGAGTGTATCGCAAAATTTAAAGATCACTTACTATCAGGATAATTGAAAATACCATAGTTGAAACCTGTCTTTGTCAATTCCTGACGAATTGTAATTGGATAGACTTGTTTTATTTTCAAGAATATGCTCATTCAAGCAAAACTTTCTCTTAAGTCTGACATTGGCATACAAACACAAATATGTGCTCTCACCAAGACGAATCAGCCAATTTTTTTAGTATATGCCATTTTTCAACCTGAAAGAATACTTCGGATGTTTTTTCAAGGGACGCACGCCAGGCATCCAGATGTAGTAAACTTTTCACAACTTCTATGTTTTCATTCCAAAAACTTGACATATTTAGGCTTATTCTGGTGTACATCGAATATTAAATATTGGTTACCGATTGGTTATCGATAAATTTTTTGTTATGAAGGAATATCAAGGCAAACTATCAAGATTCCTTATATCTTGTAGAAGGTGATTTCAGGATATGATTTGATATTCAATTCTTGGAAAGGTTCTGGAAAATATTGTCCATTGAATGAATAGTGCATTATTGAATTTGCATTTGTACCTATTCTTGAAGATTTTTCAATAATCTAGTAATATTCAAGAATCAATAGTAAACACGAATAGACCTGATTGTCGAAGTGATTTTCAAATCACTTCTCCTAGAAAGAGTTCATTCTAACCTCGAACATAAATGTCAAAATTACGAATCATCTTTTTCAAAAGCAGAGATAGAAAAAGTATTGAAAAAAAAAGGAAAAATGTGTAAAGGGGCTTGGCGAAAAAAAGCATGTTTGATCGATTTATAGTGAAAATAAGTGTTCAATTTGTTTTTCTCAAAACTGTTTCTTATTATTTTATATACAGGGTGGGCCAATGAAAACGAAATTGCCGATTTCTAATAGTTGGCGTTCAGGAGAAAAAAACTTCGAATATGTCGATTTTTATTTCGAGGGGGAAATTTATGAACATATTTCGAACCTCGTCACTTCCACCCCCTCGGCGGTGTGAGATCCACCCCTTAGATCTTGAATGAAAATAGGGGACAAATGGTACCCCGTTTGAAAGTTCAAACTCTTTTCATTACTTCGTAAATTTTTGAATTTGATGCGGAAGATACTGAGAAAAACATTATGAAGATTTTTTGTTTCATTTCACCATGAACTGTTGAATACAGGGTGTTACAAGAATAACTATGAATTGAAATTTTCAGAATATTTCTGAGGTCAAAATAAGAGCTTTCTCCTTCATATACTCAGTCAAAAATGTATGATCTGAGAGTTTTTGAATTTGCTAAAATAATATAAAATAATTTGCTATAAATAAAATAGCTTTCGGTTAATTTATCTTGGCGAGAATAGCCTGAAACAAATGTTTTGATATAGTTCAGGCCTGTAGCATTTTCCAGCATTCAAATTTGATTGAAAACAGATGATATGGTTTGAGTGGTCTGAAATACATTGGCATTAAAAAGAGTATCAAGGGGTGTTTCACTTCGGAAATCCAGTGTAAAAAAATCAGTTGAAATCCAGAAATCCCATCTGAAATCCTTGAAGAGATCCTGAAATCCACTAGAAATCCGAATTTGGTGTACAAATTCTACAGAAGTGAAACACCCCTTGAAGAGTATATGCCTTCAGGGTCTGGTACTGAAACCGCTTGTTATGCATATTGAGACTTTGAATAAAAAATGGAATGGAATAAAATTACATCATATGATTTCATAAACTTACGGAGGTGATATGATATTGCCATCTTTCGGACTTGTGTTCAGCTGTTTTTGAATGATCACTTCTTGTCCTTCGAAGGTATTGAGGTACTGTATCTGTTGGGGAGAGGGTACAGGCATGACATTTGGTTCTTTAACACCAGTTGTAGGTGTTGTTGAACGAGTCGTTGTCGATGTGCTGATTTGCTGTTTCTGTGCCATGGACTGAAGAGTTCGACAAAACATTCCATCTACTGTAAAAAATAGACACAAAAAAATTGTACAATTCGTATTTTCAGAAAGACTGAGTTTCTGTACTCTCAATGCTTGTTTTGTCATTTATTGAAATCATGAGTTTCATTATTAGTTTACTGAACTGATATAAGAGTCATTTATATATATCAGCAGTCGTGTTCCTTATATTCGTTCAGGAGAAACATGCTATTATGCTCTATTCCTGAATACAAAATATACAGGGTTGCCCAAAAAATTCCGACAGGTGATATCTCAAAAATAGATGGCATCATATAATTGGGTGGTTTAATGATATATGCATAGAATATATGTTCGTCAATAGATTGAAAAATTGTGTTGCATATATCATGAAGTTTGCTCTTAGCAATATAGATTTAGTAACACGACACAACGTTTCGAATGGAACATTCTCTAAGATTATAGCAAGTGAATCATACACATGAATTTCCAAAAATTTATGTTACATGATCTCCTGAGGTAAACTTTAATCATGTAAAAACAATATACCTATGAGGACGATAAAGTGTGTACCAATTTCATAAGCATATTCTCATATCTTAAGGTGGATTCAAGCAAGCACTTATGAATAACTCATCAACTTATTGAAATGAATCACCGGGATTCAATAAGGTTATTCAGATAGGTTCTCAACTTAACTTGGAAAGTTCCCATCTTTTATCGTTCGCTCAAGAAGAGTTTTTATTTATGAGTTAAGTTGGCTTGCTTGAATCCGCCTTTAGTTGTAGATGATGAAATACTTATATAACAAGAAAAACCATTTAATTTGAATATTGTTTTACATTTTTCAAAGTAGTATATGTTTCCTTCTCATTTTTTCTGTGGATTTAGAAAAGTCACTGGGTATACTTAGTTTCAGTATTCATAAAAACAATTGAATTAAAACATCCCTGGTGTGACTGAAAAAATAAATGTGATTTTTTTGTTGGCATTTAGTCAAAATGGGCCGTTCATAAACAAAAATTGGAGGGTCGAGTTTTCTAATAAATATGTACAGGTTAATTGAAATTTTGAATGTGAAAATCATAATTTCGACTTCCTGCTCAGTTTCAACACTTCACCACAAAAAAAAATTGGTAGCTAAATATGAAAATTGTCACAAGATATCAGCTGCCCAAATTGTCCTGGTCCACCCAGTAAAATAGGTAACCCTGAAATTCTTGAGAAAACACTATCAGCAATAGGATAAGCTGAGACTGTTAATATCATAAAAAGAGTTTTCAGGCAAGAAACCAAATATACCATATTCACTAACTGATTTCAAGTAACTCACCTGAAGACTGATGTGTTGAAGTGGGTTCTGTGTTACTGCTAGTTACACTTGGGGACAGGTGATGTGAAGATAGAGGTGTGCCAGGATTGCTATGATTAAGTCTTGGTGCTGAGGGGGGGTCTTGTAAAGTGGGGCTTTGACCAGTACTCATATGCCTATTCAAACCAAAGGGTTCATTAGGATCAGCTGGCGAGTTCAAAGCAGAAGATGCTCGAGGAGAAGGAAAAGATAAATTGGATGTAGGGTTATTGGGAGAAGTAGGATTAGGGCTCTGCAAAGCAATGGAACACTCGCTGAACGTGGAGTTTGGTGATATGGACGTGGAGGTCCTTGTAACCTAGGACCAGGTCCTGGAACACCTCTGGGCATAGCTCCTTGGCCCCCACCTCCCATTGGCACATTTGGCCCCATAGGCGGGCCATTCCCACCACCCCCACTCACTGGACCAACTGGAACATTAGGACTGGGACCTGGTTTCCTTTTGGTTTCATCATAAAACTGGTGATGAAATTTTTGCCACTTCATTTGTGCAGCAACAGGTGCACCTGGTGGTAGGTTGGGATAAGGAGGCCCTCCTTCCATACTTTGAGTTTCAGGAAGCAGCATCTGATGGATCTTACGAATCGTAGCCAATTGTTATTCACGGTGTTGTCGCTGCTGGGGAGTGAGGTTCTCATCAGGCACTTTAACACCCTGTAGCGAGGGCTGAACATTAGCTAAGGAAGGACTACAAGCATCCATATCAGGCACCACATCAGGTAATCCATTTGTAACAGGATCTAGACCTTCTAAGTGATTATTTTTTGTATCCCAGGGAATATTTGATTCGTCCAATCCAACCATATCATCTAAAGGATCAGGTCCCAGAAAATTATCTAGAGTTGTGGTGGGTTTAGGGCCAAGTCCTGGACTGCGATTGCAACTTTTACTTTTCATCATGGCAATGTTGTTGAGCCACTGAGCAGGATTCTGACGATTGAACTGAGTCACTTTCAGTGGATTCTTCTCCAGGTATATCTTTGTTCCTGGCTGGGCACAGTGATAGGCAATGATTGACTGATATCGTCCCTGTATGACTTCATCAGCTCCTGAGTAATCCAACATTGTGGAAAATACAAAGATTTGACTTTGCTGTTGCATATGTTGTACCTCCATTGAGTTTGGCTGTTTATTAATGACATTACTCACTAATGGTTGCACACCCTCTGTAGGTGGAGCATGGGGACCACCACCAGTGGGAGGCAACCCCAGACCGAAAGCATCTCCACCTAGCTCTCCGTCGATACATTCCTCCTGTTTGAGGGGAGTGAACTATTCTCAGGACCTGGAACACTTACTGGATCATCAGAATGGGTATCTGGTTTTCGATCCAAAGAAGGTTGCATAGAACCTGTGTTAGTTGACACAACGATACCTCCATTCTCAGTAATGGGAACAGCACAAGGCTCTTTCTTGATAGTGGATTCGTCTTCTTTCTTAACACGGACTCCAGTACTAGCAGTCTCGTTATCTGAACTGCCAGCCTCATCTTTTGTTGTATCTGAAGTTTTTTCTGGTTTTTCCTTGATCATTTCGCACTTTTATTACATTCCCCTTCCTCTTATATTCCACTATCACATCCACCATTCACTAACCATGTTGAAACTTAGCTCCTATTGAGATCAACACTATATATTTATAGTCATTCCTTTTATTTTGATAGCACTGAATTATGTTTCACATCACATGCGTTCAAATGTTTCTATTTGCATTCCATCATTTTTTATTTTCATCTCTTGACCAAATTTGAAGAGACGCATACAGGCTATTCTGGGTCTCCGTGACATCGCACAATATTCTGTTTCGCTAGATTTCGGCCCTCTATTCCAGAAACGTTTGCAGGACATCAATGATTATTGTGAATTCCTCTATTATTCCATCAAAAAAACTTATAACAAAAATCCTCACATCATAAAATGCCAAACTGTCCACACTCGCTGCTACCAACCAATTTTCCAGGTCATCAACAGCAAAACATAAAAGTAACTGTTAGTTATTAAAAATGGCGGAGATCCGACCATGTTGACCAAACATGGCGATTAGAAAATAGAACATTTTCTTTTGTTCGTATGTAAAGTTTGAATCATAGAAATCATATTGTACAGATATCTATGGTTTGTATCGAATATTTTTATGTTTCATGATTACTTAGTTTTACTCCTTCGACTATTCAAAGTATATGAAACGTGTCTGATTCTTACATGTGTCTTGTCGAATGTAGGGGCCTAATATTCTATCTATACTACGAGTCATGCAGACTTATTTTCATTGATTTCATTTCTCATGAAATGATTTATAGCGATATGCAGTAGACATAGATAATGGGTCTGTGCGCGTTTCCATTCACATTCAACCTGGTGCAGAATAAATTGTGACAAGTTTCACACAGTTTCGTTCTCTTCCATACGCAGGCAAGTAAATGCGCAACACTCTTTGGCGCAAAAAAGTGTTTACATTTGACAAGCCTTCCGAATTTTGGCCAGTGGAAAATTTGATGGAATCGAATGTCTCTATTTTATAAGTTTTCAGTGTGTTGACTATTGTTTCTTTCAATATAAAATTGGGTTATCGGACTCCATGTACGGCTCCTCAGCGCAGATGACTCTGATAGCGAGACCACGGCCCGGGAACGGGTGCCTCATCACTATCTCGGGCGGCAACCCCAAATCCCTGCCAATGACGTGAACACTGTCTTTGTGGAAGTTTTTCAGTGGCTCGACGACTCTGCCTTCCTCGCGCAACTTCTTCGTAATAACCGTGCGCGAGTTGTTCTTGCCCAGTAGGTCTTCGTTGGCTTCCCGAGCGAAGTTCGGCACCGGTGACGTCATACAAAGTGGTTCGAATCTCATCAAAAGAAAAATGTCATAGGTAAAGACTATAATAGAAAATATTACATAGTAAATACGGATGTTATTAAGTGAAGAAAAACGTTTCAACGCCAAGAATGTCTACCTGATGTCAAAAGACTAATATTTGAAAATACAATAGTTTTTTCCAACCCTCCAGATGGCATGCCTAGAAATTCACGTTTCATAGAGTCGAGTAACAACGAACACATCGAGTTCAGAGTAATGATGAGAACAGCGTACACTAACAGCTCGGCTCACGGAATATGAAAGAAAGTATCCTTCAGCTGATTGAACGTAGACATCCAATTCATGTTTATTTTGTGATGACAGATTGAAAACACTCAAGTTCACCACCAACGCGAATAGACAATCCATAGCCTGAAATTATACAAATACAATGGTAAAAACATTTACAGATTTAACAAATGCATGAAAACTAGAGTAGCTATACTCTTCAGCATCAGGTGAGTGAATGGAAATTTTGTGTACTCTCCATGTTGATTAGAAGATGGCATCTTGAAAACAGGTAATAAACATAACAAATCTTTCAAAACACTACTAATTCCTTTTATTCTTTTCAGGGATTTGTGGAGCATTATTATTGTTCAGATAGAGAGAATTAATACTCTGTGGTAAACATAATGTTTATCTATTCACTGTATAAAATGTATAAGCATAACTCTCACTCTTATGCATGATTAGGTGCAGTAAGTTGAATACGGTTTGAGTTGACAAGTCAAACGTAAGCCTCAACTTGAAAGAAATAACATTTGATATGAATAAAATACTGCATGAAAAAAGAAAATGATATATACCCCACTCCGAGAAAAAATTGTCTATCTGGAAAGACCAATCTCTAACGCTTGGGAATATAGAAAATTTTTTGAATTTTTCAAAAAAAAAATCAATTATTTCAATATCATATAAGAACGTTTACTTCTTCCTCATTCTATATATACACAAAAAATATCCATTGGAGATTATCCAAATGAAATAATCTATAAATGAATCAAATTTATTTTTCAGTGTTATTTCTCATTTGGTTTGATAACTACGCGTATCATACGCCCAAAAATAAAAGGGGACACAATCAGTAAGTCTAAAATCGGTATGGGTCATAATCGGTAAAGTAAAAATCGGTAGGGGTCTCTTGAAGAAATATACACAAAAAAAATTCACAAATTACACATACAAAATTGAACACGAGAAGTGTCTAGAATTCTCCTAAGATTCAAGGGAATTTTCAAAATCTACAGAAGAAGGGAATACATGCAATTTATTCACAATTATCATTTGAAAACTTCCTTCAGAATCACTAGACTCTGAACCTTCATAGGCTTTCAAATCTTTAATATGCCAACGACCAACATTACTTTCATCATCGTCAGCTAATTCATATACTAAACGGAAATTTTTTTTCTTTACGGTAGAAAGAATATATCTAGGAGCAAGCTTTGCTGTAAAACGGTTACCTGCATTAGATAGCACTTTGTTACGGCGCCAAACTCTATCTCCCACTTCAAAAGCGACATCCCGTTTTCGGAGGTTATAAGCTTCACTATTGCGCTCATACGCTTTATGAAGCTTCTCCCTAACATCTTTAAAAATTTCACTCAAATTTTGCATATTATCTGAATATGAACTTGTGTTCCCTAACATTAACGCAAAATCTGCACCTGATCATTATCAAAAATTTTTCCTCAAATAGGAGGCTGTCTCCCAAAAACTAAAAATGAAGGTGAATAACCTGTAACTTCATGCTTCGCGGTATTTATCGCTTGAAAATTTTATAAATTTCCTGATCCCAATTCTAGTGTTCGTCTTCGTATCTACGAATTGCAGTCCCAACTCTTCGGTTGGTTCTTTCTACAAAATTAACATGCAGTGAATAAACAGCATTGTACAATATTTTCTGAACCTCATATTTCTTACAAACATTCTTGAAAATTTTGCCGCTCAATTGACTTCCATTGTCACAAATAATATATATTATGGAACTCCAAATACAAGACATACATCATTTTCCAAAATTCTTTCAATAAGTGGAGCTTTAGCATTTTTCAACGGAAACAAAAAGGTATACTTAGAAAACCAATCTGATATAACCATAATCCATTTGTTACCTTTTTTCGATAAGGGCAAAGGACCAACCAAATCTAACCCAATAACTTCCCATGGTTGTGAAACGACTTTTTCTTTTCTTCCTTTTCCCATTAGTCCCATTCTGGCGTTAAGTTGACAAGTCAAACGTAAGCCTCAACTTGAAAGAAATAGCATTTGATATGAATAAAATACTGCATGAAAAAAGGAAATGCTATAATATGATGATGGCGATGTAGCCGCCCTCTTTGATGTTGAAGGCCGGCGTGTCCAGAGGGAGGAGATGCGACTCCACGCACAACTTCCGAACTTTCTTGTCGGAGTCTTTGCCGTACTGGGCGCCCGCGTCCAATATGCATACTTTCTCTGGGTTGCTGCCGATCTGTCTTTCGGGGGCGGTTTTGTGCATTATATCTCAGAGTTGACCTCGGCTTTTAATTGAGAAATTCTATAGTGTTCTTACGAAGAATACGATTCACATTTCATAGAGAAAATGGTGAGACCAAGGCCCGGGAACGGGTGCCTCATCACTATCTCGAGTGGCAACCCCTAATCCCTGTCGACGGCGTGAACCTTGTCTTTGTGGAAGTCTTTCAGCGGCTCGATGACTCTGCCTTCCTCGAGCAACTTCTTCGTGATAAATAACCGTGCGCGAGTTGTTCTTGCCCAGCAGGTCTCCGATGGTTTCCCGAGCGAAGTTCGGCACCGCTACAGGTCGAGAACGATCTTGAGCAGAGTGCGGTGGACTTGCTTGTTTTCGTTCTTGCGCATGAAACCTTTGTCGATGTCGATGGCGATTATTTGCTCCGGCGCCAAGAATCTGTGCAGAAGAGCTGCGCAGACGATGGAACAGTGTCTTCCATGTATTTTATGCACGCCGCCTCTCCGCCCTGGATCGTGTAGTTCTCCGAGAGACCGACGATGTCGAAAATGACGTTCTTCAACATCGCCTTGCCGTTGACGGTGAGGTGGACTTCGCGGTGGAACTGGACTCCGTACATATGCAATTTCTCGTTTCAAACACCTACGCAGAAAAAGGAGCGGTGCGTCATGGATCGGAAGTAGTCGGCGAGTTTAGATATGGAATCGCCGTGAGTCAGGAAGACGGACTGCGTTTTTTCCAAACCCTTGAACAGAAAACACTTCTTGTCTAAATCTACGGTGAATACGCCATCTCCTCCATCATTTCTCGTTTCACCAAATTCCTTATTTAACATTTGCATGCCATATCAAATACCTGACACCGGTAAGCCTATCCTGAAAATGTTTTAGTCGTATCTGGGGGCGTCTTATGCGAAAACAGAATTTGCCCCCCCTCCCCCCCCCCGATATGATGATGGCGTTGTAGCCGCCCTCTTCGATGTTGAAGGTCGGCGTGTAGAGGGAGGCGATGCGACTCCACGCGCAACTTCTGAAGTTTCTTGTCGGAGACTTTGTCGTACTGGGCGCCCGCGTCCAATATGCATACTTTCTCGGGGTTGCTGCCGTTCTGTCCTTCAAGGGCGGTTTTGTGCATTATATCTCGAAGTTGACCCCAACCACGGTTTTTAATTCAGAAATTCTATAGTGTTCTTCAACATCGACTTGCCGTTGACGGTGAGGTCGACTTCGAGGTGGTACTGGACTCCGTACAGGTGCAGTTTCTCGTTTCAAAAATCTACGCAGAAGGAGGAGCGGTGCGTCATCGATCGGAAGTTGATGGCGAGTTTAGATATGGAATCGCCGCGAGTCAGGAGGACGGACTGCGTTTTCTCCAAGCCCTTGAACAGCAAACACTTTGTGTCTAATTCTACGGTGAACACGCCATTTTCTCTATTATTTCTCGTTTCACCAAATTCCTTATTCAACATTTGCATGCCATAACAAATACCTGACACCGGTAACCCTATCCCGAAAATGTTTTCGTCGTATCTGGAGGCGTCTTCTACGAAAACGGGATTTGCTTCCCCTCCCCCTGATATGATGATGGCGTTGTAGCCGCCCTCTTCGATGTTGAAGGCCGGCGTGTAGAGGGAGGCGATGCGACTCCACGCGCAACTTCTGAAGTTTCTTTTCGGAGACTTTTTCGTACTGGGCGCCCGCGTCCAATATGCATACTTTCTCGGGGTTGCTGCCGTTCTGTCCTTCAGGGGCGGTTTTGTGCATTATATCTCAAAGTTGACCCCAACAACGGTTTTCAATTTAGAAATTTTATAGTGTTCTCACGAAGAATACGATTTACAACATTTCATGTAGGAAATGGTGAAACCAGGGCCCAGGAATGGGTGCCTCATCACTATCTCGGGTGGCAACCCCAAATCCCTGCCGATGTCGTGAACCTTGTCTTTGTGGAAGTCTTTCAGCGGCTCAACGATTCTGCCTTTCTCGCGCAACTTCTCCGTAGTAACCGTGCGCGAGTTGTTCTTGCCCAGCAGGACTTCGGTGGTTTCCCGAGCGAAGTTCGGCACTGCCTTAATTAC
Organism: Zygogramma bicolorata; assembly: GCA_032362365.1. NCBI lineage: Eukaryota > Metazoa > Arthropoda > Insecta > Coleoptera > Chrysomelidae > Zygogramma > Zygogramma bicolorata. Next base: position 334,077 of record JAVJAQ010003674.1, read on the forward strand.
GCACAGGTCGAGGCCGATCTTGAGCAGAGTGCGGTGGACTTGCTCGCTTTCGTTCTTGGGCATGGAGCCGTTGTCGATGTGGATGGCGATTATTTGCTCCGGCGCCAAGACTCTGTGCAGTAGAGCTGCGCAGACGATGGAACAGTGTGTGTAGTTCTCCGTGAGACCGGCGATGTCGAAGAGAAAGTTTTTTAACATCGCCATGCCATTGACGGTGAGGTCGACCTCGAGGTGGAGCTGTACTCCGTACAGGTGCAGTTTCTCGTTTCAAATACCTACGCAGAAGGACGAGCGGTGCGTCATCGATCGGAAGTTGTCGGGGAGTTTAGTCTTTGCCTAATGAAGATCTAGAATTCCTCAGATCTGAAATAAGAAACTTGAGAAAAACAAGAGACTATCTAGTCTCTAGGTGAATTTATATATTAGAATAATTTTTTCATTTGACGATGCCAAGGCTTTGCCAGAAAATGAAGTCTGGTAAATCGTCAAAAGTTTTACTTTTGTTTTTCCATTTTATTCTGATTCTGATGCTCAATGAAACCAACGATCTACCAGACTTTATTATCAGGCAAAGCCTTAGCACTGTCAAATGAAAAAATTATTCTTATATATAAATTCACCTAGAGACTAGATAGTCTCTTGTTTTTCTCAACTCAACTCTCATTTCATTTTCAGTCAGTTTCATCAGCCTATCCATGAGAAGTCTATCTCCTTGCTCCTCCACTTTTTCAAGTGCTAATTCACATTCTGGTCTGTGTCCACAAAGAATTTCGTTCTTATAAAAAATTGCCAGATCGATGCCAGATATCGCTTCTTCATATTGTATGTGTTTTCTTTCCTCAAAATCTTGTTCTGAGAGTTTGCTCGAATCTTGAAGTTTTGATCGACTAGATAGTCTCTTGTTTTTCTCAAGTTTCTTATTTCATGCCTGAGGCATTTTAGATCTTCATTAGGCAAAGACACTGTTAGGCTGAGGTCCTTGGAGTTACCTGAACTTGAATGGGAAATTGAAGCAACTGCCTTCAGGTCATCAGCACTCTTGTGCTTTTCACTATTAGAGCTGTCTATGGAATGATTCACTTTGGTAGATTCCTCTTTAATTCGTTCTTCATAGTTCTGCCGCCTTTTTACTTCCTCTTTCTTATATTTTCTCAACTTCTCTAGTTGTTTTTTTTTGAGGTGCGTATGCTATCCTCCAATTCCAAAAGCTTCTTTCTCTCATCTTCAGCAATGACTTTCAGAGATTCAGCATCGTGTAATTTGACTTCCAGTTCCTGCATTTCACTCCTATACTTTCCCTCTAGGTAATGATTTTTCTGACTCTGGGCCATCAACATCTTACTTTGGGTAGCTTCATATGGTTTTTTCAAATGTTGACATTTTTGTTTCATTTTGAGTAGTGCACTTGACTGAGTATCTTTATGTTCAAACAGCTGTTGCATCAGGCTCTGTTCCACCCTAATGGTTTCTTCTGAATTCTTGATTTGTTTTAGACAACCCCGAATGATAGCATTTATCTGTTCCAATAGGTTCTTTCTCGTTTTATATGTTAGAGTACTATCATCCTTCTATGATTCATTTTCTAGTAAGTCATCTTCCTCCATAAACTTTATAGGACTACAAGAGGTCACAGCTAAATTTAATCCTTCTGTGGAATGTATGCTACCTCTTCTACACCTTGCACTTTTAGAATGATGAGTATTAGTGGAACTACTTGGACTATCCTTGGCGCTTGTCTCAGAAAGGATCATATTCTCTAAGCTGATTGATTGTGACACAAGACGGTCAGTATTTACCTTGAAATCTGCCCAGTCTCTGTTTTATTCAAAACTCCATTGAGAACAAGCTTTTGAAACAATTCTTTGGCATTGGAAACAAGCTTAAGCAACTGACTAGCTGCAAACTGCAGCCCAAACACATCCTAACTATCTTGGAGAGTCTCATATCTGACATAAGAGTTGACTGTTACCAAATTTTTAATGCACTGAGCTTGAAATGAAAATTGCAATGAATATAGTGTTTCAATATATTCTTGGAGGAAGGGAAAAATGCAGCATATTAGCAAAGTTTTGGCCCGTCCGCCAAATGAGTCTTCCAGCAGAGTTGTTAGTACTGAATGTAAATAAGGAACCATATTTAGTAAGATTCAGACAAAGCCATAACACATCGCTGAAGGACTGGAAGCCCCAAATCCATAATGATTGTTTGCATGTATCCATTATTGTCACAACATTATATATTGAATCAACAAAGCTAGCTGTGGAGATTCTGTGTTGAACTGTTGAATTGGACACCCACTGTTGTTCCAAAGTGAGGGTGAAGAGCATGGGAGCACCTTTCTGAGCTAGGTTTGATAGTCCAACCTGAATATGTCAAGAGGCATCTAAAATATCTATACATTCTATGCTACCACCCCCTATCAAGTCGTGAACATTTTCTCCGTAAATCTGAGACCATGTTATATTGACAGAAAAACTTTTATCACGAAATTGACCAACTTTCGAAAAAACTTCTCGAATGAGCCTTGGTACAATTCCATGTTCTGATTCGCTAGCAGCGAAATGAAAGCCAGGGCCATTGAGAGTATAAGTTTTGCCTGTTCTGATTGGCCTATGGTAACCATGGAAACATTTCAAGTAACAGGTTCGCCATAGGGGCAACAGTGTTGAATACAGTGCTTTGGCAACAGCTTGTAGGTAAAGCATAATTAATGGGATAGACCTGATTATTCAGATGAACCGTGTTCCTTAGAGGATCGATTTGAACACACAATACTTCCTGATTTTTATCAAATGGACAGACTCTTACTGCTGTTTCTATTGGAACTTCCATTCTTGTTCAATCCCAGTTCGTCCGAAAACCATTTATCTGATAGATATCACAGCAATCTATTGCAAAAAAAATTAAAAATTTTCCGCTTTTTACTGCCACTAATGCAGTAAGTAGTACCAGTCTTTCGTAGGACTTGTAGGCAAGAAATAATGCACAAAAAATTTCACAGTTTTCCATGGTATTTACCATGATAGACGCAGCCAGTGGCCGCGTCTAACAGCTCACAGCGCTTGAAGCCGCTGCACGAAATTGAGTGAAGCGGCTATAAGCGCTGTAAGCTGTTAGACGCAGCCAATGGCTACAGCAGTTGAAGCCGCTTCTCAAAATTGGACATTTCACCATGGACTTCGACTTGTTCCTCCTTTGTTCGTTGCCACCAGTGGTGTACAGCAAGGAGGCATACCTAGCCCCATTCTAATTCTCAACGTCACTCTTGATCAACGATACTGTGCAGTAGTGTGCAGGTAGTTTTTGCACATTAGATTGGAATAGCTAATCCTAGCCTTCAGATTCTTCTCCTGAATATGCTAACATTTTAAGCAAAACGAACGTCAAGTGCCAATAATATCAGTTTGGTGTTAGCATGTTAGGGCAATCAACTTTTACACCAAGTTCCAATTTCATCATATATTTGACACACTGTATGGATTTTGGACCATTACTCCCTCAACAAAGCACTTTTGTTAATGTCATTCTCATACTGCCAGAGTTTCATAATTTTCCTACTCATGCATATATATATATATTGATAAAGGGTACCTTGTCACCTCAAAAACGGAAACTCAAACAGCGTTGTCACCTCATATATTACGTTGTCACCTCCGATTTCGGAGGTGACAACGTTTCTGCTTGTTTCTTGGCCAGATAGATTCTTCAGGTTCCAAGGATCATCATATCAAAAATTTGTCCGGAAAAATCAACACCGTTTCACCATTAATAGAGATGACAGTACCAAAATACGGATGAGTAAATTTCACGACCATAATGCTTTCTTGACTTGCTTTTTTTTGACGTATTTCTCGGTTAATCGGTTTCTCTCTCTACCTACCTGTTACCTGGGAAATATTGCAAGTAACATTAGGCCCACTTTCAGTTTTCCTATTGACTTGAAATTTGTCAAGTGTTCATAATTCTGGTGTCAATTCATTACGCCATATTTCTCCAAAAGTATCCTCTGATATTTAATCACCATGTTTTTATTACATATAATTATTCGAGTGGAATTTTGTGATCGATTTCAAACTTCCCGATGAGCTAGATACTAGAAATTTGGCCAATAGCTCAGAAGTGGCTGACAATGCATAACGAAATTTGTATCTGGGTAAAGAGAAATTGTTACTCTATGATAGCGACCGATTTTTGTGAATATGGTTCGATTCTATTCAAAATTTGTGTGTGGGGGCTTTCTGGGTCGGGGACTACGAATGTTTTGTTTTAATCCATGAATTCAAGACGGCTGACGAATTTTGTGATTATTGTTCGATTCCATTCAAAATTGGTGTGTGGGAGTTTTTGGGGTAAGCTCTAATCATTGCAAGATTTCGTAGACCCGACCCAAGACTGAAAAGCAGAAAATAATTATCATTTACTAGATATTTTTCAATATACCATGTTTTTAAGACGGACTGAAAAGTATTAATGACTTTTTTCAATTCCCATACAGATTCCTTCAACAAAAAACCTGGGGTGCCTGCAATGTATGATACAACAAGCGCATGCACCCTCACGTTTTCCATTTAAGGAATCTTTATACAGATATATATCTTTATGGGGCTACGGAAAATATTTTATTTTCTTTAGTCCGTTTTTGAAATGGTGAAGGTATGAAAAATATTTATCATTCAAAATTCATTTCAAAAGAAGTTTCATGAATTGTATCATGAATGTTTTTTTGAGTGATGATTGTAATCAATATGGCTGCCAAGCTATATGATGAGGGTCCGATTTTGTTTCGGTTTCCAGAGCCGGTGATTATATTAATGATTTTCTTTTCATCATATTCATTGCAACGCATGCCTTTCCGTTCCGTTCCAATTTTGAATCGAATCGAACCACGATTACGGAACTCGTTCGCCATCTTGGATCTGCCATCTTGATGAAAATGGCTCGGTGTACTTCAAAAATCCTCAAAATCTGTCGAACATATTCCGTAAACATTTGACTGGTTTAGTGATCTAATAATCATTTTCGACAAAGGTTGGTTGGGTAATAAGATCAATTTTTATAAAAAAAATCAATTGTTTACTTGCTGACGTTTCGAATTCAATGAGTTTTATCCAGGTTCTGTAACAATGAATTTCTATAAATATACCTCCCACAATTAAAGTTTCAATCTAACGAATAAATGATGAATTCTCAATGAAAATACTCACCGAAAAAGTTTTTTTTTTCGTTTTAACCTCATAAACATTTCAAAAACAAACGGACATATCACTCATATACATAATTGAAAATAAAAACAAACCTCAACAACATTTTTTTTAGAGACAAACAACCAACATAAACGACATGAAACAAATGAATGGCTTCATCTATCCGATAACGCTGAATTATTCATTCATAGAAAATTTATCTGAAAAACTTGGAATGCTACTCAGTAACGAACAAATGAAAGTGGCTTTCTCATATGAAAATACAGTTGGAAAAAACTTTTTTCTCAAAATCAAAATATTAAACACCACAAGACATACAATCCAACATAATATACAAATTGAATTGTGGAAGCTGTCCAGATACCGTCCTGTTTGACCTGTTGGTCAAACAGGACGGTATCTTGAAATACGAATTTCAGAACACATAAGACACTTTTAGAAAATGAATATGAAAAATCGCACAGCCCTCATAGAATATAAGGACAGCATAGACACATGATTGATTTTGATCATCCAACTATTCTAGATGTTCAACCATATCCTCGAACTCTCAAACACGATAGTGTCAACACTAGAAGGGATGTCGATGGCCTGAATACCGCACATTTCAACTCGATCAGTAAAATACCTGAATAATTACCCCCATTTTCAGTCACATTCTTTCTGTCATTGATAAAAACAAACACCACGTTATAGGAATCATACATGAAGTTATTCGTTTGTTTCATGTTGTTTGTGTTGGTTGTTTGTCTATAAAAATTTTGTTGTTGCAGTGATATGTATGATAATTTTCAATATAGTCATAAGTTTAACAAAAAAAAACTTTTTTACTGCGAGTAATTTGATTAGATGAGATCCGTGCAAAAAGTACTGAATTTGTTATAGCCTGTTTCGTGCTATTACACCCAAAGAACCACGATCTCCGAAATGGTATTTTCTTAAACAACAATTCGGATGTGCTTGCATATTTATTGTTAAACTGCAATTGTTGAGACCTAATGGAGTAATCAACACCTTACCTATGTTATTCCATCAAGAATATATTATAATTTAAATCCAGAGAGTGAAATCATAGAACAGTTCCACAGGAACATTGGATCCTTCGCTGATCAATTCCTCAGGTCAAGCCAGTCATAGTCTTTTAAATTATGAAATGAATGGAATAATCGTGTTTCAAAATGGAAAAAGTTTTCCAGATATCTTCAGAAACCTGCTAGAGACATCATTATTTAACCTGAGCAAAGGAATCGAATACACAGAAACTCTTTGTTTTTTTTTCGATATTTCATTGAAATCCTAATTTTATTTTCAGATATTACTAATTGGAACTCTAAGAAAATACCATGCAGATTGATCGAAAACCTAATTCAAATATTACACCTATTACTCCAGTCTATGATAGTAAAATGTGTTTTTATCCCATACAGTACCAATTTGTAGAAAAATTTGGATTTAGTTTATACTTACCCTCTATTTCAAAATCTGCCCTGTGGTGGATGCCACCCCTTCTTGGAAGTGAAACATTTTTCTTCGAAAATAAATGCGGAAATCAATATAATGACTGATTCAAAGCAACTTTTCTTTCATGAAGTTTTTTTCAGATTTTTTTTTGCGAATAACTTGGGAAATATGCAATCAATCGAAAAACCTGAGGTGAGCAATACTATAGGTTTCACAAAGGTAATCGTGTATTCATGATGTATGCAGACCCAATACAAACGAAATTATTGCTTGTAGAAAAATGATTGGTATTGCCAGAATGAAAAGTTTCTACGTACAATGACCAAGAACCAATGCATTTTTCGGGAAAATCTCATTGAACCCATTTTGAAGTCCTTCGAAAGGCCTCAATTTTTATTTCTCATGGAAGTCCGTAATATCAAAACTAATTGAGGTATGAGGAGAATTATGTCGATTCCTATTTTTTCGTTGGAGAAAATTTCTTACTCTGTCTTCCATCCCATTTGAGAAAAATTATTGCCACTTCACAATAAACTCAATTTATGTTCTTTCCATACGTTCTGAGTGTTTGACCAGTTGAAAGTACTTATGTTTGAAAAAAATTCAGCTTGAAGAGAGAAAATCATCCTCTATTCAAAATTCTGCGTGTTATTAATAGTTTTTGAGTTATTTTTTAAAAAAGTAGATTTTTTGTTAACCAACGAAAATTATTTTTCCTCATTACTTTCAACTGGTCAAACACTCAGAACGTATCATGAGAACATTAATAAAGTGAAATGTGAAGTGGCCCCGTTTTATTTCAAAAGGATTGGAAGAGAGGGTGAAATTTCGACTATTTTTTTCCAACGAAAAAATAGGAATCGACATTATTCTTTGCATATCTCGCTCAATTTTGATGCTAGGAACTTACATAAAACATAAAAATGAAGGTTTTTCACAGGACTTGAAAAACTATTCATTTTTTTAGTTATTCGCAAAAAAAACTAAAAACGTGTTTTTTTGCCCGAAAACCGACAATTTCACTCGCGAATAAGTCGAAAGTTAATGCCTTTCTGAAAAAATTTTTTCATCCCCTTCCCAGGAGGGGTGGCATCCACCCCCAGGGAAAAAGCAACCCTGGGCACAGGGAAGATTTTGAAATAGAGGGTAAGTAGAACCTAAATCCAAATTTTCATGCAAATCGGAGCTGTATGACATGAATACACACGAAAATGGTCATAGACTGGATTATATGCGAGTTCGCTCAAAATGTTATATAATATTGTATGATCTAGAGATCTTCTCTACGTTGTATCCTCCGAAACGTGGCAACAATGTAGGAGGTGACAACGGAGAAGATATCTCAAGTATATGCCTATATATGAAGAGGAAACAACGCCTTCTCGGTTCCTACCAAAATTCAAAATAATGAATCTTTACCCCTCTTTTGATTAACGGATTCTGGACTTCCCCCTCATCATATATTCACAAATTTTATATCAGTCAGACAGCCCCTTGACCAGGAGGTCAGGTCGCAACTGAGTTGCTAGCACCAAGTAGGAGCAGTAACATTCTTGAAAATGCCAACTGAGATGTTGGCGAAACGTCGAAAGTCAATAACGACAAATCAACGGATAAACTCCCAGAATACCAATTTCGTATATATATATATATATATATATATATATATATATATATATATATATATATATATATATATATATATATATATATATATATATATATATATATATATATATACCCTAGACATCACCTAGAAGATGGGAAATGAGACTTTGCCGAAACGTTGTGACAATTATCTTTCACAGGATCAAAACCACAGAACACGGAAGGAAACAATGATGTAATGATTCTATTTCTGAGAAACTAATTGGGTGGTGGGTGACTCTGAATGAGTCTTTTTTGTAATACAAATAATCTTTTTATGCCCGTTGCTATGCCCCAGGAAATGACAACGAATGATAAACATTAGTCTAGTACCTTATATTAGTATGCATTATTCTGTTCATTGCAAACATGATACAATTGAATGTCCCAACATAAACTGTTATCAATACTCGTGCCCAGGAACTACATGTGGGTCGAAAAAAAATTGTTGGTCGTTTCTAGTACCCAATCATGACCATATATGTGAAATCTATCTGAAAATAATGAAGACGATTATCATTATTAGGAGCATCTGATTGTAGTATTTCAATAGGCCTATCAGAGGGTATTCTCCTTTGTGTGTAGAGTAGCCCCATCTGGCTTAGTACTTGGCATATTACAGATATATCATGACCTCCCCATCTCAGGACATGCAGGATTCGAAAATGTTTCACCTGGCCAGGAATGACTCAAGACATCGAAGCCTATGTGAACGCTTGCATATCCTGCGCCCAAAGGAGAACTTTACCCCATTTGAAACCTGCTCCTTCACAGAAGTTCCAGCGATGGATGTTGTTGGCCCCTCTACCCAACACTTCGAATGAAAACAAATATCTCCTGACTATTCAAGATGCTTTGTCAAAATGTGTGGAAGCTTTCCCAATGTCATACCAAACGGCAGACACAGTAGCCAGAACATTCGTAAAAGAATTGCTGACCGATTTTTCAAGTAATTTCATGTCAAGATTGTTTCAGAAAATGTGTGAAATCCTACAAATACAACATCTGAAAAGAACAGCGTATAGACCTCAAACTAATGGGGCCCTCGAAAGGTTTCACCGTACACTGAAGATTTACTTAGCCACTATATCCAACCAGAACAAAGAGACTGAGATGAGAGACATGGATTACCCATATGAGAAAATTTTCAAACCCATCCGATTTAAACACGATACGGAAAACTACGTTTCGGAATTTCTACAGAGAATGAAGATTGTACATGGAAATGCTCTAGATACGATTGAATAAACTTCAGAAACGGTACGAAACAAATTCGATAAAAGGGCTCAAGAAGTGATATACAAAGTGGGAGACCGCGTTTATTTGTATGATCCGGCCGATATACCGGGGATCAGCAGCAAACTTGCTAAAAAATGAACAGGACCATTCCGGATGAAAGAACTACGAGGAGTTAATGCTGTAGTAGAGGAAATACATAGACGTAAAATAACAAAAGATTTTTTTGAAAGTGAGTGAACGATATTGATGGACTCATTCGATTGAAAATAACTTTTTGACATTTTTTTTCCCACTCACATTCTATCCTAAAAAAACAAAAGATCGGCAATGAACCTCGTGCCTTTATTATCAATTACTCTGAATGAACGCACGGAATTCAATCTATCCTACTTTATCGAAAGCTAATGCTTTGACTGTTTTGTCAGCGAATCTATATCTTTAACCTCACGAAGAAAACTTCGCTCGAAAAACGGTTTCGGAAACATCTACCTTGAACGGCTCAAACGCACCCTCTGCTCATAAAATGCATTCATCTGGACCAGACGGATATAGCTTATCAGGACGAAGCTACTCAGAGGGAGACAAATCTCTTGATGCTCCTTCAGGAGGCGTTCCTTTAGTTCGTATATTTCACTCTTGAATAGACAAGACTGTTTTGGACAGTGCCATGAAGGGTGCTTTTTACAATCTATGTGGTGCTTCTCTATAAAGAGTCACCACTCATGAAGGTACAATTTCAAACGCAGCAGTATCAGAGCAAATTGTAGGAGTAATTGTAACTTCGAGATCTCAAATGGTTCCGGGTTGGGAAGCCACAAGCCGTGGGGAAGTATGACTATTCGTCCTTTCCTACAGTGTGAAAATTCCAATATTACCAGTACTTGTCCGGGATGTTGTATATGACAAGCCCCTGCAGTCGTAAAAGTACGGAAAGTACTCTTTACCGCCAAACAAGTTAAATCCAGGGTCGAATTACGAACTGTTCTCGTAAGACACTAGGCTCAAATATCTTGCGTGGTTGAATCTGGTACGATTTTGAATAATCCTAGTCCGGTACTATACGTGAAGCGCTTTCTCTCATGGCGACTCCATCTCGACTCGTCATGAGGCCTCGATACAAAGAGATATCTGAGGAGAAACTCACAACTATTTGTTTCTCTAACAAGAGCTCAAAGGTTCCAAAGTGTCCACATCCATCGAAAGCTCCGAATAACAATACGATTCTATGGTAATGTACTCTTGAGCTTTGAAGCGAACGAAGGCCTGATGAGTGTTCACCTGGTTCATATAACTCGCACCCAAAAAATCTGCAAACATGCTATTCGCGATAGGAAATGAGATCGCAGCGCCAGCTTGGAGAAATGCGGAACTGTCGATGGTTAGATTGCTATGTTTACATTTGCATGTGTATATACGAGGCTTCGATGATGTTCTCGTTTTCCTTTTGTTCGCGAAATTTTCAATTTCTTATCAATTTTTGTATGAGAAGTGCCTCAATTGACAGTTGAATACTAAGAGAACATTTCATTGAACTGATTCTATTGTTATTCACTATCAAAACATTGTAAATGAAGGACTCGCGGTGTGTTTCTGCGATCAAGTCGGGTTTACTGGACGAATAGTGCATGATTTAATGTATAATGCATACTGAAAATTACATCCCCAGTAGAAAAAATTTACTTTGATCACTTATAATAATATTTATTGATTGTACTTGAGTATTGAAGTTTCAGGAGCCTGATTGATGTGATTTGCCTAATTGGAGTTGTGCATTGAACACTAAATTATACAATTTCACCCATAACGTAGAGATTGTATCAAAGTTTAACTCGTTTATATCCAGAACTAGATAACAACAAAAAGTAAAATAAACTGTCAACTACGGAAAGTTGTCATTGATTCATTTAAATCCATTCAAACAAATACATCAATTGAGAGATGTTTCAACCTCAACTTCGATATTCTAAAACAGAAACACTCAATATTTACAATTCCATATTTCCAAGTCCAAGTCCATAGACATCAAATTGATACGATTACAGGATATACGAATATAATCAGTCAGTATTCATTGATCACTCTTCAGAAACGGTTCCAGAACATTTTTGAGAATGCAGCACATCTCCTCATCAACAATCCTGCTGGTAAGCAATATATTGTAAGTTCTTGGTATTTTTTTGTATTTCACGTTAGCTATTCAATGTCAGTTCATCTTGGAGCATATTTTCTCATTTTTTATAATAATTATTTGATTAGGTTTTTGAATAAGTTCTTTCATTATTTGAGACGATGGTATCCTCAAGGCCGGATCCCAGTCAAAGTGCAGCGTGAACGGTATCACAGGCTTTCGAATTATTTTGTGGCTGTAGCCACTACTGTTCAACACCGCGGTGGCGACGTCATCGTACTACCTCAGCATGCTGAGCACGTTGAATGTGAGGAAGATGGGTGTAACATCGGGCAGCAACTCTCTGACGATGCCGCCGAACAGTTAGCACACTCTGATGACGTTGTGGCGGACGCGGGTCACATTATGCGCCAAAAAGGCCATCTCCCCTCAGTCGGGCTCCTTCTCGGAGGAGACGCCCACCACGTAGCTGTAGGAGCGGCAGTCGCCCTGCGTGGTGCGTCTTGATAGTATCCGCCTTAGACGACAGCAGCTTCGACGCCGACTCGATGAGATCCGGCCTTAGCGTCCCCTGCTCCAAAACCACCTCCTCGTGTTTCAAATTCGAATCTGCGACGATCTCATCCGCGATCTTGACGAAGATGTCGCCGATGATCTTCCCTTTATTTTCCGGGGTCAGGGTCATGCACAGCATTTTCGTAATAACCGTGCTCGAGTTATTCTTGCTCAGCGAAGTTCGGCACCGCATTAATCACGCGCAGGTCGAGGCCGATCTTGAGCAGAGTGCGGTGAACTTGCTCACTTTCGTTCTTGCGCATGAAGCCGTTGTCGATGTGGATGGCGAATATTCGCTTCGGCGCCAAGGCTCCGGCTCAGCAAGAGCAGAACCTTGTTGTTGCCCACAGTGTCTTTTATGTACTTTATGCATGCCGCCTCTCTGCCCTGGATCATGTAGTTCCCCGTGAGACCGGCGATGTCGAAGAAAAAGTTCTTCAACATCGTCTTGCCGTTGACGGTGAGGCCGACTTCGGGGTGGAACTGGACGCCATACAGGTGCAGTTCCTCCTTGTAAATACAGGAGCTGTGCGCCATCGATCGGAAGTTGTCAGCGAGTTTAGATGTGGAATTGCCGTGAGTCGGGAGGACGGGCTGCGTTTTTCCCAAGCCCTTGAACAGCAAACACTTTGTGTCTTCTTCTACGGTAAATTCGCCATCTTCTCTATTATTTTTCCGTTCTATCCTTTCACCAAATTACTTATTTAACATTCGCATGCCATAACAAATACCTAGCACCGGTACCTGAAAATGTTTTCGTCGTATCTGGATGCATCCTTTGCGAACACGGAATTCGTTTCCTCCGATATGATGATGGCTTTGTAGCCGCCCTCTTTGATGTTGAAGGCCGGCATGTCCAGAAGAAGGAGATGCGACTCGCAACTTGCGACGCACAACTACCGAACTTTCCTGTCAATGACTTTGCCATACTAGGCGCCTGCCTCCAATATGCATACTTTCTCGGGGTTGCTGCCGTTCTGTCCTTCGGGGGTTGTTTTGTGCATTATATCTCAAAGCTGTCCTCAACAACGGTTTTTAATTAAGAAATTCTAGTGTTCTTGGGAAGAATACGATTTACAACCTTTCATTTTACCAAAGAGGATATTATTCATCAACTGAGTTGAAGCAGAAACGTGTATGATTACTCTCTGGGATCATAAATCTATTATGTGAAATGAAATTATCATGTAGGATGATCGGCAAGTCAATAGGGAAATGGAAAATGTAATAAAGGTCACACTCACCTATGATTTTGTTGTTCTATCTGGCATCGATTACTATCTTCCCGTTCAAATCGAATATAACACAACAGACAAATAGTTTCACAATTAATAAAGAATTTTTTTCGAAAAATGGACTCATCTGCACTGAACAACCGTTACTACTAAACCAGCACTATATTTCTGTGCGTTGCTTGAAAAATCACCAAATTACACTCTTTAAAGGGTCCACAATTGGATTTTTTCTGGAAAATAATCAAACATTATCTGAAATAAAATGCCGCCCTGGTGCTCAATACTTCAGAGAGCGATGAAGAGGTAACCATTGAAGATCAAAATTTGAACCATATAGAGGATGGTATTTTCAAAACTCAAGTTACGGAACTATTCGAAGAATATCGGGACGTATGTGCCACTAGACACATGGGTCTCACTGTAGTCACTCAACATCGGATAAATTTAGGAGATGCAATGCCAATAAAATGTCTTCCTCATAGGGTGAGCCAAAAGGAAAGAGAAATAATATAGGAGCAAATTTCGGAAATGCTAAAACAAAATATAATACGACCTTGCCGTTCTCCTTGGGCTCGTCCTGTGGTGTTAGTTTGCGGTTTTTTCGTGGATTATTGAAAAGTCAACAGTGTAACAAAAAATACCACATACTCGATTCCCAACATGGATGACATCCTGACATACCTTGGAGGGGCAAAATATTTTTCTACCCTGGACATGTTTAGCGGTTACTGGCAGGTGAAAATCGAAGTGAGTTAAGTTTTGGTTTATGTAATGCTCCAGGAACTTTCCAGCAGCTCGCAGATATAGTATTTAAGGGAATGAAATGGAGGGATGTGTTTGTTTACCTCGATGATATAATAGTGTTCTCTGATACACTGGAAGCCCACCTGGAAAAATTAAAATGAGTTTCTGAACGGCTACGTAATGAAGACTTGAGATTGTAGCCAAGCAAATGTGTTAACATAAAAAATAATGTGAAAGTCTTACGGCATATTGTTAGTGATGAAGGAATTTCACCTGACCAGAGCATTCTTGTTTCAATCAAGGAATTTCCACAACACAAGAGTATTAAACAAGTACAGAGTTTTATTGGTCTATGTTACTTCTATAGAGAATTTATCAAAGATTTCGCAACAATAGCCCGCCTATCACATGTTGTCACAAAAAAAAGTTGGATTCATATGGGGGTGAAAAACAACAGAAAGCTTTTCATATGCTCAAAAGAAAACTTATAACCGTCCCAGTGCTACAGCATTTCAATCCCAACAAAGAGTGTGAGTTACGGGTTGATGGGAGTACAGTAGGAATTGGGTCAATCTTATTACAATAAATCGCAGACGAACAACAACATCCAATAGCATACATGTCATAAGTGAGAGTCTAACAAAAAATGAAGCTGACTATACGATCACTGAATTAGAGGGACTTGCAGCAATATGATCTTATCTTATCTGTGTCATTTGATATATGGTAGGCCAGTGAAAATTGTAACTATTCACCACGTTTTCTGCTACACAAAATCACTGAAGGACCCTACAGGAAAACTTGCTAGATGGTCCCTGAAACTGTCGGAGTACGACTTCAGCCTAGTTCATAAAAATGGGAGCAAACACATAGATGCAGACTGCTTATCAAGGAATCCTGTCCTGAGTAATGAAAACAATGAAACTTCAGGAGAAATCCCCGCTTTTCTGTTACAACCAACATATATTGCAGAGCAACAACAACTTGACCCCAAACTTCGAGAAAAATTTTATATTATAAAGGACCCTTTGAACACATCTGCTACCATCGGCATGAAAAGACGTGCAAAAAATTTTAGAATTATTGACGGTGTATTATACAAATCTAGTCCTAATCCTGAAGGACTGAAAAAAAATTTTGGTAATCCCATAACACGGGGTAAGCGAAATTCTAGTTTCAAATCAGTCGGAACTACTTTCTGTACATTTGGGCATAGCTAAAACATTACACAGAGTCAAGTCAAGGTCCTACTGGATTGACTTGTACGAAGATGTGGATAACTGGTGAAAGGATGCGCCGATTACCAAGCTCGAAAAAGACGAAAGAAAAAAAAAAAACAGCCAGCCTTCTACAGTCCATTCCCGTAGGAACAACCTTCGAGAAAGTGGGAACAGACCTGTTAGGACCTTTCCACAAAAGCAGAAATACAATCATATTCCACATATAACGCAACGAGATGGGCAGAGGCAGAACCCTCGTCTAATGGAAAAGCAAGCCCAGTTACAAAATTCATTCTGGAGAAATTAATTACCCGTCATGGTTCACCAAGACACTTTTTGAGCAACCGTGGAAAAACCTCACAACTTGTACAAGAACTACTACTCATAATGGGAACGGTCAACCATTACAGCATACCACCCTAGTTGCAATGGGTTGGTAGAGCGATTCAATGGTAGTTTGGCAAACATGCTGTCAATGTACACAAATACTGAACAAACCGACTGGGACGAAAACATACCCCATGTCACTTTTGCGTACAACACTGCACGACAAGACACAGCTGAATATTCACCGTTTATGTTCGTATATGCTAGAGAACCCATTCTTCCAACAGGAGCTAACCTGATGAATAAATATATAATCACCAGATGCCCTGCAAATAAGGGATAGAGCCCTAGCTGTACGATGTGATGCAATTGAAAATATACGCAAAAGGCAAGGAATAGACAAAGAAAGATATGACGACAAGCATAGTCATTTATAATTTGATATCGGAGACAAAGTCAAAGTTTTTACCTCAGTCCGTGAAGTAGGAAAGAGTGAAAAGCTGATACTGAGATGATCTGGCCCTCACTACATCAGCAGGAAAATAGAATAAGTTTACTGTGAAGTGAAAGAAGGCACTGCCGCGAACTCCAAGAAAGAAATAGTCCACGTGGGTCGTATTCTCCCTTACTATGATCCATGGACTCCCAAACCAGAAGATTGAGCGATATGAAAAAAAATGAAACTCCAAACAGGACATACAATATTGCAAACATGCATTCGACAAAACACAAAGCCCAATTGACTCATTAGGATTTCACTCAATTTTTTTCCCTTCTTTTTTTTAAACTTGTATATATTAGCGTAATACAGCGCACTCTCAACCATAGTCAGATGCTCAATAAGAATATGTCACCAATAGAAGATACTCTCTGTGAATATGTCTTCTGACTAACTATGTACATACATATATAGCAAATAGTAATTCAGTAATCAACCCCCAGGTTCTTCAGCCTTGACATGAAAAGAGTCCACATTACTTACAATTGAGAGGTTACAGCAGGCGCGTTGTGGAGGCCCCTTTCCCAAGCGGTGAGTTATGAGGCCACAATCCCCCTAGTTTACCAAGCTAACTGGCACGAAAAATATAATTCAGGATATCGGTATTTGCAAGGAAGAAGATGATCAGACCTCATCCAGATGTAGGGCAATTGAACCTTTGAATTTACTACAAGAAGCATTCAATATTGAGTTCCAATCCCTTTCATAAAGTTCGAGTCCCATTTACCTAAGATATTGTTCATGACTTTCAAAAGTCACATTTCAGACAAAAGATCATTGTATTTCTTAGGGGACGCACTCAATTGGTGTTGTGGCGTTGCCAATGAGAATAAATTAGAAGGCATGATTCTGAATGAAAACACATTGGAAAAAAAATGTTCAGTATCAAAAAAGGATTGGCTGAGTCAATAAGAGCTGAAGTGAAAACTCAATTGAATTCAAACAATATGAAAAGTCGGTGGCAATGTCATTCAAAACAACGAAAAACATATTCATTACCTGGAAATATTCATAGAAATTTAAAAAATGATATCAGCTCAAGAAAAAACGGACAAAATGAAATTCTAAATAAACTGTTGAACAATGGTTCTCAAAGGTTGAAAATATCATACAAGTTGGAAGAGCAGCAAAGAGATAAGGCATTCTGACCCCAAGTCGTCAACACCAAATTCATACTCCTTCATGATCTGACTAATTTACTGGGGGACCTGTATTATTCCAATCACACCTTGGCTATTCCAATCAATGACATATTAAAATACTATCAACTTCCTATTTTTGACAGCACTTTCACTGATAAGAATATCTTTATTCATGTTCGTATACCAATCTCACAACAATTTCATTCTCCAGAGCTATATCAATTAGTAACCACCCCTTTTGCTTGTCACAACGAATTGTAAAATCATTCATGACAAAGTCGTTTTAGCAGTCTCTTATTTCAAACTCTCTATACAATTGAAACAAATATCCGGTACATGCCTTCAGCACTGTAAACCATTCCACGATAAACTCTGTTGTTTACCACGGTTCTCAGCTGATTCCATTAGAGAACCAGCATGCGCAAAACAGTTATTCACAGGAGCAACTGTAGAAGAAATTAACCATCACAGCCTCCTAACTTGCCACAAATTATCAACTACAGTTATTTCGGAAATCGAAGATGAAATCTACATAGTTACTCATCCGAAGAAAACCACCCAGATACAATGTCCAAATTCTATAACAAAATTTTCTGACTTAGCATACAATACCCATCGTGCGATAAAAGCACATATTCCCTGTAATTGTAAACCATGTAAACTATCAGTGAATAATGAGGAAATGATTCCAGAAAGGTACCCCTGCATAGAAACATTACCCCAAATAGCCATTATGTCACACATAATTCCTGCTGCCTGATTAACCTGAAATCATTCATAATAACCCCTAGCACGAAAATGAACTCGGCAACGTTTAGCAATATTTACATCAATTTAACGTCATCTCAAGAAAATATGCATGATATCTCAGAAACACTTGAAGAGAAGACAGCCTGGTCTTACTCTGATACTCACGGAATAACTGGAGACTCAATTTTCATGATATGGATCTCAATATTGTCGATTTGTGTGATATTCATTCTCTTCCGTGACCATCCAAACCTGGCCCTACCAGCCAGCACTACCTCACGTACAAGCTATCGGACAAAACAGCGTATTGGTCTCCCTCCTTTGTACTGCCTTCCTTATTTTTCTTTTATACCTCTGTAACAAAATAATTTCCAAATTCTTCACATCCCACAAAGAACCTACAACAATATCAGAAATTCCTGTACCAGCTGAGAACAGGAAACCAAGAACAAGGAAATAGATTTGTTCTAGAACATTCTGAAAACCCATCATCCTTATCAAAAGGAAAAAGTGTTTCATGCGCACTGCATAAATATGAGGATTCTGACTGAAACAGAAATATTCACTTTAAACATATAAGAATCGAGTATATTCAGGACATAAGTAATCATTATAGGATAGTAATTAATTGAAATCCAAATACAAGACATTTTCCAGTTGAATTTAGTTTTTGAATTCATTTTTACATAGAATTAATTGAAGAAAAATATGCAGTAATTACATATGAAAAGAAACATACTTATTATAATGAATGCATTTGACGCACCCCCTGGCTGATAATGTACAAACAAGTCGATGTCACTACATAGTTTAATTTTTATTTTATATGGAAATAAATAGGAAATGGCATCTCAGACTGATGATCTACAGACAGTAAACTGTGTGAAATTATAAGAAGTAAAGGAAGCATATAGATACCTATATTGAAGAAGTGAGAATTGATGATTATGTATTGAAGAAGAATAGATATTCATAAAGGTACCCTATGCACACGAGATAGATGAAACCGCCGACAGTGGAGGACGCTTCCAAAACTGCATGTCATTTGAAAGCTATTTTTTTAAGGTGGGGTGAAATGTGCAATGAAAGGTATAGTTGTTCATGTGCAATTATAATGATGATGATATGATTTTTTTGATGGAAAAATACAATAGAATTCGTCAGAGGACAAATATGATGCTTCAAGATGTAGATAGTTACTACGTCAAGGAAATTATAAAGCGAGGTGAAAAGAAATAATAATAATAATATATCCAGAATTTGGGAAATGCAATTTAAATGGTGTTTCCAAAAAATATTTTCAGATATAATTCAATATTCGTCGTTGATGCTAGCCAGGAAAGTAGTTGTTTTCGATAAATATTTCCAATAATATTTATTTCAATTTCCTCCTTTTCAACGACCAACAGTATAATCAATGAAATATAAGGAATAAATGAATATAAATATGGGGTGTGTCATAAGGAAACAGTCAACTTTTAAAGTATGTGTAGGCATGAATCAAAAAAATTGCTCTGCTATTGAAGAACAAAAAACGTATTTGTTCAGCAGCATGTTTCGAAACATCACATCATATGCAATTTCTGTCTTGTAACACCTGGCACGATATCTTGTATGCGCAACCATACTTCTATATACGTACATTTTTCAGTATTTGATCGAGGGTAATTCGACTATATTGATTCAGGATACTCTATGGGGGACTTATCGGAAAATGTCGAAGAAATTAGGGTCTGCCGTCGGGAAGATTGCAAAAAAAAATTGGTCTCTCACGTAGCACTCAAAAAAAAAGAAAATTATTTTCTTTTTTTTATGGCAACCATTTTCATGGTTAATTTACCCTTGGCTGAAATTTTCAAGCGAAAAATCGGCGGAGAATGACCTATTTTGAGTGTCCTCGAAATATAGTTTATTTTTGGGTGAATACGATTATTTTGGCGTAATACCAAAAAAAAATTACATGGAAAATATATACTATCATTTCTTGTAGATTTTTTATATTTTTCAGGGGTCTAGCTCAATGTCTGGAGCCTCATATGCTTCGTATGATTGTAATGTAGGATTATACCACTCAGTATTATAATATTGTGTTTGATTCTAAAACCGCTAGTATAATAACATTACTGCAATCATATCAAAATTTACAGCAGCTGTACAATTTTTATCCAATTTCTATCGAAAACTTTGGAGTTTTTGGGGTGCAAGTATTGGAGGTCATCAAAGAGATCGACAAAAGAATAACAGAAGCCACGAATGATCCTAGAGCAACATCATTTTTATTCCGACGTATCGGTATTGCAATTCAACGTGGAAATGCAGCTTCCGTCCTGGGAACCATTCCTGTTACCCGTCAACTGGATGAATTATTTTTACTTCCTCACAATATCTATAGAAGATGTCGAACAAGCGATTCCCAAAATTATGTGATGAACAAGCCTCCGATACGAGTTGCAAACTACATTTTGATAAAAAACTAAAACTCCATAACAAGACAGAAATACATAGGGAAACGATTCTTTCTGAGGAAATTGGCTGCACACACCTAGATTCATCAATATCTCCAAGGCTTAGGAAATCCCTTTCATCTCCATTTGAGTTGATATCGAGCATTTTCAATTCCAATTCATTGTCGCACCGATTCCTTAGGAGAAACCATTCGAAAGGAGAGGGATGTGACGATCGAATCACAAATGGCCTGAATACCATCGAACCCATGGTACATAGTAATATCCAAACATTCGGTCTCAATGGGTTTGAAGAATATCGGGAACACTTGTTTCATGAACAGTGTCATCCAATGTTTATCCAATACAAGATGGTTACTAAAGTACTTGAAGAAAGATACATATGTAAGAGGCATACATAATAGTATTTCGAGTATGAAAGATACTTTGATGAAAGCTTTTGCCGAGGTTATCAAAGAATTGTGGTCGGAAGATTTGTCTAACAGAGTGGTAAATACACTTTTCCTAAAGAGCCAAATGGAACTTTATGCACCTCGCTTCATGGGTCATGCACAACAAGATGCCCAGGAATTTTTGAGATACCTACTCGAAGGACTGCACGAATATATCAAATCACAGAAAAACACAAGCCAATTTCAACAGGATCAGACGAAAAATTGAGTGACGGCAATGAATCGCAAGTGTCATGGAAAGACAATTCCGACATACTAGAAAACTTCGTCGGCCAACTGAAATCGACGCTGAAATGCTCATATTGTGGTTACTGTTCTGTGACCTTCGATCCATTTTGGGAACTTTCACTGCCTATCCCACAAATAACAGATCATCTCGGATTAAATGATTTCTTTGATGCTTTTACCAGGGAAGAGATGGTTGGATGGTGATGAGAAGCCGAGATGTTCGCAGTGTAAATAAAGGCGGAAGTGCTCAAAATCGTTTTCAATCCACAAGTTCCCCAGTGATCCATCTCAAACGATTCTCTCCATCGGATGATAGTTCTAGAGGAAAACTTAATGTCTAGGTAGATTTCCCGTTAGAAGGTCTGGACATGAAAAACTATGCGGCAGCCGATGTAGGCCCTTCCCGCTACAGTGGCCACTACACAGCTTACTGCCGGCATCCTTATGCGGGAACGTGGCATGAATTCAACGATTCTTGTGTGTCACCAATCTCCTCCAAATCACTTGTGAGTGGCGAAGCGTATATTTTATTTTATGAACAGGAAGGCATATAATATGAACAGTTCGTTCATAAAAAAAATATTTATATGGACTAAGCATTATTGTGTAAACCAGAAAACCAGGTCGGAACTGGGGTTCAATGAATTGATGTGATCATTATTCCTTCTACCGGCAACTTGAAAGGAAGTTTGATTTACCCTTCGAAATCGAAATCATTACATGGTGATCCCGCCATCCAAATTTAAGCCAGTCAAATGAGAAGTACCATAAGATGGACCAGATGAATATTCTAACGATCTAAGATGGAAGTACCAACTCAAAAGAGGAAATAGTTATTAATCAGGCCTCAAATGGAGATGCTAGAAGCGAATCATCAAACAGTGGGTTTTTACTATCAGAGTGCCTTCTGATAACACTTGTAGCAGTTGTAGCTGGGGTTGCAACATACATTCTCATTAAACGGTGTCAGAAGGGATTGAGGCAGACAATCCGCCGAGAAATTAATGAAAGTGAATTAAGACGTTCGAGAGCTGAACTAGATCGAGAGGAGCAAGTTTAAATTTTATTTTAGGTCCTCTTTTAGGGTTCTATATGGACATTGAAAAAAAAATGGAATGGAAAATGAAGTGGAAAGAATAAGAAAGAAGATGAACGGAAATTGTATTAACTATATGAACTAAATAGCATCTATATAGAGTAATAACTAGGTTGGTGCATGTGAGTGAATTACAAGGATTTTTTCATTAAACATTATCAACTAGTTTTAAAAATGGGAGATAAATTGAGTGAACTTTCGAGCGCTTTAAAACATATCACAACCAAATTGGTAAAGCTAAGTTATGAAAGAAGGAAGCAACCTATTATTTCATTGAAAATTGACGAAGCAAAGTCCGTTTACTCGCAACTAAGTGAAGAAATATCGGATGTTAATCAAAAGTATGAAAATGATGAAATAGGTGATTCTGATATAACAATTATTCGAGATATGCTGTTTAACATATACATCAACCATTAGAAAATATGCTTCCAGTCTGCTCATGTATGCAGATGATCTGAAAATATTCCTTCCCATCATTTCCAGTCAGGATAAGAGTTTAATCCAAGAAGATCTGGACAGGTTATACGAATACTGTAACCAGAATAGTTTATTTCTGAACCTAACCAAATGTTATCACATAACTTTCAAACACTTGACATAGTCAGTGGGCATACTTGAAGACTGGCGTTAAATCAAATCATCTTTCGAACGATCTGTTCAGGCCAGTCTCAAATTACCTACACAGCAGGTTTCGGCTGGCACCCGTCAGAAAACAACTACTCCCCTGGCTAATACCACGAAGGGCATTGAATTATATCCGACCAGGTGCCAGTGCAGGTTTCTTCACAGAAGTAAATCCTGCATTTGCTTTCGTCGATACAAATGAAGGAATTGATTTTCAATTATAGGGACGGACACACTGCAAGTGTGAGAAATGAATGTAATGCAGAATTTATAAAATGGATAGACAGAGCAATGAAGAATGATGCTAATTATAAGGGGCCCCGAGTAAATATTTTGCAAGGAGTTAGCAAGGTAATGGACAACGATGGAAAAAGAGTTATTTTGAATGATTTTCATTTACTTCCAACCAGTGGACACGCGGGTATAAACAGAATGATAAATAATATAAAACTTCCACGGCGCATAACTCATTTCAGAAATCCTATTTGGACATTGTTGGACCACTACCAACAGATTTAAATGAATTAACTTAGATCCTTACGCTACAATGCGAATTAACAAAATTTGTAGAAGCATTTCAAAATATAAAGATACTGTGTCAGGGGCATTTGTCAATTGTGGAGAACTTTATCTTGCGATATGGAATTCCACAGGAAATTGCAACTGATAGAGGCTCTGAATTCATTTCTTCAACAATGAGGGATATTTGCAAAATTTAACAAACAGGTTCAATCAACCGCATACCATCAGGAAAGTTATGGATCATTAAATAATTCACACAAGGTCTTAGGCCCATATTTGAGAATCCAGTCCGAAAACCATGACGCAGCTTGGAGCTCATGGGTTCCTTATTGGTGTTTCTCGTATAGTACTACGGTACATAATGAAACGAAATATACTCGTTTTTGCCAAAAAATGGCATATACCTCGTAGTTTGAAAAATATCGGGATACCTATTCACAATTATGAAAATTACCCAATAGAGTTAAAATATAGGTTGCAAAAAGCCCAGGAAGACGCAAGATCTAATATATTACTTTCAAAACAAAAAATAAAAACAGCTTATGATAGAAACATAAATCCGCATGTTAGAATTGTAAAATGAGGAAATTCTAGTACACAATAACCGAACTAAATTGTATCATAGTTAGTTATTAAGTGGTTTAGATAACATTAGTGTTCTAAATCGGAGTGTAAGGGCCTTACCGATAAACAGGTTATTTTTAAATTAAGTTTTATTCCATTGAGCGCCACTATTCAAATGGGTATTAACTTTACAAGTTTGGATTTTTTGAACTATGATAAGTTGGTACTATTTGTTATTGGATATTTATAGGTCTTTTGCATTACTTTAAAACTGAG
The DNA here is from genome assembly GCA_032362365.1 of Zygogramma bicolorata. Classification (NCBI taxonomy): domain Eukaryota; kingdom Metazoa; phylum Arthropoda; class Insecta; order Coleoptera; family Chrysomelidae; genus Zygogramma; species Zygogramma bicolorata. The sequence goes on from JAVJAQ010003674.1 coordinate 358,458, forward strand.
TGTTATGGAGGAATAATTGCATGTAATCAGTTCATTTTGATGAATTTCCATTCTAAACGAAATGTAAATTCCTTTTTTTTCCGAGAAGGTGTAATGTTGGATTATAAAATTCAGTGTTAGAATATATTGTTTAATTCTGATACCGCTAGTATAATAACATTACTGCAATCATAGCAATTTATATGGACTAAGCATTATTGTGTAAACCAGAAAACCAGGTCGAACCTGGGGTTCAATGAATTGATTTGATCATTATACTTTCTACCTGTAACTTGAAAGGGAGTTTTATTCACCCTTCTAAATCAAAATCATTACATGATCGTCATTCTATCGAATGGTGATAAGTATAAACATTGTAAATTGGATGGGAAAGAAAAGACAAACCTCGGGAAAATACATGCCTCTATAAAATTGCGATTTCCGGTCGATTCGTTCATGACTTGTCAAGCAGTGACACAGTTTTGGGATCTTCACAGAATTTTCTATCGCACTGGGGAATTTTCGCAGAAGTTCCGTTTTTTATATATATATACGGAAGATGGAAGTTAGACGAAAGAAAATCATATGGGTAGACCTTCAGCAGAATCTATCGAACTCTTCCCTCAACTCAGTAACTCGAAATGTCCAAGGAATTAGAATCTGCCAAAAGAAAAAATATTTTCAGCTCCTCGCGCAGCGTTAAAGGAAAGGAGAGCTAGGAACTCGAAATTTGTTGCACCCACGAAAAAAAGGTCACAGGAAACTTGGCACCGAAAATATTGAAGAAATAATCTCAGCATCCCTCGCAGCGCTTAGAGAAAAGGGAGTGTTGAAGGGGTTTTGAAATTGTTTTCCACTTGTTCAATTACACCAATGGATCATGGTTGATTCACCCGTGGCTGGAATTTTCAAGCGGAAAACCGAAAAAAAAAAAACAGTTTGTCATGAGAACTATGTTGCTGAGGAATTGATATGACTCGACTTGTCAGTTACCATATATATATATATATATATATATATATATATATATATATATATATATATATATATATATATATATATATATATATATATATATATATATATATATATATATATATATATATATATATATAAATAATTTCGACAATCTGCATATCGATTCAAATTTCAAAAAGGATAGACAAATATTGCTTTCTCATTAAATTTTTGATTATGTATGACCATAAATCGTTCTCGAATTCGAAAAGAAAATATACTTTTTCCTAAGGAAGGTAATAGAACAATAGAGATGAAAGAAAATATAAAATAGTGAAATGAACGCATCAAAAAGAACTAGTTCATTGATAAATCGCAATGATTAGCCATGTCTATCAACCCTTTGCATTTGATTGAAATATCATAAAAAGTTATATTTCATACCATAAAAAGTATATTCTTAGTATTTCCTGAAAAAACTTTCACTCATTTCAACGAAACTAGATACATTTATATCTTACCAGAAGGAACGGGCGTCTGCATGTTATCCATCATACATATCCAAAACTGTCCCGACTCTCTGTTCCTACCTGTTCCAAATATACTTCGATAAGCAACATCTTTTGTGTCAATATGATTATTTCTTTCGGAGAAATATACGATTCCTAAGTTTATCTTTTCACGCTCATCGTACACCGAAATCTAGATTGTTTTTGCCAGCGAAAATCGCTTTATTGCTACACAGGCAAAACTGATGTCGCCAAACTCCTTCTGAACACTCCGCTTCAGCCCGAAAAACGGATTCCTGACTAGAAAATACTTATGCTCGCCCTCCAAATCGAAGTGTGTGGTTACAGAACTATTGAGAACGAAATAAATAGGACAATGTTTATTTTCGAAGTGCTAAGCCATCTGGGGTAGCTTTTCCACCAAGTTGTAAGGCTCAGCGAGGCAGTGTCTAATCGGTTGGCCATCGCAGCTTGTGAGGTGCTTCCAGACCTCTTCCGTGTATTTCGTCCCTGATATACCTGCCGCAACTCGTTCTTTCATTTTCGCGGTTCATTGGTTGGACAGACAGCGGCTTCTGGCAAAAATCACAAACTTGTCACTTAACTTTTCATCATGAAATACTTCGTTTTTTGATTGTACACTCATTGTTTCAGCTATCCTTACACTGATACTCACAATAATAGTTCTCGACTGGTTTGAGAAATGTCCTTCATTTGACTAGTAGGTAGATTTTTAATCTGGGTGTAAATGGTGATAACCATTGCATGCCCCACCAATCTTCCCCAAGAAAGGCCCATCATTAACAGTCAGGTACATATGGGTCGGAAATGACAGTTGGCAAAAATTCAATTTGATAATGCATATTGTTTTGAGGCAGGTAGTTCATCATCCTTCATTACCTTCAATGCATTTTGAGGTATTTTTGAAATTGAGATTGATGACTGTCGAAGATACAGGTACATTTGACAATGAGGTATTGTTTATTATATAGGTGATCCACAACGATTCAGGTCACTATATGGAAAATATTCCATCTAACATATAATGGTTCCTTAGGTGTTTGAATGGGCGACACCTGTTCATATAACATATCCTAGGTGGGAAACAATGAAAAAAATTATCGCATACATTGGGAATTGAACATGTTCAAGATAGCAGATTATTTCGTGAAGTTGTTGGATTAGGTCACGTTAGGCAGTACACAACACTCCTGAAGAAGCTATTGTATAGTGGGCCAGGTGTGACGGTTTTGTGAACTACTTAGTGTACAGTATTCAAGTACTGATTGCCAATGACCTGCACATGCCTCTCTTATCCCTTTTATGAGTTCACCCAAAGCAGTTGTGGAAGAAATCTCTTGTATTTGGAGTTCAGATACAGAGGAATTACTGTTTGCAATCAATGGTTCTATTTGAAGTTGACAAAACAAATTTTTGTCAATATCATATGTGATGAACATCCACAAATTCCAAACTATCGAGTGAAATGGAAATCAATCAAAATGTTCAGTATCACTTTCCAGGAACATCACATTATCCGCAATCTCTGTCTTCATACACTTGGCACGATGTTTTGTATGCGCAACGCGGCTCGTCAATGACTTTCAATGGATATTCAGAGATCCTAGTAGGTTTCCGATTTTTTTTTATCTTCTCCCGGCTTCTCATCCTTCTGATTGTCTTTTTGTCTTATCATCCTCCATAACAGTCTCTGTTTTTCCTTTCTATTTTTCAGAATGTATTATATATTTAATATTAGGTCGTCGTGTTTTCATTCGTGATCTCATTGGGTTCTCCAAACACTTCCTGCCGCTGGTGGAAGAACGGAAACCTTGAAAAATCCACGTATTTGTTATCATTTTCTCCAAATCATTATTTTCAATATTCATGTGTAATGTCTCGCTTTCTGATATACTCATTTTATTATAATGATGAATAATTTGTCTGCATGCCGCAGATATTTCCTTCGAATTGTTAAAATCATACCGACACTGAAAAAATTGCGAAAATCATCATTATCATTGAAATATGAGAGCTATTTTAATGACCCCTAATATAAATGGAATCCCTGTAATTGTTCTTGAAGTGTGTGCCTCCGAATTGACACCGGTACTTAACGAATTGTTCAACCTTTCGTATAACTTTTTTTCCTGAGTCCTGGAGAACAGCCAAAGTTCAGACAAATCCTAAAAACATGAAGAAAACTAATTATAGACCTATTGCTTTCTATTATTTCAAAAGTCATGGAAAACGCAATTAAAAAATATTTTCAAATATCTGGAGAAATAAGGAAAAATTTATGATTGACAATACGGATTTCGCCATCAAAGATCAACCAGTTACTTATTGGTGTATGTTTTACACATATTTGGCAGCATTCCATCAAAAAATTCGTTAGCTGTTGCATTCGACATTTTAAAAGCGTTTGGTCGAGTTTGGCATCGGGGTCTCCTTTCTAAACTACCAGCTTATGTTTCACCTCCTCAATCTTGTGCTTTATTGAAGAGTTTCTTGTCTGATAGGTTGTCTATATGTGGTTGTTGATGGAGCATCCTCAGATATTCTCTGAATAAATGCAGGCATTACACAAGGTTCAGTTCTGGCGCCCACTTTGTTTCTGCTTTTTATTGATGATTTGCTGAAGAGAACGTCTTGTTCAGTGCATAGTTTTGCGGACAACAGTACCTACTCTCCGTAGTAGTTTTTCTTCCAGAGTCACCATGTCAACACGAGAAACAAGAATTCAGAGAGGCATTGGCGTCAATAGTACAAACGATAACTTGATTCACAGTGATTGGTGGATATAGTCATTCTTGAATGCATTTTGAATATTTTTGTCGAATTTTTTGATGTCATTGTTATTTCCTTTCCAATATTGGTCTCTAAATGTATGGTTTATACAATAGTCATGGACTATAGTATTCTACTCTTGTATGATGGCTATTATTCTCTCTGTGGCCTCGTGAATAATACCATCATTATACGCTCGTTGAATAATATACTATTATTTACTAATTGCCAATAACCTGGCTTCTGTGAACAAAACATAGATGATTCTCAGAGATTACTCAAGCTAGGGTTCAGGTCATATCACTGATTCGTTTCGCCCTTGCATAGGAGCCAACATAAAAATATGGCCCCTGATCTTAGAATGAACATCAACCAGTGCACTAACATGGCATATTGATTTATTATTTCAGGGGGTGATGCAGCAGAAGTGTATCGTAACCACAAAAACTATTTTTTCCAAAAATGTTCAAGTAGTTGGAGGCCCTTTGGAAATTTTAGATATTGTTACAAGATGGCCAGGATCGTCTCACGATCAAACTGTTTTTGATGCTTCACGCATCAGACATAGGTTTGAGGCTAGAGAATTTGGGGACAATTTGCTCATTGGAGATGCAGGTTATGAATGTAGGCAATATATTATAACTCCTTTAGCTAATCCAATATTGCCCGAAGAAAATCTCTTTAACGAATCTCTGATAAGAACTAGACAATCTGTTGAAAGACTATTTGGAGTATGGAAACGACGATTTCCCATTTTATCAACAGGTATTCGGGTTTCTTCCAATACAGTTTTTAAAATAGATTATTATATTGTAGCATGTGCTGTGTTACATAATATAGCCTGTAAATATAGAGAGGAAGTCCTTCCAGTAGATCCTGCTGTTGATATACCAGCTGTTGATCCAGAAGATGATATAATGATTAACCTAATTACGGAGACTTGAATATTAATATGAGATATGCTATCAGACAAGCAATAATTGATGATTGGTTTACTGCTCTTTTGTAATGTTAAGTTATTCATTGGTAAGGCATTCAGTTTCATCACCAAATCATATGTAGAATCAGTCCTGTCAACCATGAATGGCAGAGTTATTCTACAGTAGTATACCGAAATTCTTTAAAGAGATTTCTGAGTGATGAGTCGAGCGCCAAACCACTTGATATTCTTCTTCCCTCCCAATCAAAGGGAAATATTATCCATTTCTCCTGTGTAATTTTCCATATTGTTGTCTCTATTGTGGCTCTAGTTTGTTTTTGTACAGTTTATAAGCCTCACAATCTCATTGAGTATTGAAAAAAATTAATGTTAATAATGGAAATGAAATTCATAATGGAAAAGTAAATGATGTTCACTTTAAAATATTTGAGAAAGTTTCAATGTTTTGTTAGTATGTACTTCTTCGGTTGAAACAAACAGTCTCTCTTGATCCTAATTTCCTATGGTCTTGAACATTGGAGCTAATATCAGCTGAAACTGATGTAGTTTTTGTTATTCAAAAAAAAGGTAATTAGGCTGGTGCATCTTAAAGTGAACATTGCAGGCCATTGTGCATTTGTTTTATATACTAACATTGCCTAGTTTGTATATATATTGACTTTTTTATGTTTGTTTGGCCTGTTGAAACAGCCAGTATTTTAGGATGGTATGTTTTTTTATCTTATGTGATTGTGAAACAAAGCTTCAATAAATGTATGATTGATTTGAGTCTTTATGGAATAATTTTGTATGAAAACCAAGAAATATTTGGGTGATGCTGAATTCTCATTCTTTAGCAATTTTCATTACCATATGTTTCTAGTTTCTTCCCTGCCTATGGTAATAAACATTGCCTGAAATAATTGTTATTAGAGAAGACATTTCAGTTTGCAGCACCACCAAAACATCCCCTGATTGTGGTATTGTGACTTGTTCAATATTCCAAGTATGTTGAAAGTCCAAAAATTTTTCTTGAGCCTCAATCATATGTATGTCTCAAATGTAAGTATGGGGCATACTGTGGCAACATGCATATTATATTTGTAATCTCCCACGTAACCCACTCAAGAATGCTATCGAATGAAAGAGCAAACAAGTTACGGCATCTGATACCTTATTTTCAATGATTGCAGCATGTTTTTCTACTGAATGCAACAGGCAATCAACTACTTTCTGCAAGAAAATTTTACCGCGTTCTTTTTTCAATTAAACGTTATCAGAATTTTTTTTCGAAGCCATTTTCACAAACCGAATCACCTTTCCAATGAAACTCACGAAACGGAAACGAAAAGAACAGTTATTGTCAAAAATATGTCAAATGGTCTAAGGTTTGCAACAAAACTAGTTGTCTAGTGACTAACGCTCGACAGAATATTGTAAAACTGTCTACGAATTTCAACTAGTAGTCGACGTCGACTAGTAGTCACTTTATCAATCACTTGACAAGAGGATGATAAAACCGGCCCTTAACCCAGTTCATTAGTCAGCAAGTATATTTTGCATAAAACTGTGCATATCTCAAGGAGTTGAAGTAAAAGTACACAAATTAACCTATAAATACCTAGCCTGGCATCATGGTTCTGTCAAGACGGGATTTGGAAGAAATGGCCGAAATTATGGAAGATTAAATCAAAAACACTATAAAAGAAGAATACTTGCGAGATATCGCCGTTAAGATCATAAAGAATATCACCAATAAATATGACAAAATGGTAAGCAACTTAGAAAAAGACATTCTACAACTGAAAACTTTGTATGGATAATGAGCAGTATTCAAGATCCAAAAATGTTATGATTTTCGGTTTGCAAGGAAACGAAACCGAAGACCTGGAAGCAGTTATAACAGGACTTCTACGTGACAAACTCAATATGAAATCCTTCAGTGACAAAAATATAAAGAGATGTCGCAGAGTACCGTACAGGGACTCGAATAGGAACAACTCGGCTCAAAAGCCTCCTCCAGTCCTGGTTCGGTTCAGTGACCTTGCTCAGCGCGCAGCTGTTCTAAAGAATCGTAAGGGCCTAAAATCCACGGGTATATATCCATCCAAGAAGACCTGACTCAGCTTAGGCTGGCTCTGCTGAAAAGCGCCGCTGCCAAATTCCCGAAGAAAGAGGTGTGGAGTAAAAACGGTGTTATCTGCGTTAAACGCAACAATGAAGTGCATCGTATCTACGATGTTGGTGACATTGAACGCTTAGCTTGAGTTGGGCTAGTGGAAATTTCGCGCTAATAGAGAATTAGGACTGATGGCCTTTTTTTCTGTGATCTGTGATGCATTTCATGCTGCGTTATTGTTATTGAAACCCACACGATTTGATATTTTCAGTTGTTTTTTTTTTGTGAATTGTTGCTTTCAGCAATCTTCTTAGTTATAAATCATTGGCTATTCATTACTATTATCTAGGTAGTCATATTTCTTTGCTGCAAAATGCGTGGTATAGAATTAATTATTTTTTGATGAATAATAAAATGGCAGATTTCGATTTATTAATATCATTTTGAGTGGGTACTGCTGTACTGCTATATGATGAATCATTTTTGGTTGAGGTATTATTGAAAACGCACCACCTAAATAATTTGTTTTTTTTTGGAAAACCTCGAGTAAGTTTATTCTTTATTAACTTGATGCTGAATACATAATAGGTATTTCCAATAATTTTGATTGTACTTTGCAAAGTGTTAAATCAGGAGCTGATGAAATGCGTATAACTTGTTGATGATCATTGTTCAATACTTTTTTCTTGATTCTCTTCATACCCTGTTCAGTTAATTGTTTACTTTTTTTCTCTCATTTTTTCTTCTCTTTCTGTAGGGCTGGAGTGGGCAATGCCTCAAATTCTGAAAATTGCACACGCTTATGTTAGATCTTTAACTTCTAATTTCACGGAATTTATGACATGGGTCTGTGATAATGATTGGGAAATTGTAGGAGTAACAGAAACATGGTTATGTACTGCCCTGGATACAGAATATGTACATATTGATGGCTATAGCTTTGTTCGAATTAACAGGTCCACGAGAGGAGGGGGAGTTGGAGTATACATCAAAAATTAATGAAGGTATAACGTAGTCTGTCACGACAGTACGGAAATTTTCGAGTATATATATATATATATGGGTAACAGTCCATATTATGAAAAGGTATGTTATAGCGATAGGAACAATCTATAGACCGCCGAAGTCAGATCAAGTCTTGTTTCTTGATCAGATAGAAGATCTTTTTTCTAATATTTTTTTCGATTATAATAACATTGTGTGTGTCGGTGACTTCAACATTGACATGCTCAATATCAACTTCAATTTCACATCTTCTTTCAACTCAATCATTGACTCATTCAATTTCAACAATTGTTGGACCAATCAACGCGCATATCTGGAACTTCAGGAAACATTGCTTGATTTGATTATTACAAATATACAATCCGAACATTGCGAACCAACAGTAGAAAATTTACAAACCTCCGATCACTTTGTGATTCATTGCAAATTTAAATTGAACTGTGTTACTGCTGACACAAACGAGAAAATTATTTACAGACCAATCAAAGATATAAACCATGAACAGTTCAATAGAGACCTCATACATTTACCCTGGCACAATATATATGAATCTGATGATGTACATACCGAAGTCCTCTTACTGAATGACTATTTAACTACCTTGTTAGATATTCATGCACCTATGAGATCCTTCTACCCAAATAGGAGACATGGCTACTCGCCTTGTATAACCGAAAATGTGAAATTCATGCAGAAATTACGTGATAGGGCATTACATAAATATAAAACTACTCGGTTACAAAATACCCGGATTACTATAAACAACTACGTAACTTTACAACTGCTGCAATAAAGTCTGAAAAAAAGGCTTATCTGAATTTCAAACTGCAAAATAGTGACATGAAAGAAAAATGGACCGAACTCAAAAAAATTATTGTTACTAATGCTCTTTCTGAACATCTACGATATGCAAATGATTTCAATGACTTTCTAGCCAATTCATTATTCAAGAATCAATCAACTTTTACTCCAACAATGTCAAAGAAGGAATATCTTCCCCTTTCACTTTCACTCCCATAAATAATGAGATTATTAATGATATCATTTGTAACAAAAAAACTAAAGCAATGGGTACTGATAATATAAATATATCTATCATTCAATTATCTTGTCCATTCTTGATTCCAATAATCACACATATTTTGAATGTCTGTCTGGAGAAAAATATTTTTCCAAATTCTTGGAAAAGAGCAAAAGTCATTCCTCTACCGAAAGTAAGAAATCCGGAAACTTTTAACGATCTTCGATGTATCAGTGTGCTACATAAATTATCAAAAATATTATAAAAAATTATGGAGTCACAAATAGGGATCTTCTTAGAAAAAAATAAGATATTGCCTCTCAAACAATCTACAGCTACAATTGTGCAACAGCACTTTCTGGTATTGTAGATGATATCCTTAAAGCTCAAGATGGCGGTGAAATATGTGTTTTAGTTTTACTAAACTATTCTAAAGCATTCGATATAATAAATCACCAAATTTTACTGTCTGTTCCACTACTATGGATTCAGTGAGTCCATCTGTAATATGTTATCATCTTATCTATCCAATAGATTTCAGAGCGTTCAAGTAGATGACCAAATATCTCCGCTGAGAGTAGTCTTGTCTGGCGTTCCACAAGGTAGCATACTAGGTCCACTTCTGAACACCCTGTATAAATCAAATTTCAGTAATGTATTGCAACATGTTGGCTATCACTTTTACGCTGACGACAGTCAAGTTCACTTCACATTTGAACATTTTAATACAGCTGTGGCAAATAATCCCATAAACTCCGACCTAGACGCATTATTTACAATATCAATCAAACATTTACTTGAAGTTTACCCCAATAAATCTTGTGCATTGATTTTTTGTCCAGACAGTGTTAGAAATGATATTCTACCCATTTTAGACTTGCGAATTGGCCACTCTACCATTCCCTCTAAATCCAGCTATTAGAATTCAGGTTTGATAATGGACACTGAGTTATATTTTACAGAACATGTCACACAGAAGCTCAGAATCGCATATGGGTCACTGAAACTGATATATGCACAAATACTTTTCTTGAACCATGATACAAGAAAAAATGCTTTGTGATGCATTAGTAGTGTCAAATTTTAACCACTGTGATGTAGTTTATGGGCCATGTCTGAAACTTAATGACTCTAGTAGAATTCAAAAATTACAAAACTCGTGTATTAGAGTTATTTATGGCATAAAAATGAGAACAATTCAACTCAAATGCAAACTCAAAGAACTTGTTTGGCTCAACATGTATAATAGACGTCATCTACACATGGCTTGTATGTTTTATAATGTCTTGAGATTCAAAACTCCTCCTTACCTTCATTGTTAGCTTTCTTATAGAACAGACATTCACAATTTTAATATTCGTCGTCCTACAACTCTCACAATTCCTACGTACAAAAAAGAAATATACAAACGATCTTTCAGCTCCAATGCGGCCACCGTTATCAACAACTTGTATACTCTAGATTGTTCTCTTTTGGCATTAACGATCAACTCCTTCAAAATGAAATTCAAAACTATTTTATTGAAAAACCAACCAAATTAGCACTTTACCTCTCTATTTATTGATTTCAATGTTAGATAATGTACCTACCTATATGTGTTGCGTAACTGTTTTCTTCTCATTGTATTTTTGGATTAGTCAATACAATACCAGCGAAATTATCTGCTCCATTCCTTGACTTGACCCCCTTCCTTCTCTTTTTCTCTCCTCTATCTCTATCTTCCTTTGTCACTGCATATTTATATTTTTCATTTATTTATCCATTGTTTTTTTCTCTCGATTCTCCTTTTTCATCAACCTTGCTTGCCGCCGTGAACATTTAAATTTAGTGTATAATTTATTGGCGCTGGTAGAAGAAGAGAAGTGAAAGTTTTTCTCTCACATTCTGAACCAGAGCTACCTTTTATTCATCATTAAACTCGCTACTATCTAGATGTAACGTACTGGTGGATAATAAAAGTATTATTATTATTATTATTACCATTTTTGTTTTTCTTGGGAAACGAGAGGAAAAAAGTGAAGCTTTCATAAAATCTGTTTTTAGGGCAAATTGGTATATTTTTCCCGATACGTAACTGTAATATTGAAAAAATGCAAAATTTAATGAGTATTTTGCCCGTTACTTATCGTTCTTATAGGAATTCGGAGATTTGAGCAACAAATTTATTCTTTTTCTTGGCGACGATTCGGAAGATAGTCTGCCTCCTTCTTCAAGCCTATTTTCGAAAACGTTCAATGAAATTGCAATTTTCGGAACGTAGTGTCAAAATCTAAGACTGGCATGACTTATTCATCAATAACTCTACCTATGTCAAATTACCACTCCTTTGTTTTGAGCTTGAAGACCAGTCGAACCTCTCTTGCTCAGCGATATTTCTTCAATAGAACATCTGAATTTCGAAACTCCTTGCCAAGGGAGGTTTCTCCTGACGTTTAAAAAATCCAGAAATTGAAAGTTAATGATAAGTCGTATCTCCTGTTACTTCATTCACGCAGTGTTCTCTGAACATTATAGTTTCTTTTTTGTACGAATCTGTACATGAAAAAATATCATTTTTATGTATCCTAGAAAGTAGCGCAGTGATCTCGAGTTAATGAATCTATTGATAAGTGAACGGTGTGTACGTAGAAAGAAGTCTACCCATAACTGTTGAACGGGGCTAAATATAAACTGCGCATCAGTGACACATTTCTCATAGTTTATCTATGGAATAGGAAGTACCCGAAGCTGAAACAAATCATAATTTGCGTGGTATCTCATGTTAAACCGATAATTTGCGTTTGTTGGAATACACTGTATATTCCCATAATTCATGCCCTATGAATTCGCATGATAATACTAGTTCAAGTTGTGATGATTGAATGATATACAGTTGTCTGTAAGGTTTTCACTTAAGGTTTATTTCATAAGTAAACACCTCATAGGCAACTGTAAGCATATTCAGTACAAGTTGTAATACTGCGAAAATATTGTTTTCATGTGAATATAATCAGAAGGGGCAGAAAAGGGAAGAAAGTGAAATATATTCAATCACACGTTTTTTGTGTCTATCCATTCCTTTTTGAAAAATCATTGGAACACAGTTGTTGGCTGGACTTGTGAAATCTTCAATTGAACATCATTCACTTGTGTACTCAGTTCAACTATTCAATAATGGAATCATGATATGAAAATGTATATCAGCATCGATGAAATAATATCACCCGCTACCTCTGGGTTGTCTGTTGTGTCAGGTGGAATATAAATGACAAACAGACATATTACATAATAACCCATGAATAATTTGTACCCTACTGCATCGATCGATAGGCAGGTTGAGTTTAATTGATGGATATTCAGTCTTTCCACGATGAAGTTCGGATTATTCACAGCTATAAGTACTCCACCACCTCGCGATTTATTCATAGCAAGGAAATTCCGGTCTTGACGATGAACAGTAGATGTGACAGAAAAAATTTCACTGTTAGCCACGTTAGAATTTAACCAGGTTTCACAAAGGCAAATGACGTCACAATCACTTATCAGTGCAGATAGCAATATTTCATGTGTTTTGGTGTTGAGCCCACGAACATTTTGAAAATGACACTCGATGATTTTGGTGCTATTATTGAGAGAATGATGTAAACTAGTCACTGGTTGCTACGATTGGGAGATGGGAATCTCCACTGGCATGTTACTGGTGGTATCTTGTATAATGGGCAACGTTGAACTCGAAGTGATAACAAGTATACTCCTAGAGCTTGTTATACTATTGATGTTGACAATAGTTGGAATCCCCTTCAGATATTTTATTGTCAGGTTTTCCTCACTGTTTGCTTGGCGTGACGCTGATTGCTTCCTGACGGAATCAAGGAAAGGTCTCTGAGAGGGAGAGGAATCATTTTTCAAAATGAGAGATCTGAATGCTGTATTGTTTTTCAATGATGCTTTGCGACGAAGCAAGAACTTGGGTACGAGACCATCGTCAAATGAGACTTTAACGGGTCTTGGTTTATCCCCAGAAACTTGACCGAGTCGATGAATATGTGTTAATCTGAATGCTGGTGCTTCATTTTTGTGGCAGGTCAGCAGAAAGTTGATGATATCAGTTACGATATTGAAATCTTCAACAGTAGACTCTTCAGCTAGGCCAAACACCAGTATGTTTTTTCTCTTTTGAGAGAGTCCTTTGAGTGGGCTAGGGCAAGGAGCGTCGAGTTGGTTTTGACGTTATCGACTTCAGATTTGATGGGGTCTAATGAGTTCAAAACAGCTTTGGAAATATTCTCTGAGTGGCATATTCTGGTATCGCATTCCTGTATCATATTATCGTTCACTTTCAATATATCGGAATCCATTAATAGGGTGTATCTTCATTCAAAGCTTTTTGATATTAATTATCAGTGCAGACGTCAGCAGCCTAAGACTTTTGAGCCTGAACGAGAGAACTTTGAGTCTGTGACATTTTTTTGATCTCGGACATGAGCTGGGCAAAATGTTTCGTGGTGAGGGGTTCATCGTAGCTGGAAGCTAGGGGTTCAACACGGGGAACCCTAGTGGAATGAGAAGGCGATTTCTCATCTCTTGATCTCTTCGGGTTGCAAAAACAGCCATTACAGAACCATTTCTCACTCGAGTCGAATAATTCATGAACCTCTGATGGTGAAACGTTCATGCATGAGGCGTGAGATTTTTTAGAGCACGTGTCACATGATATTTCCAACTGCTGAGTAGTTATTCGGAGGGTACAGCACTGGCAGGTATCTGACATATTGAATTGGAAAACAAACTAATAACCAGCTGATGGACGGAGGTAAGAGCCTAGGGAGCCGGCAACGGTGGAGACTTAAGGATCAACTGATAGGGCACACTCAAAATAGTTTATACCAATGTTTATTATCGAAATAGCAATGTAGCTAATAAAAATCACTTACATGGAAGTGAAGGACGCACCAAGTTTTATGATAGGAAACACTTTGAGAATTATTTCTTTTTATAAAACTACGTAAAATTACACACAACTTCACTAGCACATTAACAGAGGTGTCACGTCGGTGTTTCCGTCGATACCAATATGAGAGAGGCGATTCCTGTTCAGGAAAGATTTTGCGTTGCTCTGACTTGCTACTGGTGATAGTTTCGAAAGTTCACATGTGCCGTGTAAAAATCCTGCCATTTTTTCGATCGCAAACCAAGTAGGCCTACAAACTTCTACGGCGCTGGATCCAGTTCCAGATGTAGCCTTAACGTTTTTATTGGGAGGACGAAATGTGGCCATTAGCAAATCTTTTTTTCTTCAGTTTATTCACAATCGAGTTTATACTACACTGAACAGATATGTTATCTTTTATTTTTTTCACGCATCATCAACTGCATTACGATTTTTATGGTGTTTATGTTACTGCTAACTTGTATGGGCAATTTGAGCAATAGGTAACTCTTCTTTGCTGTGGTTGATATGAAAGTACAGTATAAAGACAATGAAGAACAACGACTTGCCAATGCTTGATCAGATTCGTTCAATTTCACGCGTAATTTCAATAAGAGTTGTTGATCGAGATGAAGTTTTGGATAACGGGTAATTGGGCCAGCCAATTTTAACTCATCTTGAAGACATTTTACTCATATTCAACTCTTCCCATTTCAACTCGTATAACATACTCAGGAGGGGAGTAAACTACTGACAGTAATCTCTCTAGAAACAGAATTTGTACCGTAGTATATCCAAATAGCGGAGTGCCCATACTGCAACACAATTATTTATAGTGCTGCAGGATAATAATCAAATAACTTTTTTCTTGGATACCAGGTGTCTATCTTAGCTCAGGCCATGGCAGGAAATAAAGCACCAACAGCTTTTGGCTTTAATGCTTGTTACATTTCCCAATTCCTTAAAAGAAGTGAATTTTACACCCAAGTACACGTGAGTACCGGTTTAAGAAATTCGAGTTGATGAATAAATTACTGTCATTGAAGTTGTACCTTCCTCTATGAAATGGCATAACTTTGGTTTTTTCCACATTGATTTGGAGGTCAACAAAAGTAGTATATTCCTGAAGAATTTTCAGTTTTCTACCAACATCTACCCCAGAGAGAGCGAGAATTACGAGATCGTCAGCATAGAGTAACATTAATATATCGTTTCTATCATCAATGTTTATAACGCTGGCGCCCTTTTGTGTAAAAAGTATTCATTTCCGCTAGAAACAATGAAAATAAGAGTGAACTCAACGATTTACCTCACACTCGATGAAAATTGCGAACATTTTCTCTCAATGCAATAGGCTAAACAATATTGAAGTCACTCAAAGTTGTTGGAGTAATATCTTTGATAGTGAGTAAGGTTTCACTCAGACAAAGTACATCAAACTGAACTGTTTCACTCACGAAATATTCTAGATCCTCACATACTACGTACCATTGTCTTATGTCGAATGGTGATAGGTAGAAACATAGTTAATTCGAATCAACCATGGATAATCGAAAAAAAACGATGGTATGCTTTCAAAGTGAGGGAACAATGTTGTTGGACCCATTTGATAAAAAATATATTAGTTATTCCTGTTTTCTTTGGCATAATCGCATTCTATTCAAAATAAGAAAAGATCCGCAGAGGATCTAGTGCCTTCACGATCGATTCCTCTGGATGAACGCACGAACCTGAACATATCCTAGTGAGTTCATCGGAAGATAATGCTTTGTGTTGTTGTGTACCAGGGAGAATTCCAAATAACTCCACTTGACCTTACTATTTTACTTCATTAGCTCAGAAATATCATTCTTACACAGAAGCAAAAAAAGGATATTTTCACAACTGTTGCATAGCAGAGTTGGGAAACGATTCTCATCTGCATTTCATTTCGTTTTGGAACAAAGGATTATTAATGTCATTCC
The DNA here is from genome assembly GCA_032362365.1 of Zygogramma bicolorata. Classification (NCBI taxonomy): domain Eukaryota; kingdom Metazoa; phylum Arthropoda; class Insecta; order Coleoptera; family Chrysomelidae; genus Zygogramma; species Zygogramma bicolorata. Next base: position 374,630 of record JAVJAQ010003674.1, read on the forward strand.
AGCAAAATGCACTTCTACCAAGAATCACGTATGTGGGCGTAAAAATTTCTATTTATCATATACGTGAATGCTACTCTAATTTGCTCGAAAATATTTCCTTTGAAATATCATTGCAGAATAATTATTTATAAATACTGAATGTTCGTAATTCTAATGTCGTTTAATAGGTTACATAACACCTCCGCGAACAAGAGTTTTGATGGAGTTTTTCAATGAATTTATCGAAACTCTAAATGCGTAACACTTCACTTAAACTTTCAGTGATTTTCTTGAACTCGTCAAGGTGTTGCGGGATCTTGGAAACAGGTTCGGCTCTGGTTCGTCTTGGTACGGTGTTGCTGAGATGTCTTCGAGGGTGTCGTTTCTCTTCAGATTCGACAACTGCAATGATGTTGGAAATATTTGACTATTGCATACTGTATTATGGCTATTGATACAAATCTCAGCCAATTTGACTGGTTTTGGGCAAAATCTTCCTACGATAGGTAGCCATCGAAAATCACAGCAGCGACAGCAGCAGCAGTATGCAAATACTAAAATTGCAATTGTAGTTACAACTCCAAATAAAATATTGTACCACTTTGCATATTGGATGATGAACGGTTTGTTGAGGTTCTGTTGAAGAATTTCATCAAATTGGTTCAATTTGAGTTGGGCATGGCGTAACTCGTCCAAATTGAGATTACTCAGTTTCAATGGTTCCATTTCCTCGCTCCTGAGGAAATCTAATTTTTTAATGCAGCAATGATCTTGGTTTATGTTGATTTTCGGGATGAAATTTGTGTAGTGTCGAGAAGGTATAACACTTGCAATTTGGTTTCAATGAAAATATCCCTGCGCCTTCCAGGGCGACATCAATGATCTGTCCGTTGAATGGTTGACAAGTAATTGAACCTGTGGTGCTTTTCGTCATTACGAGAAGCCATTTATTTTGACTGAGGGGATGCCAAATTTCCATATCAGATTTTATTGATCTGGTAGGACAATCAGAAGGGATTCCTTTCGTTGGTTGGACTCTCATGGAAACTTCGCAGACTGGTTGTTCAACGGTCAAATAGGTTATAGGATCTTTACAAATGAAATCATTTTCAAGTAATTCCTGACAAGATGTTAAATCTTTTAGCCTTGAATAATGAGTTCTGGTTGTACTCAACAGTAAGTAGGGATAGGTAGGGTCAATATATGAATAAATATTGCTTCCATTGAACTGTGCTGGTAATGGTATTGGTTTATACAGATTGTAAGTTGAGCAAACTAAAGGTATTTTAATGGCAAAAATCAAAATTTTGCTGTTATAAACTACTGATAATGAACAAATTGAAAAGTACTTGTAAACAAAATTGTAATCATTAATCGGTAATGGAAATTCTACACCGGATGGTAATCGTACTTTTTGCATTTCAATGCTAAAATGTTTCGGAGTGATTACTGAAGGATGTAAAATATTTTGTTTTGAAAATAGAATAGGTTGAATGACTACATCATATTCTTCATTCAATTCAGTTATCACTGATTAAGTAAATCGATGTGATCGGTTATTGATTGGGTTTGAGAAATTAAGTGAAGAGAGTTGACAGTGTTTTTCGAAAAGTTATTGAACGCTTTAATATTGTTGTTCAATTTTTCTTCGTTACTTTTCAGCGTTAATGCTGAACGATTATAACTGGAAATCGCTTCTGTCATTATATGAATTTGTTGATTCATTAGCATTTCGGTATCGTGATTTTGTTCTATAACAGAATTGATAGCATCTGTGTAAAATTGTGCATCGTCTGCATCTGGTATTCCAAACAACCATTTAAATGCGTATGAGACACCGTTTATGAGACCTCGTCTCCTTCGGTAATCTTTTTTCTGGGAAGAGTGTCCAGTCAAGTGACTATTTGATTCGAATTTATCTTTCAATTTTGAAATTTGGGTTTTCAACAATTTGAGAGATTCGGTACAATGAAATAGGTGAACATAGATTTCGTCTGCATCGTGAAAGTTTGAAAACAGATTTACTGATTTTTCATAGCTATTTCCTATGAAGTGTGATTTTTTTTTTGGTAAAAGGATATATTTATATAAGTTGATAAAGTAAATTTGTCATTGGAAATCAAAGCTAACCCTAAGTTATGGTAGAATATACCTGCCTTATTATTAATATTTTCTATTTTATAGGAATTATTATCTTTGGAAAAGGTTAAAGGAAAAAAACTTATAAGAAGTACTAGGACTATTTTCGTTGGTTTCGTGTCCATCTTCATCTGAGAAGAAAGGTTTCTATAGGTTTTCATGGTATGTGGCCATTTTGTTCGGTTTTATCTGCACATCTACAGTTTTGTGATCATTTATTCTTATTATTTTCTAAGGACCTTTATAATTCGGGGATAATCTTTTACTCAAACCGGGTTTGGTACTTTTGTCGAGTATGGTAACTAAATCTTTGACTTTTCTTTGGATTGTTGTAGATTTTCTCTTGCGAGTTCGTGAGACTCATTAAATTTGAGTTTTAGATTACGATATGCATCGTATGTATATCGGAATTCGGGTTTGGCTGTCAAAGAATTAGGTACTGAAACTTTATGACCGAATATCAATTCATATGGTGTGAATTTTGTACTAGCGTGAATATGTCCATTATATGTGAACATTGCTAAAGATACATATTCATCCCAATCGGACTGTGCACGATTGATAAAGTGTTTTAAATACTCTTTCAGAGTTAAATGGCTTCTTTCCAATGCTCCGTTTGTCTGAGGATGATAAGGACTTGAGATTATATGTTTGATTTTGAATAGTTTGTTCAGTTCTTTTATCAGGTCGGAGGTAAAGTCACTCCCTTGATCAGATAGGATGCTTTCGGGGATTCCGAAAATTGTTACAAACTCGAGTAAGCTATTCGCTACAGTTTCCGCTTCGTGATTCGGGGTGGCTTTTGCAAATGAGAATTTCGTCAAATCATCTTGCATGGTAATGATGAATTTATTACCGTTGAAAGTCATGGGTAGAGGACCCACTACATCGATAGCTAATCTTTGAAAAGGTTTTTCCGAAGTTGTTGTGATTTCCGTAGCAGCTTTTCCTGGTTTATGATTTGTTTTATTCATTTGACAGGATTGACATGTTTTCACTAATTTTTTCATGTCCTTTTTCATGCCTGGCCATTTATAATTTTCTTTTATTCGTTTATATGTTCTTAGATAGCCTAAATGTCCTGATACAGATGATACATGACTTTCGTCGAAACTTTTTCTTATTTCAGACTTGGTTTCTGGTTGTAATTTTGGTTTATTCACAAAAATTACTTCTTTATCAAATTCTGAAAATAGAAATTCTAGCATTTCGTTCATTCAATCTTGTTTCAAATTTATGTTATTTTCTGTCGGGTTTTTCATATATATTTTATAGATATTATTTTCTAATAATAAGTGTTTTCTAATATTTTTCAATGAGATAAAAATATCTTTATATGTAAGTTTTTCGAAATGATATAGTTTTGCGATCAATAAATATGTTATCTGATTCTTGGAGTTTGTTAATTTCACGAAATCATGAAGTGTGATATCTTCTGGTAATTCACTGAAATCGAATAGAGCTGTTAAGTTTTCATAGTTATCATTATTTTCATCAAGATCCTTGGAAAAAATAATCATATTTGGAGAACATTTCAGAATATTTTCATTGATACTTTTTATATTAGGGAATTTGGTATTAGTATAATGAAATTTTATGAAGTCGTCATAAGTTTCTGATTCTATTGGTTATATAAGGTATATGGGGTTTCGGTAAAGTGCGTCGACGTTTGAGTTTACTCTACCTGGTTTATATTTTATTTTATATTGATATTCATCTAATTTCAATCTCCATCTTATCAGACGAGAACTGGGATTTTTACAATTGAATAGATAAGTCAGGGGTCTGTGATCGCTATATATGGTGAATTAAGTCCATATAAATAAGGTCGAAAATGATTGGTAGCCCATAAAATAGCAAGAAGTTCCTTTTCAGTGGTAGAATAATTAATTTCGGCTTGATTTAAAGTCCTGGACGCGTTTGCAATTGCGAGATCTTTATTCACTTCGCCTTGTGAGAGTATCGCTTCTGAAGCGAAATTTGAAGAATCTGTGGTTAATATGAATTCTTTAGAGAAAACTGTAAATTGTAGTATGGGATGAGTCATTAGAATTGTCTTGAAATATTCAAACGCTAATTTCTGTTTTGTGTTCCATACGAATGGCATGTCCTTTTCCAGAAGAATTGTGAGTGGTTTTGCGTGTTTTGCAAAATCTTAAATGAACCGTCTGTAGTATCCTATAAGGCCCAAAAACTGTTTGATGTTCTTAGTGTTCTTAGGAGTAGAATAGTCAGATATCGCCCTTACTTTATCGGGATTTGGTGATACTCCGGTTCCATTGATAATGTGACCTAGATATGCTACCTCACGACGCATAAACTCGCATTCATCTGGCTGAAGTAAAAGGGTGTTCTGTCGTAATCTATCGAATACTGAGGTCAATTTCAAAGTGTGTTCTTGGATTGAACTAGCATGTATCACGATGTCGTCAAGGTAAACAAAACATTGTAAACCTTGGAGTCCTGTTAGAATAGTATTAAGGAGCCTCTGAAAAACCTGAGAGGCCGCTTTCATCCCGAATGGCATTCTCGTCCATTCGTAGTGGCCTGATTCTTTCATTTTCACCTGGTGGAAACCCGATGCAAGGTCGAGTGTTGTGAAATATTTTGCATGACCCAATTGATCCAATATTTTTTCAATATTTGGTAATGGGTATGATTCGCCAATAGTTACATTATTCAATTTGCGGTAATCGACTACGATTCGCCATTTTTTCTCATTCGAGGCATCGGTTTTTTCTGGAACAATCCATAGTGGACTGTTATAAGGTCGAGGGACGAATTATCCCTTGTTTCAACATTTTATCGATTTGTTTATCTAGTTCTTTTTTGTGAACTTCAGGAAAACGATAGATTTTTGTAGAAATTGGTGTTGGATCAGAGGTATCAATCCCAAATTCTATAGCATCTGTGCAAGAAAGAGTGTCATTCGGTAAATAAAATATGTCATTATATTTTTTACATAAATCTGATACTGATTCTTTTTCTTCGGAGTTGAGATGGTCGAGTCTCAAATTTTCCTGTGATATTTTAAGTCTATCATGGGACTCTGTCGATTCTGTGACGTTATAAATAAAAGATTCCGTTTCATAAAATGGTTCTAAGTATATCTTAGTATCGCACACTACCATAGATTTATCTAAAGTATTCAAGATAGTTGTGAAACCTTTTTTATTTTCTACCTTAACGATGGATTTTGCTAGATACACACCATCATAAAGTTTTAATTCTGGACAAATACCTTCAGTGATATTTTCATTCATTATATCAATTTGTATCAAGGTTTCTGATCGGGGGAGGGGGGGGGTTAAAATCAAAGGATTCTGTTCATTCTCAGATTTTTCGTTTATTTCAACATGCATTCGAATTGAAGAAGGTACTGATTTTATTTTCAATTGGAGGTTTGCTAAATTTATTTCAGCTGATTCCTGGAGAAGAAAATCATTTCCAATAATTCCATCAAATGGAATATTTGAATCTTGTTTAATAATATGAAATTTTATGGGAAGATTGTATTCGTTTACTTGAAAATCGAGTTTGACAGTTCCTTCTGTTGAAATGGGGGAATTTGTGTTAAGACCACTTAATTGGTGGTCTCGGTAGTGTAGTGGTTAGCATATCTGCCTATCAAGCGGAAGGCCGGGGTTCGAATCCTCGCCGGACCACCGTGCTGGGTACGTTAAAATGTAAGGCCTCGTTGATCCATTGCTCGCACAAGTTTCGACTTCTGAGGGTTGACGTTCGTCAGCTGGTTAACGAAAACGAACAATTCAGAACAACAATTGCAATTTTTCGTTGGGGTTGAAGGAGTATTTAATTCGCCTCGACCTATCGCTTTTCAGCAAGGACACATTAGCACCAGTATCAATAAGAAGTTCGAATTGTATATTTTGACATCTGATTTTTATATACGAGTTGTTACTGTTTGTTACCAATACACTAACAGGGTTTTCATTGGAACTGGAATGAATTCGAAGTTTGTTATTGGGTTTCGGATTTGATCTTGATTCGAGTCTGAGGTATGGTTAGGATTCATTATTGGGTTTGTATTTTGATTTGTTTCAGAGTTGGACTCGGTACTTTTTACGTCGGTTTGATTCAGGAGTCCGCAGGTACGACGCTGATCTGGGACAGATTTGAGTTTAAATGGATCTGATTTGATTCAATCTGTTTGGAGTTATTTACATTTTGATCTCGATTCCTATTATTGAATGCTCGTTTTCGACATTCTTGTATTAAATGTCCGTTTTTCTTGCAATAACGGCAAAACTTTTGAGAAAATGTTGAATTCTGCGGATTACTATGAGTTGGACTTGCATATTGAGCATTATTCTGAGTGGGGGTGATGTTTTTTTTCTTCTTACAATCCCGAGTTGAATGATTATCACGCTTACAAATTGTGCAAAATTTTGAAGCAAGAGGTTTTGTCAATCGATTATTCATTTGAAGTGCTTTTTCTTCTTCTAGAGCGACATTTAATACTTCACTGAAGTCATCACTACCTTGTGAGCGTGAAGATCTAGAAATATCTGGAAGAGAATGGTAAATGAATCGATTTAAAGCGATATCTCGGACTGTTTCGATACGTCCTGTTTTTCAGTATAATTTTGACCATTTATCACATTGATTATTCGCGTTACAAGTTTATCTAGTCTCGCATGAAAACTAACGACTGATTCATTGAAATTTTGCCTCAACGTATTCAATTCTTCCATTAATTGGCTGTAATGTTTCTTATCAGCGTACAACTTGTTCAAAATATCTTTCAACTCTCCCCAATTGTTATATTCTTTGCCTGAAAATTGAGCTTTAGCACTACCCGTAAGTCTTGAAATTATGAAAGCTAAGAGAGCAGATTTCTGAGGATCACTTGCGAATGAGTTAGCGTTGTCGTAATTACTGATGAATTCGTGTAGTTCTATTCTATTTCCATCAAATGATCTTGGAAAAAATGAGCATAGAAAAGACATCTCGTAATCTGTAGAATTAGGAGGGTTTGTTGTTGTGGTTGGATTATTTTGAGTTGCCATTGTGGCTTGATTTTAGCACAGAGAAAAAGCTCAATTGAATGTGAGGGACTGACTGAGCACAACAAAAACTGAGTTTTTGAACAAAAGTGATTTTTCTTATCAAGTGATTGACCAGTTGACCAGAGAACTAACCTGTTAGCCAGCTGTTTGCCAGTATTTGGAACTTCCGTTGCTCGTTTTCGTCCAAGAAGTTGGTACTTGCCGAATGTCGTTAGAAGAACCGCTTTCAATCTTCGGTGGATTTTTTCAGCTGCTTCTTCCTGATTCCAAATTGATGTTGTGTACCAGGGAGAATTCCAAATAACTTCACTTGACCTTACTATTTTACTTTATTGGCTCAGAAATATCATTCCCACACAAAAGCAAAAGAGGAATATTTTTACAACTGTTGGATAGCAGAGTTGGGAATCGAATCTCTTCTGCACATTTCATTTCGTTTTGAAACAAAGGATTATTAATGTCATTTCAGCAAGATGCACTTCTACCAAGAAACACGTATGTGGGCGTAAAAATGTCTATTTATCATATACGTGACTGCTACTCTAATTCGCTCGAAAATATTCCCTTCGAAATAACATTGCAGAATAATTATTTATATATACTGAATGTTCGTAATTCGAATGTCGTTTAATAGGGCACATAACAGTGTGTTTTGTCAGCGAATCTATATTTTTCACCATAAAAAAACTTTTTACGTCTTCGGAAACGTCTACATTGAACAGCACAAACGCATCCTTCAGGAATAAAATGTATTCATCTTGACCAGAGATACCCTAACTCGTCAGAACGCAGCAACTCAGAGACAAAAAGTCTTTGGATGCCCCGTCAAAAAATTTTTATTCATTTCGTCCAAATGTTTTGGTCACTGTTGATGGTCAAGAGTTGATTGTTTTGGTCCAGACCACACCCCAAAGGCCCTAACTGGTCAAAGTGCTTCGTTGTGATTGTTTGAATGTCTTGACAGATGCCGCAAGATGTCGCAAAGTAAACAGGTATCGTTGAATGCTGCTAAAGAATCAGTCAAAAACCGTAGTGTATGCAACGAGAAATTGAAAATCAGTAGTGCTTGTGATCTGTGCCAAACTCCAATGCACATCAAATGTGGAGTTCGTGCTTCAATCGCTGAAAAAGGTGCTATTTTATCATGTTGTGATTGTTCCAGAACAATGGCTGAAATTGATGAACATGTGAACCCAAATACATCAAATTCGTTGGTAGAGACAGTATCAGGTAGTGGAGAGTGCTCGAGGTCATCATGTCAAGAACTGCAGAGGGAGAATGCGATCTTGAAACAGATGGTTCAGCACATGAGCGAACGAATTAAGCTGATGAATTTCAAAATTGAAGTTCTAGAAAATAATTTATCTTTATCGAAAACTGAAGTCAGTGAACCAGCTCTTCCGAGTAATGACCCCACCATCTTCAGTAGAGGCCCCACCACATCCAATGATGGATGGAAGAAAGGATCCCATAAGAAGAAAAATACGAAGGGTAGGGCTCAAATCGATGATGAGCCCACACCTCTGACCAAAAAGCAACCCATTACCAAGGAACAAGTGGCAGCTGCTTTGCAATCTGTAGAAACGAATCTCGAATGTGAAAGACTTATTGACTTGAAAAAAAGTCAACACAAGCCGGCGAGTAAGTGGCGTAATTACAACAGAAATAAACCGTTAATTGGTAAAATGGAAAACTGTTCTACTGCAGGAATTGAGAAAACATGCCTGCTGCATGTTTACAAATTGAAACCTTCCACGACAGCTGACAACTTATATCAAGATATAAAGACCTCCTTCCCAGAAGCTGAAGTGGAAAAAATCAACTCAATGTTTCCTGAATTTTATTCCTCTTTCACTGTATCCATGAATCACGGGAATTTTGATAAAGCTATGGATGCAACTGTTTGGCCTATGGGAGCACATGTAAGGAAGTTTTTTCTTAAAAAAACAGCAATCAACCCAACGAAAGAGTAAAAGTGATAGTGAAAGTATCAATACGATTGACAGAAACTCCGACTTCGTGAGTATTTTCCACTTGAACATTCGTAAACTTTCCAACAAATTAGATGAACTTTTCCTTTTCCTAGACAAAAGTGAATCTTTCGAAATATTGGCTCATCCAAGACTGTTTACAATTTTGTAATATTCCTGATTATACTTTAGCTGCTTTTTTCTGCAGGTCTAAATATATACATGGTGGAGTGGCCATATATGTCCGTGAAGGTATAGTTTTCAAACAATTAAAATGAGATGAGTATTGTATTGAGCGTGATATTGAAATATGTGGAATTGAACTGACCCGGTCACATACTGCAATAATTTCAATCTATAGATCAGCATGCATTACTGATTGTACTAGCTTTTTAGTTAATTCGAAGAATGTCTTCTTCACATTTCTCAGAATTTCACCAAGAATATACTGACGGGTGACTTCAATACTGATTTCTTAAGACCATCCACCAATCTTTCCAATTTAGTTTGTCTCACAAATTCGTTTGGACTTCACGCAACAATTGCCCAATTTACAAGGGTTGAAATGGGTCTTCACGATCCAATTCACGATTGAGTGTGAAGCATCTCGGATAGTGCCTACCATGCTAGGAATTTGAGAGTACCATACGACTTATTCCGAAATAATTCATATCCACATACTCTTCTTAAGAAAATCCTTTACAGCACCACAATGGAACCTTCACAATTGAATATTGATGATAATGTTTTGGATGCTGCGGTTGTAGTTGATCCAGTCCAGGTTACTAACACTTTTTTCACATATTTGCCATATATTAATGATATTACGTATAAAATCTCGAGAATTTTCAAACCATTTGATAATATTAAAATTGCAAATAAAACCATTTTAAAAATAAATTCACGTTTTCCTAAAGTAAAAGACAAAATTCCTTTGACATTTCACTCAGATATTGTTTACTGTATTCCATGTTCTGGCTGTAACAATGAGTATATTGGTCAAACAAACAGACTACTCAAGGACAGAATTTGTTCACATAAAAGTGACTGCAGATTGCACCCAGAAAGATGTGCCCTTAGTGAACACGTGCATAAAGAGGGTCATAATATGGATTTTGGCTCAACCGAAATCCTCACAAAAGAACCAAACAAACATAAAAGACTCTTTCTGGAAATGGCCTCCATCTCGCAGTCGGTCTCATGTTTGAACAAAAGATCTGACATTAATCACCTCAGTGAGATATATTCATATTTACTACAGTTGGATCAAGGTAATCCAAAATTCAGGGACCAAAGCTCCCAATTTTCTATTTAATTATATTGTTCACATTAATTCCGTTTCTATAATAATGTTTTTCAAAACTTTATGAATTTTCACATATTTCACTCAAAATTTTAATAAGGTCTTCAGCTACCCTGGCAACAATGTCTATTCTCTACTCATCTATAAATTTAAAAAATTCGCGGTTCACTCTGAGGATGCGTCGACCTACCGATATTTCTGCATATATTAAGTAGTTCCGGACATCCATGCAGGATGGAACTTTTAACCTAACATTTTCTATCATTCCATGCCGGTGTTCGACATGCAAATGGATGTATAGTCATAAATTTTGATATAAATTTTAAATTGTGTAATGTTGACCAAATTGAATATTTTGAATGAAAGTTTTAATGTTTGTGACATATGTTTCATACATGTTTTAAATTGTTAACAACTTTTTTGCACTCAATCTCGTGGACACTGTAAGTAGTTTTTTCGCACTTTCACATTTCAAATTGACAAATTATATAATATTGTAGCTTTCCCTGAGGATGACAATGAACATTGTCGAACAATTGGAATTCTTGTTATAAGAGTATAGTTCCTGCATGCTGCTTACCCAACTATTTTCCTAGTTTTGTTCTTAACAAGTCAGCAAAGACGACCCATCTCCTATATATATATATATATATATATATATATATATATATATATATATATATATATATATATATATATATATATATATATATATATATATATATATATATATATATATATATATATACATATATATATCATCAAAATATGTACTTACCTGAATGAATCTATCTAATCTTATCTTCACTAAAGAAAAACAATGAATAAATACGAAGAAATACATTATACCCGCTCCATATGAAAGTTTGCTTCGATAATTGATGAAATTGAAATTCGAATTTACAGTGAGTTTTTTCTTGAGGAATTAGGAGGAAAGGGACCCGTTTCACTCGTGAGCTTCTATGGGTCGGTCAAATTTAACGAAGAATGTAAAAAAGTATTCAAGAAACCAAAGAAGATTCCCAGCTCTCCACTAGACAAAAAAACGGAAATAATATTATACAGAGTTATCAACTGGATGAAGTGGAATAAAAATGGTACAATACCAAAAATGAATTTGGTAAGTTTCAAATGCGCCATCAGATGCTTACCAATCAGAAGGTTGACCACCTCATTGATTTTGATGTCGGGATACTTACCTTTGATAAGGCCGCAACACCCAGGATGCCACAACATTGTAACGAAATGGGTAAGACAACAGAAATGAAGGGTTATTTCCTTAATTGCTCGAACAGTTTTGAAAATTTTTTTTTGGAATCGCATGATATGATAAAATGTCATAATTTCAATCAATCCTGTGAACTGAATGACAGTGAGCTTCAATTGAATATATTTTCAACATATATTTTATTAGTTTTCGAATAAACGCTAATTGAGGGATAGATCGAAAAAACTTGAGTTATCAAAAGAGCATCATCTCTTTACTCCTAGAAATCGCAAAAACATGAAATCACGAACGATTACAGAACATTTCCTTCAATGAGTGCTGTGTGCTTTGTTCGTGTCAGGGGATGTCTAATTAGAATAGAATTTTGTGTATGGGAGTTCTATAAAGCAAGTGACCTTGTTTCAAATTTCTCATGTTAAGACGAACCGAACAGTTTTTTAAAAATATACATGAAGAAGTTTTCCACTTTCTGGAAACATCTCTCAAAGATAAACATTTCTTAGGCGAAAAAATAACAGAAGCAATTTTGAAAACTACTCTCCTGACTGTGATATCTCAACGAATGTTGAATTATATGGAAATAATATTTTTTCTCCAATTGGTACAACTAGCTTGGGGTTCTCACTGACATACTGAGAAGAGCGTTATCCAGGTTTCCGAAATCATATCCATATAATACCATGAAAAACAACATTGGAAACATGTGAGAGTGAAATATGGTGTGGAAAGTTTGATCATGAGACACTCTACAAAAGTTATCTTCAGGAGAAATCAAAATGGAATAATGATGAATATGGAGAAAAAAAACGAACTAACAAACGTTTCAAGCTCTTCTGGATGGTAGCTTGATAGAAAAAATGGAAGTCAAGTTATATCAATTGAGTGTTATTTCAATTGATCCTTGTTGAATTTGGAATGAAAATAGTGGAATATCTTTACTCAATTGGTGGTCAGGAAACACAACGGAAACAATAGAAAAAAAATAACACGTGTTCTTGGACAAGCAAACTCTCACAAGTATTTTCATGTGTGTGTGTGTTATGCACACAAACGCAGGAGGCAAATATGGAAAATATCGGACTCGAATGAATTCTGTGCATCTTATGAGTGTTTTTATCCAACGCAAAAAATTACTGAATTCCTATGTTTCCATTCAAGAAAATATTATATAAAAAAGAATCAAATATTTGCAATGGTAATTTCGAAAAAATTTGTCATCGTATATAGAAGAACTACATCAATTTCCCAACCAATGTAATATTGTCAGTCTTTGTGAAAGTCATTTGCCTAGAAGAAGGTAATTTTTTTCCATTCTGCTCGTTTTTAATGTATGCGGTTGGTTGGCTCCTCATATCTTACGAATCTCAATCATGTGCCAGGAGAATTGCTGAAAATTATAATAAAACGAATACTAACTGATATATCAGCTGCTTAAAAGACTATCCATTCTCATTCAACTCGTAAAAATGGTTGATTCATCCGGAATCAGTGAGATATTTTGGAACGGAAATTCAAAAACTAGTCAATATTCGGATTTTTGGGTGAATACAAACATACGTCCTACTGAAATATGTGAATCAGTTACTTATTGAACAAGGCATAGATATTTCAATGAATCTCGAAAACAGTTTGAATTGGACTCGAAAACTTTCTTGAACAATTTTGACAAATCGGATGGGTCAATGCAGGATTCTTATATTGAAACGGTTATTAATCTGGAAACAGATGTGTTCTGCTAATTGTAATACGGATTTGGTCTTTCCTGGTTACTATCAAGATATTTCCTGAAATTAACTCGACTAATAATGCATTTATACTCCTAGGGCTTTCATGCCAGATATAAGTCAAATGAGGAATCGAGATCGAAAGGAAAGGATTGAGATGAAAGGAAGAGTTGACATTTCTTGACAATTTCAAAGCAAACGAAATCTACAACTTTATTTGATGATCTTCAGTGTTTCAAAGATATATGATTTTTTTTCAACATCTACTTCGATGATGTGTTCAACTAATAGAGTTTTGGATATTGTGAAAGTTTATTATCTTTTATGAGAATTGTGATGCTTAGATATTTTGGAACATCAATATAATTACTTTCAGTACCCATTGTAGATTTAGAGAACCTTGAAATCATTTTCCTCGAAAAATGGGATCGGATGTCATTATGATGATGAATCTTGGATCATTTGAACCCCCAAAAAAGTGCAGAGGCTTTGTTGTTTCGTAGTTATTTCATCATGCTCAATTATAATATGTATTTGTTTTCGTCATTAACCTTGTCAATAATTATATTTTTTTCACTTCAGCATTTTTTCATGACGATGATAGTAAAGGACATTTTATCTACTTGGAATCTGCCTCAATTGATCAACTGCTTCACCTGGATCACCTTATAAGCAGATCCTCCAGATCCTAATCCACCTGAATGAAGGTAATGAAAGTATTCCGAAAAATGAAAATAATCTGAATCCACATTTGTTATAAGTAACCGTGAAGTTGATAGAACATTAAAATCTTCTAGGACAACCACATATGAGAGAATTATTTTATTCACTTGATAAAAACACAGTTATCTCTTATTTTGGCAGATATAGATTATTTACGTTGACTTCACGGATTTTGTGTGCGAGATATACGAGGTGTTTGGAAATTAATAGATAACCTGGTGATCTATTGTTTCGTGATCAAACAAATAAGGAACTTTGACAAGGTAGAAGAGCCACTGTTTTGCAGCTATTGACCATTATAGAAAGAGAGAAAGAAAGTATTATTCATTTCCCAATGGAAATGGTGCAAGCATTATTGAATGTTATATAGATAGCACATACATTGGGAAATCACAAACGGTAAACTGAAGTTTCACCATTCAATCATTAAAAAAAACGGAATAAACCTGATAGGGTGGGAAAAAAGTTGAGAAGGCACATTTATGAAAGAATAACAACGAAATCAGGAAATAATAATAAATCTCATTAAACAACCACATCAGAAACAACACTGAAGAAATTCAAAAAATGTATTCAATATTAAAAATTCTCAATATTTGCCAGAAATCTGAATCTAGGAGATCTGAAGGATAAGAGCACAGCACTTACGAAGTGCGTCATTCATTCAGGTATTGAACAGTATGAATTGATTTTCTGTAGACCGATGTTTCCTACATATTCTTAGTCCTCACCACCTCCACATTGACACACGGTATTTCGCTCTGAGATTATTTTTCCTTTGAGGATTTGATGATGGGCCTGACGACATTTAGGTATTCTAGAATGGCGTCCATATTTGATCCAAATGCGGGGCTACGTGATGGCGGATGCTTCGAACAATTTGAAAATGTTGGCTATGAGCGATAATAGTGGTGATTCCAATAGCACCAAGAAAAAAGTGAGCATCGAATCGTATGAAGTTGTTTGTGATGTATGCCAATTAGCGTCATCTAGTAATTGAGAAAAAGTCATGATCCGTAAAAGTGTCGCTATAAAATTCTGTTTCACGACTTTTCCAAAATATCACGAGTTCGAAAATTGATTTTTCCTTTTATTTCATATCGCTCCATTGATAGAACACTTACGCATATAAGAAAAATCCAAATTTTGTAGTCTTTGAGTATTTTTTCAATAATTGTGGACAAATGAGTAATAAGTGCTGCTGCTGCTGCTGCTGACACTTAAAATATCATCGAAAATCCAAAAAATATATGAGGAAAATAAGATTCTCCTTATGAAATGAACATTTCTGATGAAAAGATAACGAAATGAGAGTTTCAAATACAGTGTGGCCCAACTCTGATAGCTTACAGGAAATTATTAGCAGATCTCCAATGTCTTTCCGAATGGAAAAGATGACATTACAGATTTTTTCGGAATTTTTTGGTTACCTCCGAAATCGAACGTACCAGTCTACTTTTCGGTATCATTTCAGCATACTCTTAAGTGGACAAACTTTTGCCTAATTGAACAGACTCTCTATTCGTTACGATTCACGGGATTTCCGTTCAGAGACTCATACTAAAATAGCCCTGTATATTCATCAACAGAGAAAAATATGTACTGATGATCATTTTTGGTCTTCATGTCAATGAATGAAAAAGTTCATGTACCATAGTTGACATGAAGAAATGAATTCGGTTCAGTGGAACTTTCACAGAAAACATCTTATCTTCATTGTTATGAAAATGGTTCCCACTGCGTTCAATTTAATTCTTAATTTGAAGTGATATTCGAGTCATCGATTGTATGTATTTTCATAACCATCTTCACTGAGAAAAACAATGAGTAAATACGGAAAAACACATTAATCCCGCTCCCTATGAATGTTTGTTTCGATAATTGACGAAAATGAAATACGAATTCACAGTGAGTTTTTTCTTGAATTATTAGATGGAATGGGGCGCGTTTTGATTGTGTGCTCTCATTGCGTTTCATTGTGGGGGAATGCGAAGTTTCAGGTTTTCGATGGAATGTAATTCTGGTTCTGATTAAGATTACCACAAGTTGAAAAAATGGGCGTGTCAAAGTTGAATACGGGTCATTTTTACATCGAATCGGCAAAAGTACAGACCTTGGCACGAAGAAAAATTTCTGAAAGTACGTTTGAATATGATTTTTTGGCAAGAAGTCTGAAATAGATATTGCATGTAGATTTTCTAATACTAGATACCAATGGATTATTTGAAATAAAATAAATTCGGTAATAATTCAGGGAGAGATATTCCGATTCTGGAATGTAAAAGATTATCTGACAATGAATATAGTATAGTACTGAAAACGAATAGATACACAGAGATACGAGTAATGTTACAATCATTGCAGTGGCTATCAGTTTCTATGCGGTTGTATTACATGACAATGATTTTTATTTATAAAATACTCAATAACTTTGCACCTCCATACTTCTGTGAATTTATCAATCTGAATTTAGATATTCATAATTATGCCACAAGAAACAATTCAAATTTGCATGTATGTAGAACGAATAAGAGAAGTTCTATGAATTCTTTGTATTTTAAAGGCTTTGATGCATACAATAAATTACCATCCATAGTTAAATCTAGTCCATCGTTGAGAATTTTTAAAAAACAGTTAATGGAACATATTCAAACCATAAGATAGCATATAGGTTTTTTCACAACATTTTTTAAAAAATTATTTTAGCATATGTTTGTATTTTATAGTCATTTATTTATATGTTAATGTACTTACTATTATTGTTCATATTATATTAGGGTTACCTATTTTCAATAAAGATTATCTTATCTTGAATGCCGCCATAAAAATTCAATTTTTCTTTATATGAAATGAATTTTGTACGTCCTGGATTTCTCATCCCGTGTAACGGCTATTTTGGTTCAATCACGATCCCCAGCGTTCTCGTTCTTTTGGAACACCCTGAACATGATACCAACGATTCTCGCTGAGTTTCTTATTAATCGATCAAAACGGGCAGCTCGAGATCATACTTCCCAAAATACACGATCATAGTGGCTTATGACGATATGTGCAAAATACATATTTGCCACTCATATAGTTTTTCAACATATAATAAATGCGAAGGTGAATTATACCCAGACGCCATACGAATATGTACCTAATGATTTTGTGAAGATTCAGCCGAAAAAAAAAGAGAAAAACTTCCATTAAAAAAGGCCATTCTCGAGCAAGAAGGTATGTGTTTGGTAATAATAATTTAGAAGAAACTTGATGAGTGATTTCAGTTTCAAAACGTATTTTTTTTAACTTTCAGAATGGACGGCCTATGGTTGTTTTGTTTGAAGAGGAAAAGAAATCCCTGTATAGGAAGGAGAGGTACGTCATACATTATCGGCCACTGGAACAGGCACTAGCACACGGAATTGTATTCGCAAGTTTCCACACAGTACTACAGTTCAAGCAGGTTGCTTGACTCAAGCCCTACATTGGACTGCGTACGAGGTTGCGGGCGCATGCGACCACGACGTTTGGGAAAAATCTATACAAGCTTGCCATCAATTATTATTTTGGAAAAACCATGGAAAACATACGAGAACAATTAGTGGTGAAACTGGTCAACAATGGCCGAATAAAATTTACGGGGACTCTTGCCCTTCTCGAGTTATAATGGGGGAAAACTATAAATGCTGTTTTTCGTTTTTTTTTTGAATGAAATTATCATTTTGGAGGGTGTCAAGAAATGGAAACAAAATGTTATTGAATTAGAAGTGTAATATGACGATGTAATAATAAATATTCGATAAAACGAGTCGTGTCAACATGGCCACCATAATTTTTTTTTTACGTACTTGACTCTCCCATTACGGATATTAATGAAGCGACACATCACAATCCAAAAGTATACCACATTTGATATTTTTATAGCGTTTCATTCGAAGTACCTATCATCATCATTGACAACAATTTCAAATTACGGTCCTGTCGTTACTTCTTTTGTAAATTGTTTCAATTTCTACAAAATATAATTCAGATGACCCAATAAATTCGACAAGTAGGTACCCTAAAACAATGAAAATTGTTACTTTTTTTTTTTGGAAATTTTCTTTTTACCGTAATCTTTCTTTCAAGTCTCCCTAATCAATTATAATTCGTGATATTTTTATAATTCTCAATCCCGAAAGTAACGAAAATATCAGCTTCTGGTCAAAATTCGATTGTTGTATAATTTGGTATGATCAAATAGCATTTCAATTCATTTGCTATCTTCGAAGCGAAGACTTTGCTTGCTTCCTATGGCAGGAAAAATACTGATATCTGTTGAGAACTGTTGGACGGTTATGAACATATCGAAGATGTATTCAAATGCGAAAAATGCATCGATAAACCGCGTCAAAATTAGTGCAATTTTTGACACAAGAACGCATAAAACGCAGAAAAACTTCGAAGTACACAGTATACCGTCCAACATATTTTTATTAATCTCGGAATAATAAATATGTCTTCGACAATAAAAAATTTCTGTTCACTTTATTTTGACAGTTTTCTAATATCATCAATTTTTATTAACAACATGTGTATAACTATATAAATAATAATATAAACTATATAAATAAAATAATAATAATAAATATATAAATAAAATAATAAAATAATAATAATAATAATAATAATGGCCTGGATCGACTATCGCAAGGCATTCGATACAACATCACATGAGTTGTTGTTGTACTTACTCGAGTGCCTTGCGGTACCCGATCAAATAGTGAGATGCATCGAACAACTGATGCCGCTCTGGAGGACCCGCTTCATCATAACATCAGGTGAAAGCAGGATCCAAACAGAGCCAGTCATCATAAGAAGAGGTGTTTTTCAGGGAGATTCCCTCAGCCCTCTTCTCTTCTGCATCTCACTAATGCCATTGTCCGTTGCACTCAGGAAATCCCGGGGATATAACTGCGGCACCCCTGGAAACCGGAGGCATAAGGTCACCCATCTTTTTTATATGGATGACCTTGAGCTCTATGCTTCTGGAGAAAGGGATCTACAGCAGTCCCTCAGGGTGGTGCAGGAGATCACGCATGCTGTCGGTATGGAATTCGGGATCGACAAATGTGCACTGGTTCATCTCAAAAGAGGACGATGCGAGGATTTCGCTGAGGATGCCCAACTCGTAGACGGAAGCATTCTACATCATTTGAATGCCGGAGAGACATACACCTATTTGGGTGTGGAACAACGCCACACCCAAGAGGTGGACTCGGTGAAAAATGCTCTCCGTGGCAAGTATAGGCAGAAACTACGGCAGATCTGGTCCTCAGAGCTGTCGGGCAAGAACAAAGTTTCTGCCACCAACATGCTTGCCATTCCGATTCTACTCTACTCCTTCGGAGTAGTCAAGTGGACTCAGGAAGAGTTGCGGCAACTTGACGTGAAGACTCGCAAAATGATGCATATGCACAGAAGCATGCATCCCAAATCGTCCGTTCCACGGTTATATCTCCTCCGACAACAAGGGGGCCGTGGACTTTCGAGTTTGGAGTGTCTCCACAACAGAATGGTGCTGGATGGAGCCTGTAGAGTCATCAGGAGTTCGGATCCCCTAAACTGCATGGTCCGAGATCATGAACATGCAGGAATCGGAGCCTTTTTATTCAAGGCAGCAAGGCGCGCTGCTGATGAACTTGATATAGTCTTCGACACCGAGCGGGTAAACCAACTCTCTGTCACCGAGTTGGAGCCCGCTCGGAGAAAAGCTCACATCAAGGCTGCAGAGAATGCTAAAATGCTGCAGCTGCATACAGACAAGACCATGCATGGAGTCTTCTTTAAGAACATCGAGGACCATGGCTTGTCTGTTAAGCTGACATTTGCCTTCCTCAGGTCAGGTGAGCTGAAGTCGGAGACTGAAGGGTGTATCATGGCGTGTCAAGACGGTGTCTTCAACACCCTAGTCTACCGGAGTCGCGTGATGGGTATAGAGGTCCCTGATACTAGATGCAGGGCCTGCCGACAGGCGCCCGAGACTTTGATGCATTTGCTGTCATCTTGTGCAGTTTATGCGGTCTCGGCCTATATTCATCGCCATAACGCGGCCTTACGAGTGCTGTACTATTTTCTTCGGCACTCATATGAAATAGACAGGACACCGGTGCTGCCTTACGCTCCAGGGGATATTGAGTCCGTAGTGGAGAACGAAAGGTGTCGAATTTTTTGGAACTTTTCATTCCCCACCCTCAGGCAAATACAGACCAATAAGCCTGATATAGTCCTCTTCGACCACCGAAGTAAGACGATATTCGTTATTGAGTTTTCGGCCCCTGCCGAAACGAATATCGTCCGAAAAGAGGAGGAAAAACGGACAAAGTACCAGGACTTACTTTACGAACTCCGCAGGCTCCACCCGGACTATTCTGTCAAGTTAGTGGTTCTGATTATAGGTGTTCTCGGTGGTTCCAGACCAACGCTACTCTCGGAGCTCAAGATCATACCGGCATGCCGTAATGCGACAGAGATCTTGGCCGGCCGCATGCAGAAGGCCGTTATTCTCGGTTCGTTGCGTCTGCTCAGGACTCACGATTCTCGGAGCCAGTGACCACTTACCCCGCGGTGCGGGGAGTGGTCATTGGTTAATTTTACTAGCGCGTTCGCCCACTGGGTCGGAGCAGTGGGGAGTACGGACCCGACTAGATTTGTTTAAACGGATAATAATAATAATAATAAGAACTTTATTCAAAAAACAAAAATACAGATGAAATCTATCAACTAGCAATTGGGAATTCAACATAAGGAGTACTCCCTCTGGTGTTAAATTTTGAAACTATTTATAAGTACATTGAAATCGTTGTTTACTTTTAAATTCCTATGATTCTGTGTATTCTGGTCGTTGTTTTTGTATATTATTATATGATACGTAATAAAAATCTTGTACATGTATATGGTGGATATTCAGGATATTCTGTTTTTGTTGCCTGTTATTAGTTTTCAGATGTAAAATGAGTGCTTCAAGTTCAAACCATTATTGTTGTGTACCTCAATGTGACTCTTGGGCAGAACGGCGAAGTAGTACTGGAATAAGTCTTCATCTTTTTCCGCGGGAAAATGAAAGAAACGTTATAGTGCAGACTAGTCTAGGATTAAGAGTCTATAGACAGACGGCAGGCCTGGATATATCTCCTGAAAATAGGAAAACCGGTGTCTAACTTCATGAAAGTTAGTTCTCGTCATTTTACCAAGGAAGACTATTTGCCATTCACGTAATCCATGTATTCTAGCATACTCAACCATATTCCAGGCATTATTTCTTACAAAGAAATAATCTGAAACATATATTATCAATTGAGGCATTTTTCATCACTTTTGACTCACATCAAATCCAATATGAAAAAGTAGTAGGTTGTTAGCTAGTGATCCAAGAGAATGACAAATTTAGTGTTCCTGGATGTGAAAGAAAAGAATTGTGATTATTGTTAATCATTCCAGCCCACAAAATAAATGTTTTTTGCAAGGTGATTAATACATACAAGATTCCTTCAAAATGAGTATTAACAAATGATGCTGTTGTACGACCTGGAGAAATCACTTCACTTGAGTCTTGAAATGAAAAATAGTGCATGAAAAAACTGAAAACTACAACAAAATGAAAATATTCAAAGAAAAACCGTAAAAACCCAAAGACAACAATGATAACAATGTACTCGAGAGTGGTTCGAATTTTTGCCACTTTGGCGCTGGCATCTAATCTTGAATTGCCAAATAAGTGGAAAGAATAAAGCAGGTAAACGATAAGTGCTAATGCACTTGTTTCGTATCAAATCAATTAAAAGAAACTGGTACTTAATAGAGTTATGATAAAGTAAACATAAGATATAAAATGAATAAAATACAAGTTGTATAAATTTCTATAGTATAAATAAAATGTAGTATGTATAATAAATATATAAACAGAATGTATAGTCTAGAAGATAAAATATAAGGTGGATAAAATTTGAAGTGGATAAGAGCAATTTGAATAAAATACAATGTTTGACAATGATAATGACGGTGACAGAAAATTATAACATGTGAAATGTACACACATACATATACACACATACATACATCCATACATACCTATACACACATATATACAATTTATAGACGGCATGACATATAGTAGAATCATTGAAATAATATAGGAAAGCTTGGAAATCAGTTATTCATGTTTGGTTCTCAAAATAGTTCGAGATCATAGATCTCGGTCTAGAGAGAATGAACTCTTTCAACGTTCTCTTGAACGATGTTTTATATGTAATATTTTTTATATTTTCTGGTATAATATTGTATAGTTTTGGTGCGAAAAACGAATACGATCCTTGTGAAACAGTTTTCAACATCAATGGAGTAATGTAATGATGTTTCTGACGAGTGAAGTAATCATGATGTGAAAGTTCTGAATGATTTTTGTTTATATGGTATTTATTGGTGGAGCAGAGGAAGTATAGTTGTCTCAAGTCAAGTATTTGAGATTCTTTGTAAAGTTCATCTGTTGAATATCTTGAGTTCTTGGTATACATCAGCTTTAGAAATCTCCTTTGTGTGACTTCTAAAGAGCGAAGGTGCGATTTCAAACTTGCACCCCAGACAACGATCGCATATCTCAGATGACTTTCAACTAGAGAGAAGTACACGATCCGCAGATGATTCACAGATAATATATTTTTCAATTTTCTAAATTTGAATAACATACTTCTGAGTTTATTCGTCACATAGGTTATGTGAAGATTCCATTTCAAGTGTGGATCAAATATGACTCCTAAGTATTTAACTTTTTTTTCTGGAAAGATGGATATGGAGTCTGTGCCTACCTTGATTATTAGTTGGTCGAAGGGAGGAGTGTCAATTGAAGTACAGCTGAAAGGTACGTAATTTGTTTTTTCGAAGTTCACAGTCAGTAGCTTGCTATCTAGATATTTTTTGATATTTGAGAAATCTTCTTCTGCTTTAGATTTCAAATCTATCCAACTATCACCACTGTAGAAGATAGCTGTGTCATCTGCGAACCCGGTTATACCACCCTGAGTTTGTAGTGAGAACAGATCATTGATATATATATATATATATATTGAGAAGTAAAGGACCTAGTATGGACCATCAACCCTCACAGCCTGTAGTCTATTTGTCAGATAGCTTTCAAATAGCTTTAAGCAATTTTCCCGAATACCAATATCCTCTAGAGCATGCAAAAGCAACCGGTGACTGACGGTATCGAAGGCTTTCGATAAGTCAATGAATATTGTTAAGCACGGTTTGCTGTTATTTAGTGATTCTGTGATCTTTGAGGTTAGATTTAGGATGGCATCCTCAGTCGATTTTCCTTCCCTAAATCCGTACTGTTGATTAGATAGGATGCTGTACTTTTTCAGGTATACTTGTAATCTATTTTTTATTATCTTTTCAAATATTTTAGATAGGTGGGTTAATAGTGATATGGGCCGATAGTTGATTGTTTCCGTTACATCACCCCTTTTGAACAGTGGGGTAATTATAGAATATTTGAATGCTGTGGGATACACTGCTTTTTCAATACATATGTTAATAACATGCGTTAGAGGTTCCAGAATATAGGGAGTTATTAATTTAATGGTTTCAGCTTTCAAATCATCATTACCAACCGCTTTTTTATTTTTTAGGTCCCTTATTGCATTTTCGACTTCTGTCATATCAACAGGGTTAAATACGAATCAGTTGGGCATAGTTAGTCTACTGTGCTGAAATAGTGGGTCCACTTTGATTTTTTCGTCCTGTTGAATTCATTTGCTATTTCATATTTTTTTGTTAATAATTCACCAGTAGAACTTTAAATTTTATTTATTTGAGTTTTCCCTTTTTTCGTTTTACTTATGTCTTCAATCACTTTCCATAGATTTTTTGCACAATTTTTATAACATTCAATTTTCTGTTTATAGTAATTATTTTTAGTTTTTATTATTATTGCGTTCAGTTTGTTTCTGAAGATTTTGAAGTCTCTTTTTAATTCTATGTTTCCAGGTTCTTTTATGATATCCAGGTACATTCTATTTTTTTTTAATTACAGAGGTTAGCAAGCCATTGGTCATCCAGGGTGCAATTTTATCATGTTTTCTACAAAATAAACGTTTTTCTGTACACAGTTTAAGACCCTCTTGAACAATATTAATAAATGTATTGGTTGAGGTGTCTGCATCATTTGAGTTGTACACTGGAAGCCAAGAGATTTGTTCAAATACATTACTTATTTTGTTATTGTTAATAAATTTCAGATATTTGTTATGATTTGTTTTATTTTCAATTTCTTTTCCCAGCATGACCTGCAAAATCGTAGTGAAGTGATCTGTGATATGCGTTCTCAGAACCAAGGGAATTGTGTTTTCTCTCAAGATTTCATCAGATTTGATGAATATGTGATCTAAACATGATTTGGAATTACCCTGGACTCTAGTTTCAGTGTTTATTGCAGATTGATAGCCAAATTCATTGAGAATATTCATATATTCTACAGTGTTTCTGTCATCTGGTTCTAGCAAATTGATGTTTATGTCACCTATGAATATGCACAGATCATTTTCGCTATCATTTTGCTCCTCGAGAAATCTAGACATTCCTATATTGAAATCCTGAATACTTGAATTGGGCGACCTGTATAGTGCCGTAATGATTACAGTGTCTTTTTCATTTATGGTAATATGAATTTTGAGTGCTTTGATGTTGTTAATATTTCAATTGATTTGTTGAAGAATTGTAAGGATGATCTGATATAGGCTACTACTCCATCATTTTGGTTGTACTTACTCTCATTGTAAATTACATCATACCCATTGATATAAAAAAGGCAAATGATGATGGCAAATGAAACAAAAGACACAATCAATACAGGAGCTTAGATTTTAAACTATAACACTTTCACCTAATCTAAGATCCTTGAAAGAACAAATTAAAGCATGATGGTCGACGAAACATTGAATCACTTCAGGCCAAGTAACTCAAAAATATCAGCTGACAAACTTTTTGTAAAAATGTAAAAATATCACCTAACTGATTTTTGCTTTCAACATATTGAATATCAATATACCCTGACTCCACTGAATCAAGAATGAAGTTATATTTAATATCATTGTGTTTGAGTATATGATGTTCCTTAGGTTCCATGTCTTTGATACAGGACTGGTTATCTTCAAAAATAACTGTTTTATAATTGATTTGAATTTTCATTTCTCCTAGTGAACCTCTGAGCTATAAACATTCGGTAACAGTCGAAACTAATGATATATATTCAGCCTCAGTTGACGAAAGAGCAACCGTTGACTGTTTCTTAGTTGCCCATGATACAGTTGCACCAAAGACTTCGAAATCATATCTTAATGTTGATTTGCGGTCCTGTAAATCGTTTGCAAAATCCGCATCACAATAACCATTCAAAATAACAGATGATTGACCTTTTCTATAAACCAAATTCAAGTCTTTTGTTGATTTTAAGTAACGTAGAATACGTTTCAAGTAAGACCAATTCAATTCCGTTGAGTTTGCTTGAAAACGACTCAAATAATTCACGGAAAAACTCAAGTCAGGTCTTGTGTGTATTATTAAATACAATAGACATCCAATTGCTTCTTTATATAGACTCTGGGATGGAACTCCCTCTGTATTCAATTTTAAATTTAATTCCATAGGTGTTCTCACAGAACTACAGTTTATCATGTTATATTCCATCAAAATTTTCATTATGTGAATAATCTGATTCATTTTCAAGATTCCTTTCTCTCGATCCCGCGAAACTTTCATTCCTAAGAAAACATTAATCTTTACCAAATCTTTCATTCGAAAAACTTTATCCAGCAATTCTTTCAACTTGCTCATTTCAGAAATAGAACTACCTGCTGAAATTATATCATCTACAAATAAAAGTAAATATATGACATGTTCATTTGCAAGTTTCAAATATAGGCAATTATCCGACTCACATCTTTTGAATCCATTTTTGAGTAAAACATCATTAAAACGTGAATACCAACACCTGGGTGCCTGTTTCAAACCATATATTGATTCATTCAACTTACAAACCATTTCCTTATTGGTAGCATATCCTTCCGGTTGATCCATAAACACTTCTTCATGGAGCTCTCCATGAAGAAATGCTGTCTTCACATCCATCTGGAAACATGATAGATTGAACTTATTCACGACTGCCAGTAAAACTCGAATCGTGATCATCTTAGCTACTAGAGCATATGTTTCATGGTAATCAAATCCATACTTTTGTAGACATTTTTTTGCCACAAGCCTGGCTTTATATTCGACTACTTCATTGTTTTCATTCACTTCCAATGAGAAAACCCATTAACATCGTATAATTTTATTAGCATTTGACCTAGGTACAAGTGTCCAAGTGTAATTTTCATGAAGTGATTCCAGCTCTTCCATCACTGCATCTTCCCACTGTTTTCTATCTGAACGAGTCTTTATATAGTCAACCGATACAGGTATATCATTCACGAATAGCTCAGTAGAGTTTGCAAAATCATATTTTCCTGAAAATATTCTGAGGATTTTGAAATATAATTTGAAGTTACCTTATAATCTCTCAACCAGAAAGGTGCATGACGTGTTCTAGACGGACGACTCTCGTCTAAACTCGCATTATCATTTATTATTATATTTTCTTCTTCCTCAGTTAACACATTTTGGTCATCAATTGACTGAAGTATCTCTTCATTTGGTTTCGTTGAAAATGCAACATCTGAAAATAATGGATGTATTAATTTTTCGTCACTTACTGGTTCTATAAAATCTTCTTTATTTTTCAAAATTGTATTACCCTCGTCAAATATTATATCCCTTCCAATTTTCACACACCTGTCTTCCAGACTCCATAAACGATATCCATTTATATTTTAACCAATCATAATGCACTTGGTACTTCTTTTATCAAATTTGTTCCTTTGCAACGGTTTGGGTCTATGAAGGTAAGCTGTACTTCCGAACACTCGTGAATTGTTTAATTTTGGAACTACACCATACCACATTTCAAAGGGCGTTTTACAATTTATATTCGCAGATGTAGGTGATCTGTTGAGACGATAGGCAGCTATACGGAGTGCTTCCCCCCAAAAATTCTTCGATAAACCTGAATCTAATATTATAGACCTAGATTTATCTGAAAGAGTTCTATTCAATCTTTCAGCATGCCCATTCAATTCGGGCGTATAAGAAACTGTATACTGAATTTGTATACCATTATCTGAACAATAATTCTGAAATTCCTTCGAAAAATACTCCCCACCTCTGTCACATCTGATATATATGATAGGTTTGTTGAAATGTAACTTGGCCATCACTTCAAATAACTTCAAATTATGAAATACCCCATATTTTGAAGACATTAACTAAACAACACAGAAATGTGTGAAATCATCCATGAAAGTCACAAAATATTTTTTATTATCCCAAGTTTTTGGATTTACAGGACCGCATATCAGTATGGATGATTTCCAAAGGGTTTTTGGCCTCGGTACTTGTCGAATTGAAAGGTAATCTATGTTGTTTGGCTATTATACAAATCTCACATTTATTCGATTCTGTCTCATTTTCAAAAAACATATCATCAGCATAGCTTCGTAATTGTTAACAAAACTGATAACTCAAATGACCCAGCCTACGATGCCATCATACACTATCATTTTCAAAACAAATATAAGAATCTGACATACCTGTGTTCACATAAAAAACTTCTGCATAAAGAGTGCCTCTACAAATACCTTTGATTATTATTTCATCGCCCATCATAATCATCACCTGCTCCCTGTGGAACTCTATCTCAAAGCCCCTGTTTTCAATTATTTCAACCGATAATAAGAGTCTTCTGAGTTTTATCACGTAGATTACATTCCTCAATATGTATGTTTTGACTTCCCCACATACATGATGCGACACTTTGGTATTTCCAACATGGGTGCCTTGCAGTTTTTCACCTTCATTTGCAACCCCAATTTTCATTGGCTTCGCCAACTCCTCAACATCTTCCAAAGCTCTGAAGTCATTAGTCAGGTGATCTGATGCTCCTGAATCGACACACCATATCATTTTACAAAGTACATTACTGGATTTGGGAATGGAGTTGAAATTATTCACCATGAACGCTACACCATTAATGTTTTGACATTCATCGTCTTGTTTTTGACAACCATCTGACATATTAGCATTATGTCTCCTTTGGAAAGGTTTCTTGTTCCTTTCATTGGGACAATTGTATTGAATGTGGCCTATTTGGTTGCAGCCAAAACATCGAATATGTTCTTTTCCACCTACTTTTGATCCAAATGCAGCTCCATTCGAAGACTGGTTACCTATGTGCCTTCGTTTTGTTTCTTCATCTGAGAGGCGACATTTAACAAAGTTGGTGGTAATTTTTCTGATGATAATGTCTCAATTGTAGTTACCACAACAATATATGATTCAGGCAAACTCAGCAACAAGATACACGCTGGAGTTTCTTCATCCAGTTTTCCCCCCGACATTTTTATTTGTCTAGCAAGATCATCAAATTTCACAATATGATTCTCCATCGTTTCATTCTCGTTATATTTTATTCCTAAAAACTTTTTCAGGAATATGAGTCTGCTAGACACACCTGCTCTTTCAAATGTTGCAACAAGTTTGTTCCATTTTTCTTTCGCCGTTACACCTTCTCTCACATATTCTAAGTGTGAATCAGCTATGCACTGGGTATTTATGGACTTGGCTTTGTTGTCTTTCTGGTCAAATATCTTTCGTTCTTCTTTGTCAACAGGAGGATCACTTGTAAAACATTCAAGAACACCTTGTTCTAGTAAGACGGCTTCAATTCTAAACTTCCAGATACCAAAATTCCCTCTATGGAATTGGGTAATTGCAAACTTTTCTTCTTTCTTTGAAAACATACTATATTCTTGTTTGTTATTACCTGGGCCCATAACCTTTTATTAATCTCGGAATAATAAATATGTTTTCG
The DNA here is from genome assembly GCA_032362365.1 of Zygogramma bicolorata. Lineage (NCBI taxonomy): Eukaryota > Metazoa > Arthropoda > Insecta > Coleoptera > Chrysomelidae > Zygogramma > Zygogramma bicolorata. The sequence continues at coordinate 403,709 of JAVJAQ010003674.1, forward strand.
ACAAGAAAATCTTTCTGTTTACTCTATTTTGACAGTTTTCTGATATCATCAATTTTCATAAACAACATGGGTATAACTATATAAATAAAACAAACTCCAGCTTGATGGATACAGTACAACGTCAGACGCACGAAAACTCCAATGTACATAGAAGATCAAAGAGCACATGAGCGGCCAACGCTCTGGCTGGGAAATGGTATCATTTTTTAAATGCCATTTTATGTCAAAAATTGCATCAAAATGCACCATTTTTGACGAGGTTTTTCGATGACTTTATTGTGCGTTCTCGAAAACTTTGACGTCTTTTAAAACCGAATAATGAAACCAAAGATAAGCTATTCGTGATCAATTTCCTCTTGTCATCGTGACGACTTTCGTCTGTTCAACACTGAAAATGTTGTGAGTGTAGTTCAATGTTGGGCTTGAGCCTAATCTCCTGCATGAACTGTAGTACTTTGTAGACTCTCGCGAGTACAAGTCCGTGGCCTAGTGCCTGTTTCAGTGGCCGATAGTGTACGACGTTTCTCTCCTTTCAATACAGGGTGGTCATCAATTTTTGGTGTCTTGAATTTGACGGTACTCGATGTTCGACGCGAAAAATCGCGATGTTTGTCGTAGAGATGCTCGGATATGCTTCAAGTCGACCTCGAGAATATACCCAACGTCGGATGTCTCCGAAACGTTGCGAATATTCAGAGAGTCGATGTTCAAGAGCCATTCGAAACCGCCCACCGGCAAATGTTTCATCATGGCCCATTCATAGAGGTTAATGACGTCGAAATACGTCAAGTACTTGGACGGTTTTGAGGGGTCGAACTCGGCAATATACTTCAAGTAGCGCTTGTAACACGGTTGTTAACACCACGAATGCCTCGCTCTATGAATAGCACCATGTCGACGTCTGTGGGAAGATAGATACGCGGTACTGGATAAAGAGCATACAAAACATGCATCGTCATCATTTTTGATGTTAAAGCTCGTTCATTTTTTCTTGATCGGTTCAGGAAGTTCGATGATAGATGAACCGAATCCATTCCCGAATAGCGATTTATTGACATTTATCTCCAAACTCACGATTTTCCTGAAAGACCACCCGTTTTCCCTCCCGCTGAATCCATCCAATTTATTCAAGATATTTCTCTCAACTTATTCCTTGAACCATGCTTTCAAGTCGGTTCCCTGAACGATCATTCATTTCATTTATTTTCAGTGTTGAAATACTTCATTATCACACTCTCATGTTGATCAGCGTAAATTTTGAAAAAGTCTCCAACGAAAGCTGCATTCATTTTCAGCGATATTCTAACCTCCTTCAGAACGTTCTGTTACGATTTTCAAATTTCTCGTGAAGTAAGTTCGATCAATTTGAATTAGCGCGCCCGGTATAACAAAACTATTTTACTAGCGAACGTTGGAGACGGTCTGCTTTTTGCGTGTCTAGGTAAAAAGTATGTTCCTTTGGGAATCTCGTTTGGCACTGGGGTCGAAGATCAACTATGAAAATGCGTACCTAGGAAAAGATTACTTCGACAATAAGTGGGTTATCTTGATGTAATTTCGTTGGAAACGGATATATGCCCTATTGTCTGATTTGGTATTGAAGTAGGTGATTTGGTTTTCATGAAAATTATAGTTTCAATATCTTCAAGTCCAAGTTTGAGGAAATTAAAGTGATCGCATCCTAGAAAACATCTCCTGTAATGTTAGGGAATCGGCTTCAGGAGGTAAAGTTTCCATATTAACACATGAACTTTAAAATGCATTTTTTTGATATCCTGAAATCAAGGCCGAAATAATATTGCAGATGTTTTGAAGGAACAAAATCGTTTATTTTAAATGGGCTCATACTTCCATAGACTTTATTGACAGAGAACATAAAGACGTTTCACGATTTTCTCCCCACCAGTGGGATTTCGGTTGCAATCAAGATAAGTACATGCACGATTTATTTCTTCCATGCGAATTTCGTTTCAAACTATCGTATAGAAATGGTACCGAAGCAATGAGGAGAGACTTTCGCCTATAAAGTGTATTTTCATCAGTTTATTTCTACACAAACGGGATTCAGTTATCATATCTATGCATAGCCTAGTGCTGGGGATATTTTATTATATATATATATATATATATATATATATATATATATATATATATATATATATATATTGTTGAATGTTGTTATTATATTGGTTGATCGAGAGCGTTGAGAGAAGTTCTGTTGTTTTGACATCCTTCAGCGGTAATCAGACTCTTGCAAGAGCGTTCTTTCGGGATCCCACCACGTATTATCTGAGTGTAATTTTTTTAATCTTTATGTTTGTTCTCAATATTTGTAATATATATCGTATCGATCATTGATCAGTGCTGTATTTTGAATCTGTTGTTGTTTAGTGATTTCCCCCTCAGATCAGAGCTAGCTGGTTTTTAAGAAATATCTTGGTGCCCTTTAACTTTTGGCACAACCCACGACCCTTGTAGAATTTTACGAGTAAGCACATTACTTGCCGAACTTAACCTCAGCATTCAAGTGATCTTCTTGTAAATTGAAATACACCCAAGAAGAACGCGTTATAGTTCAATATACGCCGCTTGAATAGGCTGAAAGCGTCGCTGAAAAACTGAAGTACATTTTGTGCTTCAAGTCTATGGTCACCCCTGTAAGAACGCGCCCCTGGAAGGTGGAAATCAAATTCTCCAAGATGACTTGGCTTTTCAAATTTCGCGCCCCTCACGCTACCGAACCCCACCCCTCGACCAGATTTTTTAGGAGATCTTGAAACGCTTTAACATAACCTAATTTTTTTCCGTAGTTTTCTGGGTTTGTGACCTACCACAATCTGAAAAAATGATTTTTTTGATCAGCAAAATTTGAGTTATACCAGAAGTTGCTGACTAATTGGACTTGTTCTATCCAGAAAAAACTGTTTTTCAATAGACGCAGCAGATTGAAAATCTGCCCTTCTACACTTGTACAGATTCCAATACTGATTTTTTTTCTTCAGATTTCAGTAGGTTACAAACCCAGTAAACTACGGATTAAATATCGATCTACCACAAAATAATGTCGTTCGAACAGTACCTGAATTCGTTTGAAGTTTTCTCAAAGTGCGGTATTGAAGAGGAATCTGATATCCGAATGGCTTCTTTCAAGAGTCGTACAAATCGTTTGCTACGTTTTGACCAGAGTTCGGGTTCCGCCCCTCAGGATTTTTTCACCAAAGTTTTTTGATTTCCCCAAATTTCGCAATCATATCATTACTGACGGCGGATATCTCTGCCAGTATTCGGTTTAAGTTAGAAATATGGTGCAAAATACAAGAGTATTTTCCCCACCTATTTCTCGACCACTGGTAGATCGTCTCCGGCTCCATGTTGACCGTCGGAATGTCTGTTGCTTTTTCTTCACCAGACGCAGCTTCTGGATGGGATTTCGTTTGTTGCTAATAAAGCTGCTCGATGACTTCTAGTTTGACGAGTGAGCGAATGCATTTATATCTGCAAAATCAATTATGATGGTTTTTGAAAAATGTCAAGTGTCCAGAGAAAGCATTTTGATCTGAGCCATCAACTCAAAGCTGACGATTCTGCTTAGCCAATCCTTATTTTCTCCATAAACCTCGCCTTCATTCTTCTATCTTTCTAACATTTGTCTTTCATATCATAAAATAACTTGCAAATTTTTTGTTTTTCATCCGCAGATAATGTGTATGAGAAATGAAATTTTTAGGACAATTACAACTCTAATATTTCCTACACGTCATTCGTATTATCATTCATATGATCAGCGAATAAATCAAACAACTCCTGTCGCATGCAATTGACTGCCTCACTGATATCAGGAGAGCCTGGAAAATCAATTCAAAAGTCAGACAATAATAAATAAAATGAGAATCAGTTATGATTTGTCAATGAAAATGATGGTCGAATCCAATACAATGATAGTTATATTTATGAGAAACAAATCACTTTAATTTGCATTCTACTGTAGTGCACCTCGCACAGAATGATATACAACCAGTATTTGAATTATTTAGAATTATTAACCTCAATGTGAACAACCCTTTTTTCGCAGCGAGCACGAGAATTTGTGGTAGATGTTCACAATTTTTGTTGATCGGTGTATAATTAATATAAGAAATTGCAAATGATATAATAAGTGTACTAACATCCAAGAAGATACTCCATTTTACAGATTCAACAAAACACAATTCTACTTTGAGATATATCACTTTGAACACAACGATATTTTTCCAGCGTAAGGCACGACCAACTCCACCTGCTCGAGCGCTCCGTTACAAATGAGATCCAACCCCTAAATTCAACACTTGCAACCTACCGATCCTTGAATGGGTTACCCGAAATACCCCTCTACCTGACCACAGGTTAATGTCCTTGAATGTTAACTTAATTTTTTTGGTTTTTGGCCAGCGATTCAGAATTTGAAACCACTCTGCATCATAGTCAACAACTTGGGTTTCACACGCCTCGTCGAACCCATTAATCATTCGAAAACAAGATCACGGCTCAATTCGAGACCCGCCGACAAATAAGATAAGAGCCGCCTCGAACGTAAACAAGTTCGCGAAACGTCCGGTGAACACCTGCACTTTTGCAGGAATTAACCTATCGCTGAATGAATAGCTAACATGGGAGGAGTGGCAGGACCTCCCGCCTGCCGGACTACCGCTATGACGACATAGGCGTAATCGGCGTACCCACCAAAACCGTCGTACCAAAAAAAAACGACGTACTCGCCAAAATTGTGAAATCTCAATAGTAAATTGGCGGTCAGAAAACACCAATGAACTTGTGTCAGTCATATTTTTCAAAATTGATAGAGATGTCAAAATGACTTTTGATATGCAAAATGGAAACCTTTGCCTTTATAAAACAATAAACAGAATCATCTAGTCTCCCAGGATATTCATGAAATGCAAATATCCCATTTTTTGAAAACCCAAACCTTCATTGTTTCAAGCCATCATTATGAATACACGTAGGTATGGTATTTGTTCAGCATATGTGAGTTTTTATTATATTCACCATTTTCTGAATTTCAAATGGAATGATACGTTATTCGCGCTCTTCCACAAGGAACAACTAAAAGAACAATGATTGCACCCTGAATATACAAATTTGAAAATGTTACAAAACAAATTTCCTTATTACTTCTACCTTCGTCTATGCCTGGTATCCATTGGAAGAGCGTTTCAAAAATAGGAATAGATAATGTCAATGATATTTCTATCGTTTCTGAACATTTCAAATCTAATAAACTATAGATCCATATTATTTGGTAAATATTAATTTTTTCCAATAATTGTGATGAGTAAAAATACATTTTCAAATGAATCTTTGGTGGAACGAACGTATTGTTGGAATATAAAGCCAAAATAATCCGGGTAATTTCGTGAATTTTTTCAATTCTTATTTTTTTAAATGCAAATTCGAACAAAAAAGAAGTCCTGTGTTTTTCAGAGAACACCGCCTTAATCAAGGGACAGGAGACACGAATTAACATTCACTTCGAATTTTTGAAGATTGTAAGCCTCAGGAAAAACCTCTTTCGGTAAGGAGTTCCAAAGCTCAGCTGTTCTATTGAAAAGAGATCCCTGAGCAAGAGAGGTTGGACAGGTCTCTGAATTCACAACAAAGGGGTGGGAATTCTGTACTCGTCGAGTCATCCGTGTAGATATTGCAAAGGGTGGAACGATTGATAGCAATTCGGACTAACGGAAACCAAACTGGTCAGAATTTAATAAACAGTTTTTTTCAAAATATAGGCTTAGGTTCTCCTTGAGAATAATTTCAAGAATTTTACCTAGAATCGGGACAATAGAGATCGGTCGATAATTATTGACAATATTCCCATCACCTTTCTTGAAAATCGGTATAACCTTACTGATTTTAAGTTTTTCCGGAAAAGATCCCCCTACTATACATGCATTGAATAAAAAAGATAATGGATCCACAAGGAAATCGCATAATTCTTTTATTATCCTACTGTTGAGGTGGTAAACATCAACACAATTTGAATTTTTCAATTGATGTATTGCATTGAAAACCTCAGAGTTAGTGACGGGTAAAAGCATGAACGATCCTGGTAGGGATGGTTTCACCGTTTCATGTAGTGAAGGTAGAGATAAATTATTTTCTTCAATTGGCAAATTCGCAATGATAGTATAAGCAATTGTAGTGATTCATTCATTGAATTCGTCAGGTGTAATTTTTTCTGTCATTGGTTGCCGTTTTTTATTCGATTTTTCGTAATTAATGAGCTTCCAACTGTCTTTAATTTTGTTATCTGAAGATTGAATGAAATTATCGCATGCAGTTTTTTTGGCTTCACTGATAGCTTGTCGATATTTATTATTCAGAAATTTGAATGCCTGTTTGTGAATAGGATCGTTTGTTGCATCAAATACAGTTCGCACAGCGTGAACCTTTTCCCTCATATATCTCAGGTTATTTTCAAACCATTCAAATGGTTTCTTTCTGCATAGTGATCTGAGAGACACGGATCAATTACGCCTGTTTTGTAAGAGTCTTCCTCAAGACTACAGAAAATAAAATCAATGCAACTGCCCGAACCATTTCCAACCCTTGGAAATTGGGCAATTGTCGCGTGAAGTCCAAACGAATTTGTGAGACAAACTAAATTGGAAAGATTGGTGGATGGTCTTAAGAAATCAATATTGAAGTCACCCGTCAGTATATTCTTGGTGAAATTCTGAGAAATGTGAAGAAGACATTCTTCGAATTAACTAAAAAGCTAGTACAATCAGTAATGCATGCTGATCTATAGATTGAAATTATTGCAGTATGTGACCGGGTCAGTTCAATTCCACATATTTCAATATCACGCTCAATACAATACTCATCTCATTTTAATTGTTTGAAAACTATACCTTCACGGACATATATGGCCACTCCACCATGTATATATTTAGACCTGCAGAAAAAAGCAGCTAAAGTATAATCAGGAATATTACAAAATTGTAAACAGTCTTGGATGAGCCAATATTTCGAAAGATTCACTTTTGTCTAGGAAAAGAGAAAGTTCATCTAATTTGTTGGGAAGTTTACGAATGTTCAAGTGGAAAATACTCACGAAGTCGGAGTTTCTGTCAATCGTATTGATACTTTCACTATCACTTTTACTCTTTCGTTGGGTTGATTGCTGTTTTTTTAAGAAAAAACTTCCTTGCATGTGCTCCCATAGGCCAAACAGTTGCATCCATAGCTTTATCAAAATTCCCGTGATTCATGGATACAGTGAAAGAGGAATAAAATTCAGGAAACATTGAGTTGATTTTTTCCACTTTAGCTTCTGGGAAGGAGGTCTTTATATCTTGATATAAGTTGTCAGCTGTCGTGGAAGGTTTCAATTTGTAAACATGCAGCAGGCATGTTTTCTCAATTCCTGCAGTAGAACAGTTTTCCATTTTACCAATTAACGGTTTATTCCTGTTGTAATTACGCCACTTACTCGCCGGCTTGTGTTGACTTTTTTTCAAGTCAATAAGTCTTTCACATTCGAGATTCGTTTCTACAGATTGCAAAGCAGCTGCCACTTGTTCCTTGGTAATGGGTTGCTTTTTGGTCAGAGGTGTGGGCTCATCATCGATTTGAGCCCTACCCTTCGTATTTTTCTTCTTATGGGATCCTTTCTTCCATCCATCATTGGATGTGGTGGGGCCACTACTGAAGATGGTGGGGTCATTACTCGGAAGAGCTGGTTCACTGACTTCAGTTTTCGATAAAGATAAATTATTTTCTAGAACTTCAATTTTGAAATTCATCAGCTTAATTCGTTCGCTCATGTGCTGAACCATCTGTTTCAAGATCGCATTCTCCCTCTGCAGTTCTTGACATGATGACCTCGAGCACTCTCCACTACCTGATACTGTCTCTACCAACGAATTTGATGTATTTGGGTTCACATGTTCATCAATTTCAGCCATTGTTCTGGAACAATCACAACATGATAAAATAGCACCTTTTTCAGCGATTGAAGCACGAACTCCACATTTGATGTGCATTGGAGTTTGGCACAGATCACAAGCACTACTGATTTTCAATTTCTCGTTGCATACACTACGGTTTTTGACTGATTCTTTAGCAGCATTCAACGATACCTGTTTACTTTGCGACATCTTGCGGCATCTGTCAAGACATTCAAACAATCACAACGAAGCACTTTGACCAGTTAGGGCCTTTGGGGTGTGGTCTGGACCAAAACAGTCAACTCTTGACCATCAACAGTGACCAAAACATTTGGACGAAATGAATAAACATTTTTTGACGGAGCATCCAAAGACTTTTTGTCTCTGAGTTGCTGCGTTCTGACGAGTTAGGGTATCTCTGGTCAAGATGAATACATTTTATTCCTGAAGGATGCGTTTGTGCTGTTCAATGTAGACGTTTCCGAAGACGTAAAAAGTTTTTTTATGGTGAAAAATATAGATTCGCTGACAAAACACACTGTTATGTGCCCTATTAAACGACATTCGAATTACGAACATTCAGTATATATAAATAATTATTCTGCAATGTTATTTCGAAGGGAATATTTTCGAGCGAATTAGAGTAGCAGTCACGTATATGATAAATAGACATTTTTACGCCCACATACGTGTTTCTTGGTAGAAGTGCATCTTGCTGAAATGACATTAATAATCCTTTGTTTCAAAACGAAATGAAATGTGCAGAAGAGATTCGATTCCCAACTCTGCTATCCAACAGTTGTAAAAATATTCCTCTTTTGCTTTTGTGTGGGAATGATATTTCTGAGCTAATAAAGTAAAATAGTAAGGTCAAGTGAAGTTATTTGGAATTCTCCCTGGTACACAACATCAATTTGGAATCAGGAAGAAGCAGCTGAAAAAATCCACCGAAGATTGAAAGCGGTTCTTCTAACGACAGTCGGCAAGTACCAACTTCTTGGACGAAAACGAGCAACGGAAGTTCCGAATACTGGCAAACAGCTGGCTAACAGGTTAGTTCTCTGGTCAACTGGTCAATCACTTGATAAGAAAAATCACTTTTGTTCAAAAACTCAGTTTTTGTTGTGCTCAGTCAGTCCCTCACATTCAATTAAGCTTTTTCTCTGTGCTAAAATCAAGCCACAATGGCAACTCAAAATAATCCAACCACAACAACAAACCCACCTAATTCTACAGATTACGAGATGTCTTTTCTATGCTCATTAATTCCACGATCATTTGATGGAAATAGAATAGAACTACACGAATTCATCAGTAATTACGACAACGCTAACTCATTTGCAAGTGATCCTCAGAAATCTGCTCTCTTAGCTTTCATAATTTCAAGACTTACGGGTAGTGCTAAAGCTCAACTTTCAGGCAAAGAATATTACAATTGGGGAGAGTTGAAAGATATTTTGAACAAGTTGTACGCTGATAAGAAACATTACAGCCAATTAATGGAAGAATTGAATACGTTGAGGCAAAATTTCAATGAATCAGTCGTTAGTTTTCATGCGAGACTAGATAAACTTGTAACGCGAATAATCAATGTGATAAATGGTCAAAATTATACTGAAAAACAGGAAGTATCGAAACAGTCCGAGATATCGCTTTAAATCGATTCATTCACCATTCTCTTCCAGATATTTCTAGATTTTCACGCTCACAAGGTAGTGATGACTTCAGTGAAGTATTAAATGTCGCTCTAGAAGAAGAAAAAGCACTTCAAATGAATAATCGATTGACAAAACCTCTTGCCTCAAAATTTTGCACAATTTGTAAGCGTGATAATCATTCAACTCGGGATTGTAAGAAGAAAAAAAACATCACCCCCACTCAGAATAATGCTCAATATGCAAGTCCAACTCATAGTAATCCGCAGAATTCAACATTTTCTCAAAAGTTTTGCCGTTATTGCAAGAAAAACGGACATTTAATACAAGAATGTCGAAAACGAGCATTCAATAATAGGAATCGAGATCAAAATGTAAATAACTCCAAACAGATTGAATCAAATCAGATCCATTTAAACTCAAATCTGTCCCAGATCAGCGTCGTACCTGCGGACTCCTGAATCAAACCGACGTAAAAAGTACCGAGTCCAACTCTGAAACAAATCAAAATACAAACCCAATAATGAATCCTAACCATACCTCAGACTCGAATCAAGATCAAATCCGAAACCCAATAACAAACTTCGAATTCATTCCAGTTCCAATGAAAACCCTGTTAGTGTATTGGTAACAAACAGTAACAACTCGTATATAAAAATCAGATGTCAAAATATACAATTCGAACTTCTTATTGATACTGGTGCTAATGTGTCCTTGCTGAAAAGCGATAGGTCGAGGCGAATTAAATACTCCTTCAACCCCAACGAAAAATTGCATGTGTTGTTCTGAAATTGTTGTTCTAAAATTGTTCATTTTCGTTAACCAGCTGACGAACGTCAACCCTCAGAAGTCGAAACTTGTGCGAGCAATGGATCAACGAGGCCTTACATTTTAACGTACCCAGCACGGTGGTCCGGCGAGGATTCGAACCCCGGCCTTCCGCTTGAAAGGCAGATATGCTAACCACTACACTACCGAGACCACCAATTAAGTGGTCTTAACACAAATTCCTCCATTTCAACAGAAGGAACTGTCAAACTCGATTTTCAAGTAAACGAATACAATCTTCCCATAAAATTTCATTATATTAAACAAGATTCAAATATTCCATTTGATGGAATTATTGGAAATGATTTTCTTCTCCAGGAATCAGCTGAAATAAATTTAGCAAACCTCCAATTGAAAATAAAATCAGTACCTTCTTCAATTCGAATGCATGTTGAAATAAACGAAAAATCTGAGAATGAACAGAATCCTTTGATTTTAACCCCCCCCCCCCGATCAGAAACCTTGATACAAATTGATATAATGAATGAAAATATCACTGAAGGTATTTGTCCAGAATTAAAACTTTATGATGGTGTGTATCTAGCAAAATCCATCGTTAAGGTAGAAAATAAAAAAGGTTTCACAACTATCTTGAATACTTTAGATAAATCTATGGTAGTGTGCGATACTAAGATATACTTAGAACCATTTTATGAAACGGAATCTTTTATTTATAACGTCACAGAATCGACAGAGTCCCATGATAGACTTAAAATATCACAGGAAAATTTGAGACTCGACCATCTCAACTCCGAAGAAAAAGAATCAGTATCAGATTTATGTAAAAATTATAATGACATATTTTATTCACCGAATGACACTCTTTCTTGCACAGATGCTATAGAATTTGGGATTGATACCTCTGATCCAACACCAATTTCTACAAAAATCTATCGTTTTCCTGAAGTTCACAAAAAAGAACTAGATGAACAAATCGATAAAATGTCGAAACAAGGGATAATTCGTCCCTCAGTTTCACCTTATAACAGTCCACTATGGATTGTTCCAGAAAAAACCGATGCCTCGAATGAGAAAAAATGGCGAATCGTAGTTGATTACCACAAATTGAATAATGTAACTATTGGCGAATCATACCCATTACCAAATATTGAAGAAATATTGGATCAATTGGGTCATGCAAAATATTTCACAACACTCGACCTTGCATCGGGTTTCCACCAGGTGAAAATGAAGGAATCAGGCCACTACGAATGGACGAGAATGCCATTCGGGATGAAAGCGGCCTCTCAGGTTTTTCAGAGGCTCCTTAATACTATTCTAACAGGACTCCAAGGTTTACAATGTTTTGTTTACCTTGACGACATCGTGATACATGCTAGTTCAATCCAAGAACACACTTTGAAATTGACCTCAGTATTCGATAGATTACGACAGAACACCCTTTTACTTCAGCCAGATGAATGCGAGTTTATGCGTCGTGAGGTAGCATATCTAGGTCACATTATCAATGGAACCGGAGTATCACCAAATCCCGATAAAGTAAGGGCGATATCTGACTATTCTACTCCTAAGAACACTAAGAACATCAAACAGTTTTTGGGCCTTATAGGATACTACAGACGGTTCATTTAAGATTTTGCAAAACACGCAAAACCACTCACAATTCTTCTGGAAAAGGACATGCCATTCGTATGGAACACAAAACAGAAATTAGCGTTTGAATATTTCAAGACAATTCTAATGACTCATCCCATACCACAATTTACAGATTTCTCTAAAGAATTCATATTAACCACAGATTCTTCAAATTTCGCTTTAGAAGCGATACTCTCACAAGGCGAAGTGAATAAAGATCTCGCAATTGCAAACGCGTCCGGGACTTTAAATCAAGCCGAAATAAATTATTCTACCACTGAAAAGGAACTTTTTGCTATTTTATGGGCTACCAATCATTTTCGACCTTATTTATATGGACGTAATTCACCATATATAGCGATCACAGACCCCTGACTTATCTATTCAATTGTAAAAATCCCAGTTCTCGTCTGATAAGATGGAGATTGAAATTAGATGAATATCAATATAAAATAAAATATAAACCAGGTAGAGTAAACTCAAACGTCGACGCACTTTACCGAAACCCCATATACCTTATATAACCAATAGAATCAGAAACTTATGACGACTTCATAAAATTTCATTATACTAATACCAAATTCCCCAATATAAAAAGTATCAATGAAAATATTCTGAAATGTTCTCCAAATATGATTATTTTTTCCAAGGATCTTGATGAAAATAATGATAACTATGAAAACTTAACAGCTCTATTCGATTTCAGTGAATTACCAGAAGATATCACACTTCATGATTTCGTGAAATTAACAAACCCCAAGAATCAGATAACATATTTATTGATCGCAAAACTATATCATTTCGAAAAACTTACATATAAAGATATTTTTATCTCATTGAAAAATATTAGAAAACACTTATTAGAAAATAATATCTATAAAATATATATGAAAAACCCGACAGAAAATAACATAAATTTGAAACAAGATTGAATGAACGAAATGCTAGAATTTCTATTTTCAGAATTTGATAAAGAAGTAATTTTTGTGAATAAACCAAAATTACAACCAGAAACCAAGTCTGAAATAAGAAAAAGTTTCGACGAAAGTCATGTATCATCTGTATCAGGACATTCAGGCTATCTAAGAACATATAAACGAATAAAAGAAAATTATAAATGGCCAGGCATGAAAAAGGACATGAAAAAATTAGTGAAAACATGTCAATCCTGTCAAATGAATAAAACAAATCATAAACCAGGAAAAGCAGCTACGGAAATCACAACAACTTCGGAAAAACCTTTTCAAAGATTAGCTATCGATGTAGTGGGTCCTCTACCCATGACATTCAACGGTAATAAATTCATCATTACCATGAAAGATGATTTGACGAAATTCTCATTTGCAAAAGCCACCCCGAATCACGAAGCGGAAACTGTAGCGAATAGCTTACTCGAGTTTATAACAATTTTCGGAATCCCCGAAAGCATCCTATCTGATCAAGGGAGTGACTTTACCTCCGACCTGATAAAAGAACTGAACAAACTATTCAAAATCAAACATATAATCTCAAGTCCTTATCATCCTCAGACAAACGGAGCATTGGAAAGAAGCCATTTAACTCTGAAAGAGTATTTAAAACACTTTATCAATCGTACACAGTCCGATTGAGATGAATATGTATCTTTAGCAATGTTCACATATAATTGACATATTCACGCTAGTACAAAATTCACACCATATGAATTGATATTCGGTCATAAAGTTTCAGTACCTAATTCTTTGATAGCCAAACCCAAATTCCGATATACATACGATGCATATCGTAATCTAAAACTCAAATTTAATGAGTCTCACGAACTCGCAAGAGAAAATTTACAACAATCCAAAGAAAAGTCAAAGATTTAGTTACCATACTCGACAAAAGTACCAAACCCGGTTTGAGTAAAAGATTATCCCCGAATTATAAAGGTCCTTAGAAAATAATAAGAATAAATGATCACAAAACTGTAGATGTGCAGATAAAACCGAACAAAATGGCCACATACCATGAAAACCTATAGAAACCTTTCTTCTCAGATGAAGATGGACACGAAACCAACGAAAATAGTCCTAGTGCTTCTTATAAGTTTTTTTCCTTTAACCTTTTCCAAAGATAATAATTCCTATAAAATAGAAAATATTAATGATAAGGCAGGTATATTCTACCATAACTTAGGGTTACAACAATATTAAAGCGTTCAATAACTTTTCGAAAAACACTGTCAACTCTCTTCACTTAATTTTTCAAACCCAATCAATAACCGATCACATCGATTTACTTAATCAGTGATAACTGAATTGAATGAAGAATATGATGTAGTCATTCAATCTATTCTATTTTCAGAACAAAATATTTTACATCCTTCAGTAATCACTCCGAAACATTTTAGCATTGAAATGCAAAAAGTACGATTACCATCCGGTGTAGAATTACCATTACCGATTAATGATTACAATTTTGTTTACAAGTACTTTTCAATTTGTTCATTATCAGTAGTTCATAACAGCGAAATTTTGATTTTTGCCATTAAAATACCTTTAGTTTGCTCAACTTACAATCTGTATAAACCAATACCATTACCAGCACAGTTCAATGGAAGCAATATTTATTCATATATTGACCCTACCTATCCCTACTTACTGTTGAGTACAACCAGAACTCATTATTCAAGGCTAAAAGATTTAACATCTTGTCAGGAATTACTTGAAAATGATTTCATTTGTAAAGATCCTATAACCTATTTGACCGTTGAACAACCAGTCTGCGAAGTTTCCATGAGAGTCCAACCAACGAAAGGAATCCCTTCTGATTGTCCTACCAGATCAATAAAATCATATATGGAAATTTGGCATCCCCTCAGTCAAAATAAATGGCTTTTCGTAATGACGAAAAGCACCACAGGTTCAATTACTTGTCAACCATTCAACGGACAGATCATTGATGTCGCCCTGGAAGGCGCAGGGATATTTTCATTGAAACCAAATTGCAAGTGTTATACCTTCTCGACACTTCTAGTAGCCACTTTAAACCAATCTTCAAACTACACAAATTTCATCCCGAAAATCAACATAAACCAAGATCATTGCTGCATTAAAAAATTAGATTTCCTCAGGAGCGAGGAAATGGAACCATTGAAACTGAGTAATCTTAATTTGGACGAGTTACGCCATGCCCAACTCAAATTGAACCAATGTGATGAAATTCTTCAACAGAACCTTAACAAACCGTTCATCATCCAATATGCAAAGTGGTACAATATTTTATTTGGAGTTGTAACTACAATTGCAATTTTAGTATTTGCATACTGCTGCTGCTGTCGCTGCTGTGATTTTCGATGTCTACCTATCGTAGGAAGATTTTGCCCAAAACCAGTCAAATTGGCTGAGATTTGTATCAATAGCCATAATACAGTATGCAATAGTCAAATATTTCCAACATCATTGCAGTTGTCGAATCTGAAGAGAAACGACACCCTCGAAGACATCTCAGCAACACCGTACCAAGACGAACCAGAGCCGAACCTGTTTCCAAGATCCCGCAACACCTTGACGAGTTCAAGAAAATCACTGAAAGTTTAAGTGAAGTGTTACGCATTTAGAGTTTCGATAAATTCATTGAAAAACTCCATCAAAACTCTTGTTCGCGGAGGTGTTATGTAACCTATTAGAATTACGAACATTCAGTATTTATAAATAATTATTCTGCAATGTTATCTCAAAGGAAATATTTTCGAGCAAATTAGAGTAGCATTCACGTATATGATAAATAGAAATTTTTACGCCCACATACGTGATTCTTGGTAGAAGTGCATTTTGCTGGAATGACATTAATAATCCTTTGTTCCAAAACGAAATAAAATGCAGATGAGAATCGTTTCCCAACTCTGCTATGCAACAGTTGTAAAAATATCCTTTTTTTGCTTCTGTGTAAGAATGATATTTCTGAGCTAATAAAGTAAAATAGTAAGGTCAAGTGGAGTTATTTGGAATTCTCCCTGGTACACAACAACACAAAGCATTATCTTCCGATGAACTCACTAGGATATGTTCAGGTTCGTGCGTTCATCCAGAGGAATCGATCGTGAAGGCACTAGATCCTCTGCGGATCTTTTCTTATTTTGAATAGAATGCGATTATGCCAAAGAAAACAGGAATAACTAATATATTTTTTATCAAATGGGTCCAACAACATTGTTCCCTCACTTTGAAAGCATACCATCGTTTTTTTTTCGATTATCCATGGTTGATTCGAATTAACTATGTTTCTACCTATCACCATTCGACATAAGACAATGGTACGTAGTATGTGAGGATCTAGAATATTTCGTGAGTGAAACAGTTCAGTTTGATGTACTTTGTCTGAGTGAAACCTTACTCACTATCAAAGATATTACTCCAACAACTTTGAGTGACTTAAACCGGTACTCACGTGTACTTGGGTGTAAAATTCACTTCTTCTAAGGAATTGGGAAATGTAACAAGCATTAAAGCCAAAAGCTGTTGGTGCTTTATTTCCTGCCATGGCCTGAGCTAAGATAGACACCTGGTATCCAAGAAAAAAGTTATTTGATTATTATCCCGCAGCACTATAAATAATTGTGTTGCAGTATGGGCACTCCGCTATTTGGATATACTACGGTACAAATTCTGTTTCTAGAGAGATTACTGTCAGTAGTTTGCTCCCCTCCTGAGTATGTTATACGAGTTGAAATGGGAAGAGTTGAATATGAGTAAAATGTCTTCAAAATGAGTTGAAATTGGCTGGCCCAATTACCCGTTATCCAAAACTTCATCTCGATCAACAACTCTTATTGAAATTACGCGTGAAATTGAACGAATCTGATCAAGCATTGGCAAGTCGTTGTTCTTCATTGTCTTTATACTGTACTTTCATATCAACCACAGCAAAGAAGAGTTACCTATTGCTGAAATTGCCCATACAAGTTAGCAGTAACATAAACACCATAAAAATCGTAATGCAGTTGATGATGCGTGAAAAAAATAAAAGATAACATATCTGTTCAGTGTAGTATAAACTCGATTGTAAATAAACTGAAGAAAAAAAGATTTGCTAATGGCCACATTTCGTCCTCCCAATAAAAACGTTAAGGCTACATCTGGAACTGGATCCAGCGCCGTAGAAGTTTGTAGGCCTACTTGGTTTGCGATCGAAAAAATGGCAGGATTTTTACACGGCACATGTGAACTTTCGAAACTATCACCAGTAGCAAGTCAGAGCAACGCAAAATCTTTCCTGATCAGGAATCGCCTCTCTCATATTGGTATCGACGGAAGCACCGACGTGACACCTCTGTTAATGTGCTAGTGAAGTTGTGTGTAATTTTACGTAGTTTTATAAAAAGGAATAATTCTCAAAGTGTTTCCTGTCATAAAACTTGGTGCATCCTTCACTTCCATGTAAGTGATTTTTATTAGCTACTACAGTATATATTGCTATTTCGATAATAAACATTGGTATAAACTATTTTGAGTGTGCCCTATCAGTTGATCCTTAAGTCTCCACCGTTGCCGGCTCTCTAGGCTCTTACCTCCGTCCATCAGCTGGTTATTAGTTTGTTTTCCAATTCAATATGTCAGATACCTGCCAGTGCTGTACCCTCCGAATAACTACTCAGCAGTTGGAAATATCACGTGACACGTGCTCTAAAAAATCTCACGCCTCATGCATGAACGTTTCACCATCAGAGGTTCATGTATTATTCGACTCAAGTGAGAAATGGTTCTGTAATGGCTGTTTTTGCAACCCGAAGAGATCAAGAGATGAGAAATCGCCTTCTCATTCCACTAGGGTTCCCCGTGTTGAACCCCCTTCCAGCTACGATGAACCCCTCACCACGAAACATTTTGCCCAGCTCATGTCCGAGATCAAAAAAATGTCACAGACTCAAAGTTCTCTCGTTCAGGCTCAAAAGTCTTAGGCTGCTGACGTCTGCACTGATAATTAATATCAAAAAGCTTTGAATGAAGATACACCCTATTAATGGATTCCGATATATTGAAAGTGAACGATAATATGATACAGGAATGCGATACCAGAATATGCCACTCAGAGAATATTTCCAAAGCTGTTTTGAACTCATTAGACTCCATCAAATCTGAAGTCGATAACGTCAAAACCAACTCGACGCTCCTTGCCCTAGCCCACTCAAAGGACTCTCTCAAAAAAGAAAAAACATACTGGTGTTTGGCCTAGCTGAAGAGTCTACTGTTGAAGATTTCAATATCGTAACTGATATCATCAACTTTCTGCTGACCTGCCACAAAAATGAAGCACCAGCATTCAGATTAACACATATTCATCGACTCGGTCAAGTTTCTGGGGATAAACCAAGACCCGTTAAAGTCTCATTCGACGATGGTCTCGTACCCAAGTTCTTGCTTCGTCGCAAGGCATCATTGAAAAACAATACAGCATTCAGATCTCTCATTTTGAAAAATGATTCCTCTCCCTCTCAGAGACCTTTCCTTGATTCCGTCAGGAAGCAATCAGCGTCACGCCAAGCAAACAGTGAGGAAAACCTGACAATAAAATATCTGAAGGGGATTCCAACTATTGTCAACATCAATAGTATAACAAGCTCTAGGAGTATACTTGTTATCACTTCGAGTTCAACGTTGCCCATTATACAAGATACCACCAGTAACATGCCAGTGGAGATTCCCATCTCCCAATCGTAGCAACCAGTGACTAGTTTACATCATTCTCTCAATAATAGCACCAAAATCATCGAGTGTCATTTTCAAAATGTTCGTGGGCTCAACACCAAAACACATGAAATATTGCTATCTGCACTGATAAGTGATTGTGACGTCATTTGCCTTTGTGAAACCTGGTTAAATTCTAACGTGGCTAACAGTGAAATTTTTTCTGTCACATCTACTGTTCATCGTCAAGACCGGAATTTCCTTGCTATGAATAAATCGCGAGGTGGTGGAGTACTTATAGCTGTGAATAATCCGAACTTCATCGTGGAAAGACTGAATATCCATCAATTAAACTCAACCTGCCTATCGATCGATGCAGTAGGGTACAAATTATTCATGGGTTATTATGTAATATGTCTGTTTGTCATTTATATTCCACCTGACACAACAGACAACCCAGAGGTAGCGGGTGATATTATTTCATCGATGCTGATATACATTTTCATATCATGATTCCATTATTGAATAGTTGAACTGAGTACACAAGTGAATGATGTTCAATTGAAGATTTCACAAGTCCAGCCAACAACTGTGTTCCATTGATTTTTCAAAAAGGAATGGATAGACACAAAAAACGTGTGATTGAATATATTTCACTTTCTTCCCTTTTCTGCCCCTTCTGATTATATTCACATGAAAACAATATTTTCGCAGTATTACAACTTGTACTGAATATGCTTACAGTTGCCTATGAGGTGTTTACTTATGAAATAAACCTTAAGTGAAAACCTTACAGACAACTGTATATCATTCAATCATCACAACTTGAACTAGTATTATCATGCGAATTCATAGGGCATGAATTATGGGAATATACAGTGTATTCCAACAAACGCAAATTATCGGTTTAACATGAGATACCACGCAAATTATGATTTGTTTCAGCTTCGGGTACTTCCTATTCCATAGATAAACTATGAGAAATGTGTCACTGATGCGCAGTTTATATTTAGCCCCGTTCAACAGTTATGGGTAGACTTCTTTCTACGTACACACCGTTCACTTATCAATAGATTCATTAACTCGAGATCACTGCGCTACTTTCTAGGATACATAAAAATGATATTTTTTCATGTACAGATTCGTACAAAAAAGAAACTATAATGTTCAGAGAACACTGCGTGAATGAAGTAACAGGAGATACGACTTATCATTAACTTTCAATTTCTGGATTTTTTAAACGTCAGGAGAAACCTCCCTTGGCAAGGAGTTTCGAAATTCAGATGTTCTATTGAAGAAATATCGCTGAGCAAGAGAGGTTCGACTGGTCTTCAAGCTCAAAACAAAGGGGTGGTAATTTGACATAGGTAGAGTTATTGATGAATAAGTCATGCCAGTCTTAGATTTTGACACTACGTTCCGAAAATTGCAATTTCATTGAACGTTTTCGAAAATAGGCTTGAAGAAGGAGGCAGACTATCTTCCGAATCGTCGCCAAGAAAAAGAATAAATTTGTTGCTCAAATCTCCGAATTCCTATAAGAACGATAAGTAACGGGCAAAATACTCATTAAATTTTGCATTTTTTCAATATTACAGTTACGTATCGGGAAAAATATACCAATTTGCCCTAAAAACAGATTTTATGAAAGCTTCACTTTTTTCCTCTCGTTTCCCAAGAAAAACAAAAATGGTAATAATAATAATAATAATACTTTTATTATCCACCAGTACGTTACATCTAGATAGTAGCGAGTTTAATGATGAATAAAAGGTAGCTCTGGTTCAGAATGTGAGAGAGAAACTTTCACTTCTCTTCTTCTACCAGCGCCAATAAATTATACACTAAATTTAAATGTTCACGGCGGCAAGCAAGGTTGATGAAAAAGGAGAATCGAGAGAAAAAAACAATGGATAAATAAATGAAAAATATAAATATGCAGTGACAAAGGAAGATAGAGATAGAGGAGAGAAAAAGAGAAGGAAGGGGGTCAAGTCAAGGAATGGAGCAGATAATTTCGCTGGTATTGTATTGACTAATCCAAAAATACAATGAGAAGAAAACAGTTACGCAACACATATAGGTAGGTACATTATCTAACATTGAAATCAATAAATAGAGAGGTAAAGTGCTAATTTGGTTGGTTTTTCAATAAAATAGTTTTGAATTTCATTTTGAAGGAGTTGATCGTTAATGCCAAAAGAGAACAATCTAGAGTATACAAGTTGTTGATAACGGTGGCCGCATTGGAGCTGAAAGATCGTTTGTATATTTCTTTTTTGTACGTAGGAATTGTGAGAGTTGTAGGACGACGAATATTAAAATTGTGAATGTCTGTTCTATAAGAAAGCTAACAATGAAGGTAAGGAGGAGTTTTGAATCTCAAGACATTATAAAACATACAAGCCATGTGTAGATGACGTCTATTATACATGTTGAGCCAAACAAGTTCTTTGAGTTTGCATTTGAGTTGAATTGTTCTCATTTTTATGCCATAAATAACTCTAATACACGAGTTTTGTAATTTTTGAATTCTACTAGAGTCATTAAGTTTCAGACATGGCCCATAAACTACATCACAGTGGTTAAAATTTGACACTACTAATGCATCACAAAGCATTTTTTCTTGTATCATGGTTCAAGAAAAGTATTTGTGAATATATCAGTTTCAGTGACCCATATGCGATTCTGAGCTTCTGTGTGACATGTTCTGTAAAATATAACTCAGTGTCCATTATCAAACCTGAATTCTAATAGCTGGATTTAGAGGGAATGGTAGAGTGGCCAATTCGCAAGTCTAAAATGGGTAGAATATCATTTCTAACACTGTCTGGACAAAAAATCAATGCACAAGATTTATTGGGGTAAACTTCAAGTAAATGTTTGATTGATATTGTAAATAATGCGTCTAGGTCGGAGTTTATGGGATTATTTGCCACAGCTGTATTAAAATGTTCAAATGTGAAGTGAACTTGACTGTCGTCAGCGTAAAAGTGATAGCCAACATGTTGCAATACATTACTGAAATTTGATTTATACAGGGTGTTCAGAAGTGGACCTAGTATGCTACCTTGTGGAACGCCAGACAAGACTACTCTCAGCGGAGATATTTGGTCATCTACTTGAACGCTCTGAAATCTATTGGATAGATAAGATGATAACATATTACAGATGGACTCACTGAATCCATAGTAGTGGAACAGACAGTAAAATTTGGTGATTTATTATATCGAATGCTTTAGAATAGTTTAGTAAAACTAAAACACATATTTCACCGCCATCTTGAGCTTTAAGGATATCATCTACAATACCAGAAAGTGCTGTTGCACAATTGTAGCTGTAGATTGTTTGAGAGGCAATATCTTATTTTTTTCTAAGAAGATCCCTATTTGTGACTCCATAATTTTTTATAATATTTTTGATAATTTATGTAGCACACTGATACATCGAAGATCGTTAAAAGTTTCCGGATTTCTTACTTTCGGTAGAGGAATGACTTTTGCTCTTTTCCAAGAATTTGGAAAAATATTTTTCTCCAGACAGACATTCAAAATATGTGTGATTATTGGAATCAAGAATGGACAAGATAATTGAATGATAGATATATTTATATTATCAGTACCCATTGCTTTAGTTTTTTTGTTACAAATGATATCATTAATAATCTCATTATTTATGGGAGTGAAAGTGAAAGGGGAAGAAATTCCTTCTTTGACATTTTTGGAGTAAAAGTTGATTGATTCTTGAATAATGAATTGGCTAGAAAGTCATTGAAATCATTTGCATATCGTAGATGTTCAGAAAGAGCATTAGTAACAATAATTTTTTTGAGTTCGGTCCATTTTTCTTTCATGTCACTATTTTGCAGTTTGAAATTCAGATAAGCCTTTTTTTCAGACTTTATTGCAGCAGTTGTAAAGTTACGTAGTTGTTTATAGTAATCCGGGTATTTTGTAACCGAGTAGTTTTATATTTATGTAATGCCCTATCACGTAATTTCTGCATGAATTTCACATTTTCGGTTATCCAAGGCGAGTAGCCATGTCTCCTATTTGGGTAGAAGAATCTCATAGGTGCATGAATATCTAACAAGGTAGTTAAATAGTCATTCAGTAAGAGGACTTCGGTATGTACATCATCAGATTCATATATATTGTGCCAGGGTAAATGTATGAGGTCTCTATTGAACTGTTCATGGTTTATATCTTTGATTGGTCTGTAAATAATTTTCTCGTTTGTGTCAGCAGTAACACAGTTCAATTTAAATTTGCAATGAATCACAAAGTGATCGGAGGTTTGTAAATTTTCTACTGTTGGTTCGCAATGTTCGGATTGTATATTTGTAATAATCAAATCAAGCAATGTTTCCTGAAGTTCCAGATATGCGCGTTGATTGGTCCAACAATTGTTGAAATTGAATGAGTCAATGATTGAGTTAAAAGAAGATGTGAAATTGAAGTTGATATTGAGCATGTCAATGTTGAAGTCACCGACACACACAATGTTATTATAATCGAAAAAAATATTAGAAAAAAGATCTTCTATCTGATCAAGAAACAAGACTTGATCTGACTTCGGCGGTCTATAGATTGTTCCTATTGCTATAACATACCTTTTCATAATATGGACAGTTACCCATATATATATATATATATATTGTTGTTGTTGTTGTTCTGAAATTGTTCGTTCCGTTAACCAGCTGACGAACGTCAACCCTCAGAAGTCGAAACTTGTGCGAGCAATGGATCAACGAGGCCTTACCTTTTAACGTGCGATTACCCAGCACGGGTATATATATATATATATATATATATACTCGAAAATTTCCGTACTGTCGTGACAGACTACGTTATACCTTCATTAATTTTTGATGTATACTCCAACTCCCCCTCCTCTCGTGGACCTGTTAATTCGAACAAAGCTATAGCCATCAATATGTACATATTCTGTATCCAGGGCAGTACATAACCATGTTTCTGTTACTCCTACAATATCCCAATCATTATCACAGACCCATGTCATAAATTCCGTGAAATTAGAAGTTAAAGATCTAACATAAGCGTGTGCAATTTTCAGAATTTGAGGCATTGCCTACTCCAGTCCTACAGAAAGAGAAGAAAAAATGAGAGAAAAAAAGTAAACAATTAACTGAACAGGGTATGAAGAGAATCAAGAAAAAAGTATTGAACAATGATCATCAACAAGTTATACGCATTTCATCAGCTCCTGATTTAACACTTTGCAAAGTACAATCAAAATTATTGGAAGAAAAAAAGAAATACCTATTATGTATTCAGCATCAAGTCAATAAAGAATAAACTTACTCAAGGTTTTCCAAAAAAAAACAAATTATTTAGGTGGTGCGTTTTCAATAATATCTCATCCAAAAATGATTCATCATATAGCAGTACAGCAGTACCCACTCAAAATGATATTAATAAATCGAAATCTGCCATTTTATTATTCATCAAAAAATAATTAATTCTATACCACGCATTTTGCAGCAAAGAAATATAACTACCTAGATAATAGTAATGAATAGCCAATGATTTATAACTAAGAAGATTGCTGAAAGCAACAATTCACAAAAAAAAACAACTGAAAATACCAAATCGTGTGGGTTTCAATAACAATAACGCAGCATGAAATGCATCACAGATCACAGAAAAAAAGGCCATCAGTCCTAATTCTCTATTAGCGCGAAATTTCCACTAGCCCAACTCAAGCTAAGTGTTCAATGTCACTTACGATTCTTTAGAACAGCTGCGCGCTGAGCAAGGTCACTGAACCGAACCAGGACTGGAGGAGGCTTTTGAGCCGAGTTGTTCCTATTCGAGTCCCTGTACGGTACTCTGCGACATCTCTTTATATTTTTGTCACTGAAGGATTTCATATTGAGTTTGTCACGTAGAAGTCCTGTTATAACTGCTTTCAGGTCTTCGGTTTCGTTTCCTTGCAAACCGAAAATCATAACATTTTTGGATCTTGAATACTGCTCATTATCCATACAAAGTTTTCAGTTGTAGAATGTCTTTTTCTAAGTTGCTTACCATTTTGTCATATTTATTGGTGATATTATTTATGATCTTAACGGCGATATCTCGCAAGTATTCTTCTTTTATAGTGTTTTTGATTTAATCTTCCATAATTTCGGCCATTTCTTCCAAATCCCGTCTTGACAGAACCATGATGCCAGGCTAGGTATTTATAGGTTAATTTGTGTACTTTTACTTCAACTCCTTGAGATATGCACAGTTTGATGCAAAATATACTTGCTGACTAATGAACTGGGTTAAGGGCCGGTTTTATCATCCTCTTGTCAAGTGATTGATAAAGTGACTACTAGTCGACGTCGACTACTAGTTGAAATTCGTAGACAGTTTTACAATATTTTGTCGAGCGTTAGTCACTAGACAACTAGTTTTGTTGCAAACCTTAGACCATTTGACATATTTTTGACAATAACTGTTCTTTTCGTTTCCGTTTCGTGAGTTTCATTGGAAAGGTGATTCGGTTTGTGAAAATGGCTTCGAAAAAAAATTCTGATAACGTTTAATTGAAAAAAGAACGCGGTAAAATTTTCTTGCAGAAAGAAGTTGATTGCCTGTTGCATTCAGTAGAAAAACATGCTGCAATCATTGAAAATAAGGTATCAGATGCCGTAACTTGTTTGCTCTTTCATGCTGATAGCATTCTTGAGTGGGTTACGAGGGAGATTACAAATATAATATGCATGTTGCCACAGTATGCCCCATACTTACATTTGAGACATACATATGATTGAGGCTCAAGAAAAATTTTTGGACTTTCAACATACTTGGAATATTGAACAAGTCACAATACCACCATCAGGGGATGTTTTGGTGGTGCTGCAAACTGAAATGTCTTCTCTAATAACAATTATTTCAGGCAATGTTTATTACCATAGGCAGGGAAGAAACTAGAAACATATGGTAATGAAAATTGCTAAAGAATGAGAATTCAGCATCACCCAAATATTTCTTGGTTTTTATACAAAATTATTCCATAAAGACTCAAATCAATCATACATTTATTGAAGCTTTGTTTCACAATCACATAAGATAAAAAAACATACCATCCTAAAATACTGGCTGTTTCAACAGGCCAAACAAACATAAAAAAGTCAATATATATACAAACTAGGCAATGTTAGTATATAAAACAAATGCACAATGGCCTGCAATGTTCACTTTAAGATGCACCAGCCTAATTACCTTTTTTTTGAATAACAAAAACTACATCAGTTTCAGCTGATATTAGCTCCAATGTTCAAGACCATAGGAAATTAGTATCAAGAGAGACTGTTTGTTTCAACCGAAGAAGTACATACTAACAAAACATTGAAACTTTCTCAAATATTTTAAAGTGAACATCATTTACTTTTCCATTATGAATTTTATTTCCATTATTAACATTAATTTTTTTCAATACTCAATGAGATTGTGAGGCTTATAAACTGTACAAAAACAAACTAGAGCCACAATAGAGACAACAATATGGAAAATTATACAGGAGAAATGGATAATATTTCCCTTTGATTGGGAGGGAAGAAGAATATCAAGTGGTTTGGCGCTCGACTCATCACTCAGAAATCTCTTTAAAGAATTTCGGTATACTACTGTAGAATAACTCTGCCATTCATGGTTGACAAGACTGATTCTACATATGATTTGGTGATGAAACTGAATGCCTTACCAATGAATAACTTAACATTATAAAAGAGCAGTAAACCAATCATCAATTATTGCTTGTCTGATAGCATATCTCATATTAATATTCAAGTCTCCGTAATTAGGTTCAATCATTATATCATCTTCTGGATCAACAGCTGGTATATCAACAGCAGGATCTACTGGAAGGACTTCCTCTCTATATTTACAGGCTCTATTATGTAACACAGCACATGCTACAATATAATAATCTATTTTAAAAACTGTATTGGAAGAAACCCGAATACCTATTGATAAAATGGGAAATCGTCGTTTCCATACTCCAAATAGTCTTTCAACAGATTGTCTAGTTCTTATCAGAGATTCGTTAAAGAGATTTTCTTCGGGCAATATTGGATTAGCTAAAGGAGTTATAATATATTGCCTACATTCATAACCTGCATCTCCAATGAGCAAATTGTCCCCAAATTCTCTAGCCTCAAACCTATGTCTGATGCGTGAAGCATCAAAAACAGTTTGATCGTGAGACGATCCTGGCCATCTTGTAACAATATCTAAAATTTCCAAAGGGCCTCCAACTACTTGAACATTTTTGGAAAAAATAGTTTTTGTGGTTACGATACACTTCTGCTGCATCACCCCCTGAAATAATAAATCAATATGCCATGTTAGTGCACTGGTTGATGTTCATTCTAAGATCAGGGGCCATATTTTTATGTTGGCTCCTATGCAAGGGCGAAACGAATCAGTGATATGACCTGAACCCTAGCTTGAGTAATCTCTGAGAATCATCTATGTTTTGTTCACAGAAGCCAGGTTATTGGCAATTAGTAAATAATAGTATATTATTCAATGAGCGTATAATGATGGTATTATTCACGAGGCCACAGAGAGAATAATAGCCATCATACAAGAGTAGAATACTATAGTCCATGACTATTGTATAAACCATACATTTAGAGACCAATATTGGAAAGGAAATAACAATGACATCAAAAAATTCGACAAAAATATTCAAAATGCATTCAAGAATGACTATATCCACCAATCACTGTGAATAATGAAATTATTATTCAGTACCATCAATACGTTACCGTATTTCTTGAAGAAATTCATGCATTATGAATATTTTATATAATAGTCGTAGACAAAATAGTAAATACTGTATTATTAAGAAAACTATTATATTGTTACGAATATGAAACCCTTTCTCTAAGCTCATCGTCTGTCACCGCGATTCATCGAGAATGTTACAGAGAGATACCAACAGCATTTGTTCACACACGAAAGAAAAAAAACATCGCGAAAGTTCTAGAAATGTCGAAGTGCGTTCACATACGGAAAATTCCAGAACCATGGACCTATATATAGCGGACGGGGAGCAGAGTACGAGTCCAGTTGATTATATTACAGATAGCAATCAAGTGAATAAATATGCAAACAGTAATAATTATTTATTGAGCTGTGAATTTGTTGTTAGTGATTTGTTGAGTGAATTGCAATAAACTTGTTGGATTTTGCCATACCAATTGTCACTTTATTATCAAACCCACAGTAAAAACGTAACAATATACTTCACCTGGTGACTGAATTCTCACATGTGTGCAATCTATTGCCCCAATGACACGTGGAAATTGGGCCATGTCAAAAAAATTTCTCACTATGTTATGTAGATCTTCATCAATAGCTGGCATTTTTATGTAATGGGGTCTCAAACTAACTAAAGCAACTGAAACTTTGAGAACTATTTGACATGCAGTTGCTTTACTGATTCCAATGAAATCACCTACAGTAATAAGGAAAGATCCTGTTGCGAAAAATATCAGAGTCAATAGTAAACGGTTCAGTGGTGAAACAGCATTATTTTCAGAATGAAAAAAAATCCAAATTACTACATTATATACAATAATTATATAGGCCCTCAAGTTGCTCATTATCTTTGACTTTTATACAGACAGAAGATTGAGTGCATACTTATGTATCAAGACCTGAGACCTAGTATCAAAATTAAATTTCACAAGGTAGATTTCGAGAAGAGTCTGTGAAGGTTAACCAAATGTAATTCTTTTCCATATTCAGGTAAAAGGAAGCAGTTTTTTTCTGCTTATAGTTGTGTTGTGTTGTAACCTGGTCACTAGAAGTATTCAACTAAGTAGGTAGCTCATGATGAACCTGTGCGTAACTATCCCATGTATGAGAATAACTTCATACTCAACCCTAGTACTGACCTGCCAGTTGCTGTTTCGATTTGAGGCTTGATTTTTTCTAACACAGTAGTAACCGTTTCCTTTTTCAACCGAAACCGAAAGAAGAATTGATCATTATTCCATAAATCGAAATGATTCACCCTTTCTCTGATTACTTTCGGTCTCCTAGGTCGTGGAATGAAATTAAAAATATCTTCCTCCTCGTCGGATATGAAGTCGAAATTGGCAAACATCGTTGAACCGGTTGAACTCTGAAATATTGCAACAAAAAAAGTCGTCTATACTATTAGATCAATTTTTCAACAACCACTTGTAAAGGTCGACTAGAGCAGAATCCGCTAGTCATTTCAACTATCAGTCGAGGTGGTAATTTTCGTCAACAAAAGATTGTAAAACGCCAAACCGGTTGTCAACTGATTGTCACATGTCGACTACCACTCGACTAGAGGTGGTAAAACCGGCCCTAACACACTAAACTGGTGATTATTACACTTCACTGTTGGTTTTAACGAAATTTATTCAGAGCGTGACATATTATGTGTACTACTCGGCAGCTATGAATCATCGACATCATCAACAATAGATTCCAGAACATTTCTGCCCCTCAACAAACATTCAAAAAATAGGAAAAGTTACTCCCGACATCTGAATATTAGAAAAAGATAGGCTTTGTTTCAGAAGAGACATGCCGCCTGGATTTTCTCAGCATTAAATTTCATCAAGTTGATCTCCCATTCTATTGTTTCCGCCAAGTTATCGTTTGTACTATTGACGCCAATGCCTCTCTGAATTCTTGTTTCTCGTGTTGACATGGTGACTCTGGAAGAAAAACTACTACGGAGAGTAGGTACTGTTGTCCGCAAAACTATGCACTGAACAAGACGTTCTCTTCAGCAAATCATCAATAAAAAGCAGAAACAAAGTGGGCGCCAGAACTGAACCTTGTGTAATACCTGCATTTATTCAGAGAATATCTGAGGATGCTCCATCAACAACCACATATAGACAACCTATCAGACAAGAAACTCTTCAATAAAGCACAAGATTGAGGAGGTGAAACATAAGCTGGTAGTTTAGAAAGGAGACCCCGATGCCAAACTCGACCAAACGCTTTTAAAATGTCGAATGCAACAGCTAACGAATTTTTTGATGGAATGCTGCCAAATATGTGTAAAACATACACCAATAAGTAACTGGTTGATCTTTGATGGCGAAATCCGTATTGTCAATCATAAATTTTTCCTTATTTCTCCAGATATTTGAAAATATTTTTTAATTGCGTTTTCCATGACTTTTGAAATAATAGAAAGCAATAGGTCTATAATTAGTTTTCTTCATGTTTTTAGGATTTGTCTGAACTTTGGCTGTTCTCCAGGACTCAGGAAAAAAAGTTATACGAAAGGTTGAACAATTCGTTAAGTACCGGTGTCAATTCGGAGGCACACACTTCAAGAACAATTGCAGGGATTCCATTTATATTAGGGGTCATTAAAATAGCTCTCATATTTCAATGATAATGATGATTTTCGCAATTTTTTCAGTGTCGGTATGATTTTAACAATTCGAAGGAAATATCTGCGGCATGCAGACAAATTATTCATCATTATAATAAAATGAGTATATCAGAAAGCGAGACATTACACATGAATATTGAAAATAATGATTTGGAGAAAATGATAACAAATACGTGGATTTTTCAAGGTTTCCGTTCTTCCACCAGCGGCAGGAAGTGTTTGGAGAACCCAATGAGATCACGAATGAAAACACGACGACCTAATATTAAATATATAATACATTCTGAAAAATAGAAAGGAAAAACAGAGACTGTTATGGAGGATGATAAGACAAAAAGACAATCAGAAGGATGAGAAGCCGGGAGAAGATAAAAAAAAATCGGAAACCTACTAGGATCTCTGAATATCCATTGAAAGTCATTGACGAGCCGCGTTGCGCATACAAAACATCGTGCCAAGTGTATGAAGACAGAGATTGCGGATAATGTGATGTTCCTGGAAAGTGATACTGAACATTTTGATTGATTTCCATTTCACTCGATAGTTTGGAATTTGTGGATGTTCATCACATATGATATTGACAAAAATTTGTTTTGTCAACTTCAAATAGAACCATTGATTGCAAACAGTAATTCCTCTGTATCTGAACTCCAAATACAAGAGATTTCTTCCACAACTGCTTTGGGTGAACTCATAAAAGGGATAAGAGAGGCATGTGCAGGTCATTGGCAATCAGTACTTGAATACTGTACACTAAGTAGTTCACAAAACCGTCACACCTGGCCCACTATACAATAGCTTCTTCAGGAGTGTTGTGTACTGCCTAACGTGACCTAATCCAACAACTTCACGAAATAATCTGCTATCTTGAACATGTTCAATTCCCAATGTATGCGATAATTTTTTTCATTGTTTCCCACCTAGGATATGTTATATGAACAGGTGTCGCCCATTCAAACACCTAAGGAACCATTATATGTTAGATGGAATATTTTCCATATAGTGACCTGAATCGTTGTGGATCACCTATATAATAAACAATACCTCATTGTCAAATGTACCTGTATCTTCGACAGTCATCAATCTCAATTTCAAAAATACCTCAAAATGCATTGAAGGTAATGAAGGATGATGAACTACCTGCCTCAAAACAATATGCATTATCAAATTGAATTTTTGCCAACTGTCATTTCCGACCCATATGTACCTGACTGTTAATGATGGGCCTTTCTTGGGGAAGATTGGTGGGGCATGCAATGGTTTTCACCATTTACACCCAGATTAAAAATCTACCTACTAGTCAAATGAAGGACATTTCTCAAACCAGTCGAGAACTATTATTGTGAGTATCAGTGTAAGGATAGCTGAAACAATGAGTGTACAATCAAAAAACGAAGTATTTCATGATGAAAAGTTAAGTGACAAGTTTGTGATTTTTGCCAGAAGCCGCTGTCTGTCCAACAAATGAACCACGAAAATGAAAGAACGAGTTGCGGCAGGTATATCAGGGACGAAATACACGGAAGGGGTCTGGAAGCACCTCACAAGCTGTGATGGCCAACCGATTAGACACTGCCTCGCTGAGCCTTACAACTTGGTGGAAAAGCTACCCCAGATGGCTTAGCACTTCGAAAATAAACATTGTCCTATTTATTTCGTTCTCAATAGTTCTGTAACCACACACTTCGATTTGGAGGGCGAGTATAAGTATTTTCTAGTCAGGAATGCGTTTTTCGGGCTGGAGCGGAGTGTTCAGAAGGAGTTTGGCGACATCAGTTTTCCCTGTGTAGCAATAAAGCGATTTTCGCTGGCAAAAACACTCTAGATTTCGGTGTACGATGAGCGTGAAAAGATAAACTTAGGAATCGTATATTCCCCCGAAAGAAATAATCATATTGACACAAAAGATGTTGCTTATCAAAGTATATTTGGAACAGGTAGGAACAGAGAGTTGGGACAGTTTTGGATATGTATGATGGATAACATGCAGACGCCCGTTCCTTCTGGTAAGATATAAATGTATCTAGTTTCGTTGAAATGAGTGAAAGTTTTTTCAGGAAATACTAAGAATATACTTTTTATGGTATAAAATATAACTTTTTATGATATTTCAATCAAATGCAAAGGGTTGATAGACATGGCTAATCATTGCGATTTATCAATGAACTAGTTCTTTTTCATGCGTTCATTTCACTATTTTATATTTTCTTTCATCTCTATTGTTCTATTACCTTCCTTAGGAAAAAGTATATTTTCTATTCGAATTCGAGAACGATTTATGGTCATACATAATCAAAAATTTAATGAGAAAGCAATATTTGTCTATCCTTTTTGAAATTTGAATCGATATGCAGATTGTCGAAATTATTTATGACTTTTTGATGAAAAATCATGCTAGAACAGATTGTACCTAATCTCCGAAAAAAAAGTGACTAATATTTACTTTCCTGTAAGAAAGTATTATTTACAGTTGATATATATATAAATATATATATATATATATATATATATATATATATATATATATATATATATATATATATATATATATATACGGTAACTGAAAAGTCGAGTCATATCAATTCCTCAGCAACATAGTTCTCATGACAAACTGTTTTTTTTTTTCGGTTTTCCGCTTGAAAATTCCAGCCACGGGTGAATCGACCATGAGAAATCCATTGGTGTAATTGAACAAGTGGAAAACAATTTCAAAACCCCTTCAACACTCCCTTTTCTCAAAGCGCTGCGAGGGATGCTGAGATTATTTCTTCAATATTATCGGTGCCAAGTTTCCTGTGACCTTTTTTCCGTGGGTGCAAAAAATTTCGAGTTCCTAGCTCTCCTTTTCTTTAACGCTGCGCGAGGAGCTGAAAATATTTTTTCTTTTGGCAGATTCTAATTCCTTGGACATTTCGGGTTACTGAGTTGAGGGAAGAGTTCGATAGATTCTGCTGAAGGTCTACCGATACTGACCCATATGATTTTCTCTCGTCTAACTTCCATCTTCCGTATATATATATATATATAAAAATCGGAACTTCTGCGAAAATTCCCCAGTGCGATAGAAAATTCTGTGAAGATCCCAAAACTGTGTCACTGCTTGACAAGTCATGAACGAATCGACCGGAAATCGCAATTTTATAGAGGCATGTATTTTCCCGAGGTTTGTCTTTTCTTTCCCATCCAATTTACAATGTTTATACTTATCACCATTCGATAGAATGACGATCATGTAATGATTTTAATTTAGAAGGGTGAATAAAACTCCCTTTCAAGTTACAGGTAGAAAGTATAATGATCAAATCAATTCATTGAACCCCAGGTTCGACCTGGTTTTCTGGTTTACACAATAATGCTTAGTCCATATAAATTGCTATGATTGCAGTAATGTTATTATACTAGCGGTATCAGAATTAAACAATATATTCTAACACTGAATTTTATAATCCAACATTACACCTTCTCGGAAAAAAAAGGAATTTATATTTCGTTTAGAATGGAAATTCATCAAAATGAACTGATTACATGCAATTATTCCTCCATAACACTCAGTTTTAAAGTAATGCAAAAGACCTATAAATATCCAATAACAAATAGTACCAACTCATCATAGTTCAAAAAATCCAAACTTGTAAAGTAAATACCCATTTGAATAGTGGCGCTCAATGGAATAAAACTTAATTTAAAAATAACCTGTTTATCGGTAAGGCCCTTACACTCCGATTTAGAACACTAATGTTATCTAAACCACTTAATAACTAACTATGATACAATTTAGTTCGGTTTATGTGTACTAGAATTTCCTCATTTTACAATTCTAACATGCGGATTTATGTTTCTATCATAAGCTGTTTTTATTTTTTGTTTTGAAAGTAATATATTAGATCTTGCGTCTTCCTGGGCTTTTGCAACCTATATTTTAACTCTATTGGGTAATTTTCATAATTGTGAATAGGTTTCCCGATATTTTTCAAACTACGAGGTATATGCCATTTTTTGGCAAAAACGAGTATATTTCGTTTCATTATATACCGTAGTACTATACGAGAAACACCAATAAGGAACCCATGAGCTCCAAGCTGCGTCATGGTTTTCGGACTGGATTCTCAAATATAGGCCTAAGACCTTGTGTGAATTATTTAATGATCCATAACTTTCCTGATGGTATGCGGTTGATTGAACCTGTTTGTAAAATTTTGCAAATCTCCCTCATTGTTGAAGAAATGAATTCAGAGCCTCTATCAGTTGCAATTTCCTGTGGAATTCCATATCGCAAGATAAAGTTCTCCACAATTGACAAATGCCCCTGACACAGTATCTTTATATTTTGAAATGCTTCTACAAATTTTGTTAATTCGCATTGTAGCGTAAGGATCTAAGTTAATTCATTTAAATCTGTTGGTAGTGGTCCAACAATGTCCAAATAAGATTTCTGAAATGAGTTATGCGCCGTGGAAGTTTTATATTATTTATCATTCTGTTTATACCCGCGTGTCCACTGGTTGGAAGTAAATGAAAATCATTTAAAATAACTCTTTTTCCATCGTTGTCCATTACCTTGCTAACTCCTTGCAAAATATTTACTCGGGGCCCCTTATAATTAGCATCATTCTTTATTGCTCTATCTATCCATTTCATAAATTCTGCATTACATTCATTTCTCACAATATTTAATTTCTATGAGATAGCTTTCTTCCTCATTTCCGCCAAATCTCTCAACATTTCGTCTCGCACCAATGTTGATCGAGAATTTTGGTTTAAATATAAGGTAAGACGTAATGATACATGATAAAAATTCCCTACTTGTTCAGTTACATCTTTTAATAACGACTTTATTATCGATGATTTTGTTGAAACTAGCTCAGTGCGAACTCTTGGTTGTTTAAGGACTTCCACTATGTTTGGTTGATCAGGCCAAATATCATGACTATCCAGTTTTGACCCATTATCATCTTCGCTTGTACGTTTTCACTGACCCCTAGTTAAAATATAAATCATGTCATTGTTCATATTCTTTAACTCAAGTGACGTTAACTTAATTCTAGACAAGGCATCCGCGGCAACATTTCGACTCCCTTTCACATATTCAGCATAAAAATTGTATTCCTCAAGTCCTAGTCGGAATTTTGTTAATCTGCTGGAAGTATCTGTTAGGCTAACGCTGGATTCAGACATGTCCGAAATACGATCGTACGACGATACGATAGCTTTCTGATTGGTCTAAATTCAAATTTCGACTAATTAGAAAGCTATCGGATCGTCGTACGATCGGATCTCGGATATGTCTGAATCCAGCCTAAATAGATACACTGATGGCTTATGGTCTGTCAAAATTTTGAATCTACGTCCATGTGAGTATGGACGAAAATGTCTTACAGCCCAATAAATAACCAAAAGTTCTTTATGAATAACTGGATGATTTATCTCCGCCTTGTTTAAACTTCTACTTGCGTACGCCACTGGGTTGTTATTTTCATTCGAAAGTACTGCCCCAATCGCAAACTTTGAAGCATCTGTTTGGAGGATAAATCCATTAGTGTCTGTAAAATCAGGATACTCCAAAACCGAATGTTGCACCATTGCATTTTTCAAAATTTGAAACGCACTATTACACTCATCCGTCCTTTCAATCCTTGCATAATTCTGCACAACTTGTTAAGAGGCACAGTTGATTCTGCGAATCTCGGTATACATTTCCTATAGTAATTGGCAAAAGCAACGAATCGTTTCACTTCATCCGCACTATTTGGGGTAGGATATTCGTCAAAGCTTTAATTTTTTGTGGATCAGGAGCTATTTTCTTTTCACTGAGAATATGACCTAAATAAAGATTGCAAACCTTTTTACAGCCAATTTCTCGTTAATAGGTCTCAGAATGTCAAAAGTACTTGAATCGCTAACTGCATGACAAAGTGTCAAATTTACCAGGATATCTTCCAGTTCCTCACCAAAATCAGAAATAGGTTTATCGCCTTGTTTGGCTGAAATCAACCTAACTTGAAGAGCCGTATCGGATATTTTTGTTAATAAATGTTTTCGTTTGTCCCTTATTGAGGCATCCATAGAATCATAACTTGTTTTTAACCGTAATTTTGCACTTTCTGAAATTCGAGTTTTCAGAATAAATTTCATCAACAAGGGCTTGCCGTCGTTATTAAGTATTGAATCATAAAATTCGGCTGACTCAATTAATTTAAGGGTAATGGCTTCTGAATCATCCATTACAGGCGCTTGAAGCGATTTTGAGGTCGAAAGAAGACATATTCGATTCGGGATTCGCGTTTTGTTTTTGAAAATCTAGAATTTCCTGGTAAACGGTTTCAATTTGCACTATAATATTTATTTATTCATTCATTTATTCATTCGGAACACAAACAGAATAAACCCAGAACATGTATCCACTAAAAAGTTTACAAGTATTCAAAAAAGTACATATTTACAACAACATATCACCAAGTGAAAAAACATAGAATTACATAGAGTTGTTTTTGGATGTTCTGAAACATGAAAATCATTCAAACATAAGAACACGTTGTATACCGCGGTGAAGAAGTAACTCGCCAGATATTCAACGGGATTCCAGTTCATTGAAATATATTTTTAGTGAACGTTGAAATTTAAAATAACTATTTGCGAAAATATCTATATTTGTTGATTCTGCTACTTTATTGTAGGATTTGAGTATTTTATGAAGAGGGGAATTTAAATAATAATTCGTGTTTGCTTGATTGGTTTAAAACAAAGAGAAATGTTTGGTAATATAAACAGGAACTGAAATTTGTTTCAGGTGAAGAATTTCTATCGAGTCAATTTCTTGGTTGATAACTTTGTACAAAAATTTAACATCCGAAATCATTCTTCGTTCTTCCAAAGATATAAAGTTCAATTTTTTACGAATAAGACACCTTTCGGTAATTCGTGGAAAACATTTCCTATTGATATATTTGATAAATTTGTTTTGAAAACTTTCAAGTTTATGAATATATATATATATATATATATATATATATATATATATATATATATATAATATATAATCAGAAAATAGTTTTCATTTACTGAAGCCCTCCAATTGACTACAACACCCAAATATAAAAGATACCTTTATCCTGATCAATATAGTCAAATCAAATACTACTTTCTTATATATATATATATATATATATATATATATATATATATATATATATATATATAGTCGAAATAAGGTTTGTTTTTCTGCTGAAAGTTATGTGATAACATTTGGTTAGGTTCAGAAATAAACTATTCTGGTTACAGTATTCGTATAACCTGTCCAGATCTTCTTGGATTAAACTCTTATCCTGACTGGAAATGATGGGAAGAAATATTTTCAGATCATCTGCATACATGAGCAGACTGGAAGCATATTTTCTAATGGTTGATGTATATGTTAAACAGCATATCTCGAATAATTGTTATATCAGAATCACCTATTTCATCATTTTCATACTTTTGATCAACATCCGATATTTCTTTACTTAGTTGCGAGTAAACGGACTTTGGTTCGTCAATTTTCAATGAAATAATAGGTTGCTTCCTTCTTTCATAACTTAGCTTTACCAATTTGGTTGTGATATGTTTTAAAGCGCTTGAAAGTTCACTCAATTTATCTCCCATTTTTAAATCTAGTTGATAATGTTTAATGAAAAAATCCTTGTAATTCACTCACATGCACCAACCTAGTTATTTCTCTATATAGATGCTATTTAGTTCGTATAGTTAATACAATTTCCGTTCATCTTCTTTCTTATTCTTCCACTTCATTTTCCATTCCACTTTTTCTTCAATGTCCATATAGAACCCTAAAAGAGGACCTAAAATAAAATTTAAACTTGCTCCTCTCGATCTAGTTCAGCTCTCGAACGTCTTAATTCACTTTCATTAATTTCTCGGCGGATTGTCTGCCTCAATCCCTTCTGACATCGTTTAATGAGAATGTATGTTGCAACCCCAGCTACAACTGCTACAAGTGTTATCAGAAGGCACTCTGATAGTAAAAACCCACTGTTTGATGATTCGCTTCTAGCATCTCCATTTGAGGCCTGATTAATAACTATTTCCTCTTTTGAGTTGGTACTTCCATCTTAGATCGTTAGAATATTCATCTGGTCCATCTTATGGTACTTCTCATTTGACTGGCTTAAATTTGGATGGCGGGATCACCATGTAATGATTTCGATTTTGAAGGGTAAATCAAACTTCCTTTCAAGTTGCAGTTAGAAGGAATAATGATCACATCAATTCATTGAACCCCAGTTCCGACCTGGTTTTCTGGTTTACACAATAATGCTTAGTCCATATAAATATTTTTTTTATGAACGAACTGTTCATATTATATGCCTTTCTGTTCATAAAATAAAATATACGCTTCGCCACTCACAAGTGATTTGGAGGAGATTGGTGACACACAAGAATCGTTGAATTCATGCCACGTTCCCGCATAAGGATGCCGGCAGTAAGCTGTGTAGTGGCCACTGTAGCGGGAAGGGGCTACATCGGCTGCCGCATAGTTTTTCATGTCCAGACCTTCTAACGGGAAATCTACCTAGACATTAAGTTTTCCTCTAGAACTATCCGATGGAGAGAATCGTTTGAGATGGATCACTGGGGAACTTGTGGATTGAAAACGATTTTGAGCACTTCCGCCTTTATTTACACTGCGAACATCTCGGCTTCTCATCACCATCCAACATCTCTTCCCTGGTAAAAGCGTCAAAGAAATCATTTAATCCGAGATGATCTGTTATTTGTGGGATAGGCAGTGAAAGTTCCCAAAATGGATCGAAGGTCACAGAACAGTAACCACAATATGAGCATTTTAGCGTCGATTTCAGTTGGCCGACGAAGTTTTCTAGTATGTCGGAATTGCCTTTCCATGACACTTGCGATTCATTGCCGTCACTCAATTTTTCGTCTGATCCTGTTGAAATTGGCTTGTGTTTTTCTGTGATTTGATATATTCGTGCAGTCCTTCGAGTAGATATTTGGCTCTTTAGGAAAAGTGTATTTACCACTTTGTTAGACAAATATTCCGACCACAATTCTTTGATAACTTCGGCAAAAGCTTTCATCAGAGTATCTTTCATACTCGAAATACTATTATTTATGCCTCTTACATATGTATCTTTCTTCAAGTACTCCAGTAACCATCTTGTATTGGATAAACATTGGATGACACTGTTCATGAAACAAGTGTTCCCGATATTCTTCAACCCATTGAGACCGAATGCTTGGATATTACTATGTACCATGGGTTCGATGGTATTCAGGCCATTTGTGATTCGATCTTCACATCTGTCTCTTTTCGAATGGTTTCTCCTAAGGAATCAGTGCGACAATGAATTGGAATTGGGAATGCCCGATATCAACTTTAATGGAGATGAAGGGGATTTTCTAAGCCTTAGAGATATTGATGAATCTAGGTGTGTGCAGCCAATTTCCTCAGAAAGAATCTTTTCCCTATGTATTTCTGTCTTGTTATGGAGTTTTAGTTTTTTATCAAAATATAGTTTGCAACTTGTATCGGAGGCTTGTTCATCAGATAATTTTGGGAATCGCTTGTTCGACATCTTCTATAGATATCGTGAGGAATTAAAAATAATTCATCCAGTTGACGGGTAACAGGAATGGTTCCTAGGACGGAAGCTTCATTTCCACGTTGAATTGCAATACCGATACGTTGGAATAAAAATGATGTTGCT
This sequence comes from Zygogramma bicolorata, assembly GCA_032362365.1. NCBI lineage: Eukaryota > Metazoa > Arthropoda > Insecta > Coleoptera > Chrysomelidae > Zygogramma > Zygogramma bicolorata. The sequence goes on from JAVJAQ010003674.1 coordinate 443,515, forward strand.
CTAGTATCATTGGTGGCTTCTGTTATTCTTTTGTCGATCTCTTTGATGAGCTCCAATACTTGCACCCCAAAAACTCCAAAGTTTTCAATAGAAATTGTATAAAAATTGTACAGCTGCTGTGAATTTTGATATGATTGCAGTAATGTTATTATACTAGCGGTATTAGAATCAAACACAATATTCTAATACTGAGTGGTATAATCCTACATTACAATCATACGAAGCATATGAGGCTCCAGACAATGAGCTAGACCCCTAAAAAATATAAAAGAAATCTGCATGAAATGATAGTATATATTTTCCATGTAATTTTTTTTGGTATTACGCCAAAGTAATCGTATTCACCCAAAAACAAAACTATATTTCGAGGCCACTCAAAATAGGTCATTCTCCGCCAATTTTTCGCTTGAAAATTTCAGCCAAGGGTAAATTAACCATGAAAAATGGTTGCCATAAAAAAAGGAAAATAATTTTCTTTTTTTGAGTGCTACGTGAGAGACCAATTTTTTTTTTTGCAATCTTCCCGACGGCAGACCCTAATTTCTTCGACATTTTCCGATAAGTCCCCCATAGAGTATACTGAATCAATATAGTCGAATTACCCTCAATCAAATACTGAAAAATGTACGTATATAGAAGTATGGTTGCGCATACAAGATATCGTGCCAGGTGTACCAAGACAGAAATTGCATATGATGTGATGTTTCGAGACATGCTGCTGAACAAATACGTTTTTTTGTTTTTCAATATCAGAGCAATTTTTTTGATTCATGCCTACACATACTTTGAAAGTTGACTGTTTCCTTATGACACACCCCATATTTATATTCATTTATTCCTTATATTTCATTGATTATACTGTTTGTCGTTGAAAAGGAGGAAATTAACTATCTACATCTTGAAGCATCATATTTGTCCTCTGACAAATTCTATTGTCTTTTTCCATCAAAAAAAACATATCATCATCATTATAATTGCACATGAACAACTATACATTTCATTGCACATTTTACACACCTTAAGAAAATAGCTTTCAAATGACATGCAGTTTTGGGAGCGTCCTCCACTGTCTGCGGTTTCATCTATCTCGTGTGCATAGGGTACTTTTATGAATATCTATTCTTCTTCAATACATAATCATCAATTCTCACTTCTTTAATATAGGTATCTATATGCTTCCTTTACTTCTTATAATTTCACACAGTTTACTGTCTGTAGATCATTAGTCTGGGATGCTATTTCCTATTTATTTCCATACAAAATGAAAATCAAACTATGTAGTGACATCGACTTGTTTGTACATTATCAGGCAGGGGGTGCGTCAAATGCATTCATTATAATAAGTATGTTTCTTTTCATATGTAATTACTGCATATTTTTCTTCAATTAATTTTATGTAAAAATGTATTCCATAACTAAATTCAACTGAAAAATGTCTTGTATTTGCATTTCAATTAATTACTATTCTATAATGATTACTTTTGTCCTGAATATACTCGATTCTTTATGTTTACAGTGAATATTTCTGTTTCAGTCAGAATCCTCATATTTATGCAGTGCGCATGAAACACTTTTTCCTTTCGATAAGGATGATGGGTTTTCAGAATGTTCTAGAACAAATCTATTTCCTTGTTCTTGGTTTCCTGTTCTTTCAGCTGGTACCGGAATTTCTGATATTGTTTTAGGTTCTTTGTAGGATGTGAAGAATTTGAAAATTATTTTGTTACAGAGGTATAAAAGAAAAATAAGGAAGGCAGTACAAAGGAGGGAGACCAATACGCTGTTTTGTCCGATAGCTTGTAAGTGAGATAGTGCTGGCTGGTAGGGCCAGGTTTGGATGGTCACAGAAGAGAATGAATATCACACAAATCGACAATATTGAGATCCATATCATGAAAATTAAGTCTCCAGTTATTCCGTGAGTATCAGAGTAAGACCAGGCTGTCTTCTCTTCAAGTGTTTCTGAGATATCATGCATATTTTCTTGAGATGACGTTAAATTGATGTAAATATTGCTAAATGTTGCCGAGTTCATTTTCGTGTTAGGGGTTATTATGAATGATTTCAGGTTAAACCAGGCAGCAGGAATTATGTGTGACATAATGGCTATTTGGGGTAATGTTTCTATGCAGGGGTACCTTTCTGGAATTATTTCCTCATTATCCATTGATAGTTTACATAGTTTACAATTACAGGGAATATGTGCTTTCATCGCACGAGGGGTATTGTATGCTGAGTCAGAAAATTTTGTTATAGAATTTGGACATTGTATCTGGGTGGTTTTCTTCGGATGAGTAATTATGTAGATTTCATCCTCAATTTCCGAAATAACTGTAGTTGATGATTTGTGGCAAGTTAGGAGGCTGTGATGGGTAATTTCTTCTACAGTTGCTCCTGTGAATAACTGTTTTTTGCGCATGCTGGTTCTCTAATGGAATCGTGGTAAATAACAGAGTTTATCGTGGAATGGTTTACAGTGCTGAAGGCATGTACCGGATATTTGTTTCAATTGTATAGAGAGTTTGAAATAAGAGACTGCTAAAACGACTTTGTCATGAATGATTTTACAATTCGTTGTGACAAGCAAAAGGGGTGGTTACTAATTGATATAGCTCTGGAGAATGAAATTGTTGTGAGATTGGTATACGAACATGAATAAAGATATTCTTATCAGTGAAAGTGCTGTCAAAAATAGGAAATTGATAGTATTTTGATATGTCATTGATTGGAATAGCCAAGGTTTGATTGAAATAATACAGGTCCCCCAGTAAAGTAGTCAGATCATGGAGGAGTATGGATGGGTCTGAAATTGTTATGGGAATTTGGTGTTGACGACTTGGGGTCAGAATGCCTTATCTCGTTGCTGCTCTTCCAAATTGTATAATATTCTTCGAACTTTGAAAACCATTGTTCAACAGTTGATTTAGAATTTCATTTTGTCCGTTTTTTCTTGAGCTGATATCATTTTTCACATTCCTATGAATATTTCCAGGACATGAATATTTTTTCGTTGTTTTGAATGACATTGCCACCGATTTTTCATATTGTTTGAATTCAATTGAGTTTTCACTTCAGCTCTTATTGACTCAGCCAATCCTTTTTTGATACTGAACATTTTTTTTTTCAATGTGTTTTCATTCAGAATCATGCCTTCTAATTTATTCTCATTGGCAACGCCACAATACCAATTGAGTGCGTCCCCTAAGAAATACACTGATCTTTTGGCTAAAATGTGACTTTTGAAAGTCATGAACAATTTCTTAGGTAAATGGGACTCGAACTTTATGAAAGGGATTGAAACTCAATATTGAATGCTTCTTGTAGTAAATTTTAAAGTTCAATTGCCCTACATCTGGATGAGGTCTGATCATCTTCTTCCTTGCAAATACCGATATCCTGAATTATATTATTTTTCGTGCCAGTTAGCTTGGTAAACTAGGGGGATTGTGGCCTCATAACTCACTGCTTGGGGCAGGGGCCTCCACAACGCGCCTGCTGTAACCTCTCAATTGTAAGTAATGTGGACTCTTTTCATGTCAAGGCTGAAGAACCTGGGGGTTGATTACTGAATTACTATTTGCTATATATGTATGTACATAGTTAGTCAGAAGACATATTCACAGAGAGTATCTTCTATTGGTGACATATTCTTATTGAGGATCTGACTATGGTTGAGAGTGCGCTGTATTACGCTAATATATACAAGTTTAAAAAAAAGAAGGGAAAAAAATTGAGTAAAATCCTAATGAGTCAATTGGGCTTTGTGTTTTGTCAAATGCATGTTTGCAATATTGTATGTCCTGTTCGGAGTTTCATTTTTACAGCATGTTTGCCAAACTACCATTGAATCGCTCTACCAACCCATTGCAACTTGGGTGGTATGCTGTTGTGTAATGGTTGACCGTTCCCATTATGAGTAGTAGTTCTTGTACAATTTGTGAGGTTTTCCCACAGTTGCTCAAAAAGTGTCTTGGTGAACCATGACGGGTAATTAATTTCTCCAGAATGAATTTTGTAACTGGGCTTGCTTTTCCATTAGGCGAGGGTTCTGCCTCTGCCCATCTCGTTGCGTTATATGTGGAATATGATTGTATTTCTGCTTTTGTGGAAAGGTCCCAACAGGTCTGTTCCCACTTTCTCGAAGGTTGTTCCTACGGGAATGGACTGTAGAAGGCCGGCTGTTTCTTTTTCGTCTTTCTCGAGCTTGGTAATCGGCGCATCCTTTTACCAGTTTTCCACATCTTCGTACAAGTCAATCTAGTAGGACCTTAACTTGACTCTGTGTAATGTTTTAGCCATGCCCAAACGTACAGAAAGTAGTTCCGACTGATTTGAAACTAGAATTTTGCCTACCCAGTGTTATGGGATTACCAAAATTTTTTTTTAGTCCTTCAGGATTAGGACTAGATTTGTATAATACACCGTCAATAATTATAAAATTTTTTGCACGTCTTTTCATGCCGATGGTGGCAGATGTGTTCAAAGGGTCCTTCATAATATCAAATTTTTCTCGAAGTTTGGGGTCAAGTTGTTGTTGCTCTGCAATATATGTTGGTTGTAACAGAAAAGCGGGGATTTCTCCTAAAGTTTCATTGTTTTCATTACTCAGGACAGGATTCCTTGATAAGCAGTCTGCATCTATGTGTTTGCTCTCATTTTTATGAAATATGCTAAAGTCGTACTCCGACAGTTTCAGGGACCATCTAGCAAGTTTTTCTGTAGGGTCCTTCAGTGATTTTCTGTAGCAGAAAACGTGGTGAATAGTTACAATTTTCACTGGCCTACCATATATTAAATGACACAAATAAGATAAAGATCATATTGCTGCAAGTCCCTCTAATTCAGTGATTGTATAGTCAGCTTCATTTTTTGTTAGACTCCCACTTATGTATGCTATTGGATATTGTTGTTTGTCTGCAACTTATTGTAATAAGATTGACCCAATTCCTACTGTACTCCCATCAACCCGTAACGCACACTCTTTGTTGGGATTGAAATGCTGTAGCATTGGGACGGTTATAAGTTTTGTTTTGAGCATATGAAAAGCTTTCTGTTATTTTTCACCCCATATGAATGCATCTTTTTTTTGTGACAACATGTAATAGGCGGGCTATTGTTGCGAAATCTTCGATAAATTCTCTATAGAAGTAACATAGACCAATGAATCTCTGTACTTGTTTAATACTCTTGTGGGGGATGCACCGAAGTCCCGCTGAGCCAGAATAACTCGAGCACGGTTATGACAAAAATGCTGTGCATGACCCTGAACCCGGAAAATAAAGGGAAGATCATCGGCGACATCTTCGTCAAGATCGCGGATGAGATCGTCACAGATTCGAATTTGAAACACAAGGAGGTGGTTTTGGAGCAGGGGACGCTAAGGCCAGATCTCATCGAGTCGGCGTCTAAGCTGGTGTCGTGTAAGGCGGATACTATCAAGACGCACCACGCAGCGTCGACGTCCAGGGCGACTGCCGCTCCTACAGCTACGTGGTGGGCGTCTCCTCCGAAAAGGAGCCCGACTGAGGGGAGATGGCCTTTTTGGCGCATAATGTGACCCGCTTCCGCCACAACGTCAACAGAGTGTGCTACCTGTTCGGCGGCATCGTCAGAGAGTCGCTGCCCGACGTCACACCCATCTTCCTCACATTCAACGTGCTCAGCATGCTGAGGTAGTGCGACGACGGCGCCACCGCGGTGTTGATCAGTAGTGGCTACAGCCACAAGATAATTCGAAAGCCTGTGATAGCGTTCACGCTGCACTTCGACTGGGATCCGGCCTTGAGGATACCCTCGTGTCGAATAATGAAAGAACTCATTCAAAAACCCAATCAAATAATTATTATAAAAAATTAGAAAATATGCTCCAAGATGAACTGACATTGAATAGCTAACGTGAAATACAAAAAAAAATACCAAGAACTTACAATATATTGCTTACCAGCAGGATTGTTGATAAGGAGATGTGCTGCATTATCAAAAATGTTCTGGAACCGTTTCTGAAGAGTGATCAATGAATACTGACTGATTTGGAGATTGTTTTATATTCGTATATCCTGTAATCGTATCAATTTGATGTCTATGGTCTTGGAAATATGGAATTGTAAATATTGAGTGTTTCTGTTTTAGAATATTGAAGTTGAAACATCTCTCAACTGATATATTTGTTTGAATGAATTTGAATGAATCAATGACAACTTTCCGTAGTTGACAGTTTATTTTACTTTTTGTTGTTATCTAGTTCTGGATATAAACGAGTTGAACTTTGATACAATCTCTACGTTATGGGTGAAAATGTATAATTTAGTGTATAATGCACAACTCCAATTAGGCAAATCACATCAATCAGGCTCCTGAAACTTCAATACTCAAGTACAATCAATAAATATTATTATAAGTAATCAAAGTAAATTTTTTCTACTGGGGATGTAATTTTCAGTATGCATTATGCATTAAATCATGCACTATTCGTCCAGTAAACCCGACTTGATCGCAGAAACACACCGCGAGTCCTTCATTTTCAAATTTTTTGATAATGAATAACAATAGAATCAGTTCAATGAAATGTCCTTTTAGTATTCAACTGTCAATTGAGGCACTTCTCATACAAAAATTGATAAGAAATTGAAAATTTCGCGAACAAAAGGAAAACGAGAACATCATCGAAGCCTCGTATATACACATGCAAATGTAAACATAGCAATCTAACCATCGACAGTTCCGCATTTCTCCAAGCTGGCGCTGCGATCTCATTTCCTATCGCGAATAGCATGTTGGCAGATTTTTTGGGTGCGAGTTATATGAACCAGGTGAACACTCATCAGGTCTTCGTTCGCTTCGAAGCTCAAGAGTACATTACCATAGAATCGTATTGTTATTCGGAGCTTTCGATGGATGTGGACACTTTGGAAGCTTTGAGCTCTTGTTGGAGAAACAAATAGTTGTGAGTTTCTCCTCAGATATCCCTTTGTATCGAGGCCTCATGACGAGTCAAGATGGAGTCGCCATGAGAGAATGCGCTTCACGTATAGTACCGGACTAGGATTATCCAAAATCGTACCAGATTCAACCACGCAAGATATTTGAGCCTAGTGTCTTACGAGAACAGTTCGTAATTCGACCCTGGATTCAACTTGTTTGGCGGTAAAGAGTACTTTCCGTACTGCTACGACTGCAGGGGCTTGTCATATACAACATTCCGGACAAGTACTGGTAATATTGAAATTTTCACACTGTAGGAAAGGACGAATAGTCATACTTCCCCATGGCTTGTGGCTTCTCAACCCGGAACCACTTGAGATCTCTAAGTTACAATTTCCCCTACAATTTGCTCTGATACTGCTGCGTTTGAAATTGTACCTTCATGAGTGGTGACTCTATATCGAGAAGCACCACATAGATTGTAAAAAGCACCCTTCATGGCACTGTCCAAAAGAGTGTTGTCTATTCAAGAGTGAAATATACGAACTAAAGGAACGCCTCCTGAAGGAGAATCAAGAGATTTGTCTCCCTCTGAGTAGCTGCGTCCTGATAAGTTATATCCGTCTGATCCAGATGAATGCATTTTATGAGCAGAGGGTGCGTTTGTGCCGTTCAAGGTAGATGTTTCCGAAACCGTTTTTCGAGCGAAGTTTTCTTCGTGTGGTGAAAGATATAGATTCGCTGACAAAACAGTCAAAGCATTAGCTTTCTATAAAGTAGGATAGATTGAATTCCGTGCGTTCATTCAGAGTAATTGATAAGTAAGGCACGAGATTCATTGCCGATCTTTTGGTTTTTTTTTTGGTTAGAATGTGAGTGGGCAAAAAAATGTCAAAAAGTTATTTTCAATCGAATGAGTCCATCAATATCGATCACTCACTTTCAAAAAAAACTTTTGTTATTTCACGTCCATGTATTACCTCTACTACAGCATTAACTCCTCGTAGTTCTTTTATCCGGAATGGTCCTGTCCATTTTTTAGCAAGTTTGCTGCTGATCCATGGTATATCGGCCGGATCATACAAATAAACGCGGTCTCCCACTTTGTATATCACTTCTTGAGCCCTTTTATCGAATTTGTTTCGTACCGTTTCTTTAGTTTTTTCCATCGTATCTAGAGCATTTGTACAATCTTAATTCTCTGTAGAAATTCCGAAACGTAGTTTTCCGTATCGTGTTTTACTCGGATGGGTTTGAAAATTTCCTCATATGGGTAATCAATGTCTCTTCCGAAAAGCAGGAAGAAAGGGCTTTCCCCTGTTGATGTGTGAGTCATCGAGGCATATGCGGCAAGTGCGAAGGGTAACCACTCATCCCAGTCTCTTTGGTCTGGTTGGATATAGTGGCTAAGTAAATCCTTCAGTGTCCGGTGAAACCTTTCGAGTCTATACGCTGTTCTTTTCAGATGTTGTATTTGTAGGATTTCACACATTTTCTGAAACAATCTTGACATGAAATTACTTGAAAAATCGGTCAGCAATTCTTTTACGAATGTTCTGGCTACTGTGTCTGCCGTTTGGTACGACATTGGGAAAGCTTCCACACATTTTGACAAAGCATCTTGAATAGTCAGGAGATATTTGTTTTCATTCGAAGTGTTGGGTAAAGGGCCCATAACATCCATCGCTGGAACTTCTATGAAGGAGCAGGATTCAAATGGGGTGAAGTTCTCCTTTGGGCGCAGGATATGCAAGCGTTCACATAGGCTTCGATGTCTTGAGTCATTCCTGGCCAGGTGAAACATTTTCGAATCCTGTAATACCTTTTATCGAATCCTGCATGTCCTGAGATGGGGGGGTCATGGGAGGTACTAAGCCAGATGGGGCTACTCTACACACAAAGGAGAATACCCTCTGATAGGCTTATTGAAATACTACAAGCAGATGCTCCTAATGACCTGTTTGACCAACAGGTCAAACAGGACGGTATCTGGACAGCTTCCACAATTCAATTTGTATATAATGTTGGATTGTATGTCTTGTGGTGTTTAATATTTTGATTTTGAGAAAAAGTTCTTTCCAACTGTATTTCCATTTGAGAAAGCCACTTTCATTTGTTCGTTACTGAGTAGCATTCCAAGTTTTTCAGATAAATTTTCTATGAATGAATAATTTAGCGGTATCGGATAGATGAAGCCATTCATTTGTTTCATGTCGTTTATGTTGGTTGTTTGTCTCTAAAAAAAAATTGTTGTTGAGGTTTTTTTTATTTCCAATTATGTATATGAGTGATATGTCCGTTTGTTTTTGAAATGTTTATGAGGTTAAAACGACAAAAAAAACTTTTTCGGTGAGTATTTTCATTGAGAATTCATCATTTATTCGTTAAATTGAAACTTTAATTGTGGGAGGTATATTTATAGAAATTCATTGTTACAGAACCTGGATAAAACTTATTGAATTCGAAACGTCAGCAAGTAAACAATTGATTTTTTTTATAAAAATTGATCTTATTACCCAACCAACCTTTGTCGAAAATGATTATTAGATCACGAAACCAGTCAACTGTTTACGGCACAGACAAACAGAAACGTTGTCACCTCCGAAATCGGAGGTGACAACGTTATATATGAGGTGACAACGCTGTTTGAGTTTCCGTTATTGCGGTGACAAGGTACCCTTTATCAATATATATATATATATATATATATATATATATATATATATATATATATATATATATATATATGTATATATATATATATATACTACTGCACAGTATCGTTGATCAAGAGTGACGTTGAGAATTACAGTGGGGCTAGGTATGCCTCCTTGCTGTATACCACTGGTGGCAACGAACAAAGGAGGAACAAGTCGAAGTCCATGGTGAAATGTCCAATTTTGAGAAGCGGCTTCAACTGCTGTAGCCATTGGCTGCGTCTAACAGCTTACAGCGCTTATAGCCGCTTCACAAATTTTGACATTACCCCATGGAAAACTCAATTTTTGTGCAGCGGCTTCAAGCGCTGTTAGCTGTTAGACGCGGCCACTGGCTGCGTCTATCATGGTGAAATACCATGGAAAACTGTAAAATTTTGTGTGCATTATTTCCTACCTACAAGTCCTACGGAAGACTGGTACTACTTACTGCATTAGTGGCAGTGAAAAGCGGAAAATTTTTGATTTTTTTTGCAATAGATTGCTGTGATATCTATCAGATAAATGGTTTTCGGACGAACTAGGATTGAACAAAAATGGAAGTGCCAATAGAAACAGCAGTAAGAGTCTGTTCATTTGATAAAAATCAGGAAGTACTGTGTGTTCAAATCGATCCTCTAAGCAACACGGTTCATCAGAATAATCAGGTCTATCCCGTTAATTATGCTTTACCTACAAACTGTTGCCAAAGCACTGTATTCAACATTGTTGCCCCTATGACGAACCTGTTACTTGAAATAATAATAATAATAATAATAATAATAATAATAATAAGCCTGATATAGTCCTCTTCGACCACCGAAGTAAGACGATATTCGTTATTGAGTTTTCGGCCCCTGCCGAAACGAATATCGTCCGAAAAGAGGAGGAAAAACGGACAAAGTACCAGGATTTACTTTACGAACTCCGCAGGCTCCACCCAGACTATTCTGTCAAGTAAGTGGTTCTGATTATAGGTGTTCTCGGTGGTTCCAGACCAACGCTATTCTCGGAGCTCAAGATCATACCGGCATGCCGTGATGCGGCAGAGATCTTGGCCGGCCGCATGCAGAAGGCCGTTATTCTCGGTTCGTTGCGTCTGCTCAGGACTCATGATTCTCGGAGCCAGTGACCACTTACCCCGCGGTGTGGGGAGTGGTCATTGGTTAATACTACTAGCGCGTCCGCCCACTGGGTCGGAGCAGTGGGATGTACGGACCCGACTAGGTTTGTTTTGACAAAATAATAATAATAATAATATTTATTCACTTTGAAATACAATACAATGTAATACAATGTGTAATACAATGGATAAAATAGAGTGAATAAAACAGGTTAGACCCACGAAGTGGAGAATTCCACTTGTTTGTGAGTGAGAGGAATCATACAAAAATGCAAATAACAACAAAATACATGCGACAATACAAAATAGTATAGTTACATATTAAAAAGAGAAATGTTATAAATTATATAAAATACAACTTCTCATCAATAATAGAGATAAAACATGGAATTTGTCAAATAGTCCATATTCTAAAAGTTCCACAGTTCAAGATTAAGATTATGTGAATTTATGACTTATATGTTCTCAATCAAATTTCTTATTTCTTTCCGTGGCGTATTTCACAAAAATATTTTCAATTTTCTTCTGAAGTTTTGGAAATATGATTCATTTCGCAAGTCTAGTGACAGATATTTCAATATTTCTGGCCCTAAATAACAAGAGTTCTTCTGTCCTATTGACTTTTTCGCATAAGGTAATAATATTGCTTGTTTGTTTCGTGTGGAATAGTTATGACAGGGGTATATCAGATTAGATTTGGTCTCAAATTGTACGATGGCTAAATTCATAAAGTATAACTTTCTAGGATCAAAGATTTCGGACTCGGCGTATAGAATGTCAAAGTTTTTTTTCAGGACACATCTGAGAAACCGTTTCTGAATTACTTCTTGAGCATTGAGGTAAGTTTTGGAAATTGCACCCCAACCAATTATTCAATGATTTATATGTGATTCTACCAAACTCTTGTAGAGTGTTATTCTTTGCTTTGTGTTGAGAATATTGGTAACCTTTTTGAATTTATAAAGAATACAACGGAGTTTTTTTATTACATACTCAATGTGGTGGTCCCATCTGAGATGGCAATCGATCATTATGCCTAGATATTTAATTATCTTTTCAGGTTTTATTACAGCTTCCTTCGCCACTGTGAGTTCAAATTTTGGTAGACATACATCATAGCTACTGAAAGGTAAGTAGAAACTTTTTTTAAAATTAATCGATAGGAGCCTATTGTCAAACCATGTCTTGATTTCATACAAGTCTTGTTCGAGTTTCATTTTCGAATCAAACCAGTTATTGTCACCGCAAAACATTATAGTGTCATCTGCAAAACTGATAATTTTGACCGATCATGCCTGTAGTCTCAATGTCGGCTCAGGCAAACGCTCAAGTTCAACAGATGCAACAACAGATACAAAACAGTCTTCCGTTGCAGTCTAACCTCGCTGTGACTGAACAGCCAATGCAAATGAATATGCAGCAGTTACAGCAGTTGCAACAAATGGCTCCACATGGTACCATCATTGGCCAAATCCAAAGTTCACAACCTCAACCTACAGCTATTCCCCAAGTGACAGCTAGTCCCACACATCTCCAGCAAATGCAAGCAGGAGTGCCCCAGTCCATTGCTATACAACCCCAACAAATAGCCTTGCCTCCAACGATAGTTCCACCTCATGAAATAAAAAGAGAAGCAAATTCGACTGAAAATGTGCAAAACGCCAGTGCCTTGGCAGAAACTGATAAAGAAGTTGATGCTACATCATCTCAGCCTGACTCGAAAGAACCACCTCCAACAGTCGAAACTAAACCTCTTGTCAATGGAGTTGAACCAATGGTTGTCCAACCAGCTCCCATACCAGGAACGGTGCCTTCTCAACCATCTACTGCTGGATCTGAAAATGGTTTACCGGTAGCCGCAACAGCAGAGGAGGTTAAAGAACGATGTCCACCAAAAGCAATGGTAAAACCTCGAATTTTGAACCATGTCATTGGAGATTTCGTTATTCAAGAGTCTTCCGAACCCTTTCCAGTTACAAGGAGTAGTCTGCTCGGTGATATCAAACCTACACAGTCTTCCAATGATAAAGACTGTGATGAGCTAGCAAAAAAAAAACGAGCAGTCTCTCCAGGATACGGTGTCAGTTTGGGAAACAAGGGAGAAATGGCTAAATGTGAAGCTTGTGGTACATTTGATCTCAAGGTCAAATTCAAGAAAAATAAGAGGTTTTGTTCTCTTGCCTGTTCAAAAAGTGGCAAATACAAGTCTGATGACAAGAAAAAATGGGACAAAGAGGGAATGGAAGTTGATACTGAGTCTGGTACATCAGGGGCTGAAAGCAGTCTCAGCCCCAAGGAAGATGATACCCCTAAGATTGATCCTTCCAAATGGAATGTTCAAGAAGTGTTCAATTTTATAAAAGGTCTCCCAGCAGGAGGTGCAGAATATGCAGAAGGCTTTCTCATTCAAGAGATTGATGGGCAAGCTCTCATGTTACTGAAGGAAGATCATTTGATGACTGCCATGGCTATGAAACTAGGACCTGCCTTGGAAATCTTGGCAAAAATTGAGGACATGAGAATTGACAAAGAACCTCCTGAACAATCTTAGAACTCTATAACCTGTGTTGAAAGTTTGTAAATAAATTACTTATCTCATTTCTTTAAGACTGTTCAAGAATCCAATTTGATTTAGAACTGGTTTTATTATCTTGAAAGAAAATTTGTGCATCTTGTAAATTTTTATATTACACATTTTATATTAAAATGGTTATCTTCTAGAATAATTTTACAGAGAAAAATATAAAAATATCATATTAGCAAATATCTTAGATGTGATCAAGGTATTCGGCAAAACTAAAAAATGTATACGCTCGAGTCACAGCGTTTCTCATTTGCAGAAAATATTTATTATTCGATCAGTATTGTGCAATATTCATTTGACATAATCATATGTAGGTTTTAATGTAGATATTATCAATTGATATTTGTTATTATACTGCCACTAATAATAATAAATTTGTAATTTGTAAAATGTTTCCATGGTTACCATAGGCCAATCAGGAACAGGCAAAACTTATACTCTTAATGGCCCTGGCTTTCATTTCGCTGCTAGCGAATCAGAACATGGAAATGTACCAAGGCTCATTCGAGAAGTTTTCTCGAAACTTGGTCAATTTCGTGATAAAAGTTTTTCTATCAATATAACACGGTCTCAGATTTACGGAGAAAATGTTCACGACTTGATAGGGGGTGGTAGCATAGAATGTATAGATATTTTAGATGCCTCTTGACATATTCAGATTGGACTATCAAACCTAGCTCAGAAAGGTGCCCCCACGCTCTTCACCCTCACTTTGGAACAACAGTGGGTGTCCAATTCAACAGTTCAACACAGAATCTCCACAGCTAGCTTTGTTGATTCAGCTGGAAGTGAGAAAATGGCCTGTGACAATAATGGATACATGCAAACAATCCCTATGGATTTGGGGCTTCCAGTCCTTCAGCGATGTGTTATGGCTTTGTCTGAATCTTACTAAATATGGTTCCTTATTTACATTCAGTACTTACAACTCTGCTGGAAGACTCATTTGGCGGACGGGCCAAAACTTTGCTAATATGCTGCATTTCTCTCTTCCTCCAAGACTATATTGAAACAATATATTCATTGCAATTTTCATTTCAAGCTCAGTGCATTGAAAATTTAGTAACAGTCAACTCTTATGTCAGATATGAGACTCTCCAAGATAGTTGGGATGTGTTTGGGCTGCAGTTTGCAGCTAGTCAGTTGCTTAAGCTTGTTCCCAATGCCAAAGAATTGTTCCAAAAGTTTGTTCTCAATGGAGTTTTGAATAAAACAGAGACTGGGCAGATCTCACAGTGGCTCACTCTAAAACAAGAATGTGAGGAGTGCTTGAGTGAAAATTCTGAACCACATAGGTCTTTGGAAAGAATTGAGGATGAGATTGAAGATAGTTCAGGAAGTATGAGTGATAGTGAAGAACTACTGGAGGAAGAGGAATCTAAAACTTTGCTGGAGACGTTAGATAACCTTATGGATGATTTCAAGGTAAATACTGACCGTCTTGAGTCACAATCAATCAGCTTATAAAGAAGTTGATGCTACATCATCTCAGCCTGACTCGAAAGAACCACCTCCAACAGTCGAAACTAAACCTCTTGTCAATGGAGTTGAACCAATGGTTGTCCAACCAGCTCCCATACCAGAAACGGTGCCTTCTCAACCAGCTACTGCTGGAACTGAGAATGGTTTACCGGTAGCAGCAACAGCAGAGGAGGTTAAAGAACGATGTCCACCAAAAGCAATGGTAAAACCTCGAGTTTTGACCCATGTCATTGGAGATTTCGTTATTCAAGAGTCTTCCGAACCCTTTCCAGTTACAAGGAGTAGTCTGCTTGGTGATATCAAACCTACACAGTCTTCCAATGATAAAGACTGTGATGAGCCAGCAAAAAAAAAAGAGCAGTCTCTCCAGGATACGGTGTCAGTTTGGGAAACAAGGGAGAAATGGCTAAATGTGAAGCTTGTGGTACATTTGATCTCAAGGTCAAATTCAAGAAAAATAAGAGGTTTTGTTCTCTTGCCTGTTCAAAAAGTAGCACATACTAGTCTGATGACAAGAAAAAATGGGACAAAGAGGGAATGGAAGTTGATACTGAGTCTGGTACATCAGGGGCTGAAAGCAGTCTCAGCCCTAAGGAAGATGATACCCCTGAGATTGATCCTTCCAAATGGAATGTTCAAGAAGTGTTCAATTTTATGAAAGGTCTCCCAGCAGGATGTGCAGAATATGCAGAAGACTTTCTCATTCAAGAGATTGATGGGCAAGCTCTCATGTTACTGAAAGAAGATCATTTGATGACTGCCATGGCTATGAAACTAGGACCTGCCTTGAAAATCTTGGCAAAAATTGAGGACATGAGAATTGACAAAGAACCTCCCAAACAATCTTAGAACTCTATAACCTGTGTTGAAAGTTTGTAAATAAATTATTTATCTCATTTCTTCAAGACTGTTTAAGAATCCAATTTGATTTAGAACTGGTTTTATTATCGTGAAAGAAAATTTGTGCAACTTGTAAATTTGTATATTACACATTTTATATTAAAATGGTTATCCTCTAGAATAATTTTACAGAGAAAAATATAAAAATATCATAGTAGCAAATATCTTAGATGTGATCAAGTTATTCGGCAAAACTAAAAAATGTATACGCTCGAGTCACAGCGTTTCTCATTTGCAGAAAATATTTATTATTCGATCAGTATTGTGCAATATTCATTTGACATAATCATATGTAGGTTTTAATGTAGATATCATCAATTGATATTTGTTATTATACTGCCACTAATGATAATAAATTTGTAATTTGTAAAATGTTTCCATGGTTACCATAGGCCAATCAGGAACAGGCAAAACTTATACTCTTAATGGCCCTGGCTTTCATTTCGCTGCTAGCGAATCAGAACATGGAAATGTACCAAGGCTCATTCGAGAAGTTTTCTCGAAAGTTGGACAATTTCGTGATAAAAGTTTTTCTATCAATATAACATGGTCTCAGATTTACGGAGAAAATGTTCACGACTTGATAGGGGGTGGTAGCATAGAATGTATAGATATTTTAGATGCCTCTTGACATATTCAGGTTGGACTATCAAACTTAGATCAGAAAGGTGCCCCCACGCTCTTCACCCTCACTTTGGAACAACAGTGGGTGTCCAATTCAACAGTTCAACACAGAATCTCCACAGCTAGCTTTGTTGATTCAGCTGGGAGTGGGAAAATGGCCTGTGACAATAATGGATACATGCAAACAATCCCTATGGATTTGGGGCTTCCAGTCCTTCAGCGATGTGTTATGGCTTTGTCTGAATCTTACTAAATATGGTTCCTTATTTACATTCAGTAACAACTCTGCTGGAAGACTCATTTGGCGGACGGGCCAAAACTTTGCTAATATGCTGCATTTCTCTCTTCCTCCAAGACTATATTGAAACAATATATTCATTGCAATTTTCATTTCAAGCTCAGTGCATTAAAAATTCAGTAACAGTCAACTCTTATGTCAGATATGAGACTCTCCAAGATAGTTGGGATGTGTTTGGGCTGCAGTTTGCAGCTAGTCAGTTGCTTAAGCTTGTTTCCAATGCCAAAAAATTGTTCCAAAAGTTTGTTCTGAATAAAACAGAGACTGGGCAGATCTCACAGTGGCTCACTCTAAAACAAGAATGTGAGGAGTGCTTGAGTGAAAATTCTGAACCACATAGGTCTTTGGGAAGAATTGAGGATGAGATTGAAGATAGTTCAGGAAGTATGAGTGATAGTGAAGAACTACTGGAGGAAGAGGAATCTAAAACTTTGCTGGAGAAGTTAGATAACCTTATGGATGATTTCAAGGTAAATACTGACCGTCTTGAGTCACAATCAATCAGCTTATAAAGAAGTTGATGCTACATCATCTCAGCCTGACTCGAAAGAACCACCTCCAACAGTCGAAACTAAACCTCTTGTCAATGGAGTTGAACCAATGGTTGTCCAACCAGCTCCCATACCAGGAACGGTGCCTTCTCAACCATCTACTGCTGGATCTGAAAATGGTTTACCGGTAGCCGCAACAGCAGAGGAGGTTAAAGAACGATGTCCACCAAAAGCAATGGTAAAACCTCGAGTTTTGACCCATGTCATTGGAGATTTCGTTATTCAAGAGTCTTCCGAACCCTTTCCAGTTACAAGGAGTAGTCTGCTTGGTGATATCAAACCTACACAGTCTTCCAATGATAAAGACTGTGATGAGCCAGCAAAAAAAAACGAGCAGTCTCTCCAGGATACGGTGTCAGTTTGGGAAACAAGGGAGAAATGGCTAATTGTGAAGCTTGTGGTACATTTGATCTCAAGGTCAAATTCAAGAAAAATAAGAGGTTTTGTTCTCTTGCCTGTTCAAAAAGTAGCACATACTAGTCTGATGACAAGAAAAAATGGGACAAAGAGGGAATGGAAGTTGATACTGAGTCTGGTACATCAGGGGCTGAAAGCAGTCTCAGCCCTAAGGAAGATGATACCCCTGAGATTGATCCTTCCAAATGGAATGTTCAAGAAGTGTTCAATTTTATAAAAGGTCTCCCAGCAGGATGTGCAGAATATGCAGAAGACTTTCTCATTCAAGAGATTGATGGGCAAGCTCTCATGTTACTGAAGGAAGATCATTTGATGACTGCCATGGCTATGAAACTAGGACCTGCCTTGAAAATCTTGGCAAAAATTGAGGACATGAGAATTGACAAAGAACCTCCCAAACAATCTTAGAACTCTATGACCTGTGTTGAAAGTTTGTAAATAAATTATTTATCTCATTTCTTTAGGACTGTTTGAGAATCCAATTTGATTTAGAACTGGTTTTATTATCTTGAAAGAAAATGTGTGCATCTTGTAAATTTGTATATTACACATTTT
The DNA here is from genome assembly GCA_032362365.1 of Zygogramma bicolorata. Classification (NCBI taxonomy): domain Eukaryota; kingdom Metazoa; phylum Arthropoda; class Insecta; order Coleoptera; family Chrysomelidae; genus Zygogramma; species Zygogramma bicolorata. The sequence continues at coordinate 461,666 of JAVJAQ010003674.1, forward strand.
ATATTAAAATGGTTATCCTCTAGAATAATTGTACAGAGAAAAATATAAAAATATTATATTAGCAAATATCTTAGATGTGATCAAGGTATTCGGGAAAAGTAAAAAATTTATACGCTCGAGTCACAGCGTTTCTCAATTGCAGAAAATATTTATTATTCGATCAGTATTGTGCAATGTTCATTTGACATAATCATATGTAGGTTTTAATGTAGATATTATCAATTGATATTTGTTATTATACTGCCACTAATGATAATAAATTTGTAATTTGTAAAATTTTTCCATGGTTACCATAGGCCAATCAGGAACAGGCAAAACTTATACTCTTAATGGCCCTGGCTTTCATTTCGCTGCTAGCGAATCAGAACATGGAATTGTACCAAGGCTCATTCGAGAAGTTTTCTCGAAAGTTGGTCAATTTTGTGATAAAAGTTTTTCTATCAATATAACATGGTCTCAGATTTACGGAGAAAATGTTCACGACTTGATAGGGGGTGGTAGCATAGAATGTATAGATATTTTGGATGCCTCTTGACATATTCAGGTTGGACTATCAAACCTAGCTCAGAAAGGTGCTCCCACGCTCTTCACCCTCACTTCGGAACAACAGTGGGTGTCCAATTCAACAGTTCAACACAGAATCTCCACAACTAGCTTTGTTGATTCAGCTGGAAGTGAGAAAGTGGCCTGTGACAATAATGGATACATGCACACAATCCCAATGGATTTGGGGCTTCCAGTCCTTCAGCGATGTGTTATGGCTTTGTCTGAATCTTACTAAATATGGTTCCTTATTTACATTCAGTACTAACAACTCTGCTGGAAGACTCATTTGGCGGACGGGCCAAAACTTTGCTAATATGCTGCATTTCTCCCTTCCTCCAAGACTATATTGAAACAATATATTCATTGCAATTTTCATTTCAAGCTCAGTGCATTGAAAATTTAGTAACAGTCATCTCTTATGTCAGATATGAGACTCTCCAAGATAGTTGGGATGTGTTTGGGCTGCAGTTTGCAGCTAGTCAGTTGCTTAAGCTTGTTTCCAATACCAAAGAATTGTTCCAAAAGCTTGTTCTCAATGGAGTTTTGAATAAAACAGAGACTGGGCAGATCTCACAGTGGCTCACTCTGAAACAAGAATGTGAGGAGTGCTTGAGTGAAAATTCTGAACCACATAGGTCTTCGTTAAGAATTGAGGATGAGATTGAAGATAGTTCAGGAAGTATGAGTGATAGTGAAGAACTACTGGAGGAGGAGGAATCTAAAACTTTGCTGGAGAAGTTAGATAACCTTATGGATGATTTCAAGGTAAATACTGACCGTCTTGTGTCACAATCAATCAGCTTAGGGAATATGATCCTTTCTGAGACAAGCGCCAAGGAGAGTCCGAGTAGTTCCAGTAATACTCATCATTCTAAAAGTGCAAGGTGTAGAAGAAGTAGCATACATTCCACAGAAGGATTAAATTTAGCTGTGACCTCTTGTAGTTCTATAAAGTTTATGGAGGAAGATGACTCACTAGAAAATGAACCATAGAAGGATGATAGTACTCTAACATATAAAACGAGAAAGAACCTATTGGAACAGATAAATGCTATCATTCAGGGTTGTCAAAAACAAATCCAGAATTCAGAAGAAACCATTAGGGTGGAACAGAGCCTGTTGCAACAGCTGTTTGAACATAAAGATACTCAGTTAAGTGCACTACTCAAAATGAAACAAAAATGTCAACATTTGAAAAAACAATATGAAGCTACCCAAAGTAAGATGTTGATGGCCCAGAGTCAGAAAAATCATTACCTAGAGGGAAAGTATAAGAGTGAAATGCAGGAACTGGAAGTCAAATTACACGATGCTGGATCTCTGAAAGTCATTGCTGAAGATGAGAGAAAGAAGCTTCTGGAATTGGAGGATAGCATACGCACCTCAAAAAAACAACTAGAGAAGTTGAGAAAATATAGGAAAGAGGAAGAAAAAAGGCGGCAGAACTATGAGGAACAAATCAAAGAGGAATCTACCAAAGTGAATCATTCCAAAGACAGCTCTAATAGTAAAAAGCACAAGAGTGTAGAATCAATTTTAGTTTATCTGGTGATAAGTTTAAAGTGGCAACACTGTCAACCCCGCCAACCTTAGAATACTGACCGCTACTGTTTTTGCGAAATATAATGCGGAGTCAGTCTGCATTTGCACCCCAAGTTGTAAGCGTCCACGCTCTAACGTACAAATAAATAAGTTTAAAATCAATCAGTCTCATACTTCTCGTCCCTACCAAGGGTGGTCCTTCAGCATCATATCAACAACAACAACATTTTGGTCCAGACGATCCGGATGTAGTACCAGTATTCAATTGTGCAGTTCTCGAAAAGTTACTCAATTACGACAAAGTGCAGTGCAGACAAACAATCTCGCAAGCAAAATCACGTCTCGTTAATCCTACTCATATCAAAGAAAGGTGAATTGAACAGTTTTGTTACAAGTTACATGAACAAGATTGTAGATGAACAGTTGTGAAAACCGGCAAGTTGAAGGTCATCGAACACCAAGCCCAGAATTCAGCGCCAAAATCCAGCATAGCAACAGCCAGTGAGTACTCCCGCCAAAAGAGCACCAAGCGCCAAGCCCTGTTAAGTCACGCCCATCGAAGCAGTGCGCAGCCGCATCGAAACTAGGTCACCAGGGAACGCCGGCACCGGCTGGCACAGAAATAAATTCATCAGCTGGGAAGTTCAATGACCGGAGCATTGTGAGTTTATCCATTTCATTACCTTTATTCCTCAACCTATACATCAGGTGTCTCGATTTGGGTCCGTAGTTGTCATTTCTTGGTTTGTGAATTACCGTTTATATGAAATAAAGCATAATGAACGTAAATGAGATAAATGGAAAAGAAATCAAAGAATTGAGGCAAATTCGCGGCAAGCAAAAGGCTCAACTAACACGATTTCAAACGTTGTTGAATTCCTCTCACGATAAAATTGAATTAGAAGTTCGACTCAATAAGATAGAATCAGCGTTTGAAGAATTTGATAGAGTACAGTCACGATTAGAAATTCTTGACGTAAAGGAAGAAGAAAATCGCGTAGAACAAGAAACAGCTTTTTATCAGATAATATCGAAAGCAAAGACTATTTTATTGCAAAGTGATAGTCTACAAAATCAGAACACAATAGAGTAACCATATATGAATGTCCTGAGGGAAATGGTATCAAATTGACACAGTGCTATGCAGATCCAGATCTTGATGGAAACTTTTATACCTGTGCTTGGTCATTTGATGAAGACCTAGGAAAGCCCCTATTAGCAGTGGACGGTTCTAGAGGAGTCATTCGTATTTTGAATCAGGCCACAATGAGTTGTAGCATTACATAGGACATGGTCACGCAATAAATGAATTAAAGTTCCATCCAAAGGATCCCAATCTGCTTTTGTCAGTTTCAAAAGACCATTCACTCAGGTTGTGGAATATAAAAAGTGATGTGTGTATTGCCATTTTTGGTGGTGTTGAAGGCCATAGGGATGAGGTATTGAGTGCAGATTTTGATTCACTGGATAATAGAATAATGTCTTGTGGTATGGACCATTCTTTGAAATTATGGAAGCTCAATAAAGAATCAATGAAAGAAGCTATTAAACAGTCATACCATTGGAATCCAAATCAAAATACAAGGCACATCGTATTATTGCGACTCGACTATTGTACTAGCATGGTTGAAAATCGATCCGGGAAAATTGAAAACTTTCGTAGCCAATCGCGTTGCAAAAATCTCTGAATTGACGAACATCGACGAGTGGAAGCACGTTAAATCGGAACATAACCCGGCAGATATAATTTCGAGAGGTATCAACCCTGATCAACTTTACTCTCAAAAAATTTGGTGACAAGGACCTACCTTTCTACTAGACAATAGTGTTTACAATCACGACGCATGTCACTTTGACACGACAGACAGTATTCCTGACATTATACCTTCAACAATTTTCCTAACAACTACAAATGAAATGCCTACACTGGATATCTTTTACAAGTTTTCGTCACTCACAAAACTACAACGTGTAGTGGCATATTGCATTCGGTTCAAGAGAAATGCATTGCAAAAATGTAAAATCAAATCAAACCTCACTGTAGAGGAACTCGAACACTCGTTAATGGTATTACTTCGAATTGCTCAAGGATCTGAGTTTGCACAAGAAATTCGCTTATGTAAATCAACTCGTTCGTTGCCCATGAATAGCAGACTTATAAGTCTCAATCCATTTATAGACGAAGACGGTTTGATTAGAGTTGGAGGGAGAATTAGGCATTCAAAAGTGGCTTTTTCACAAAAACATCCTATCATTTTACCAAAGGGGCATCAGCTCACAAGACGTATAGTAGAGTATGAACACTCGAAGCATTTGCACGCAGGAGTTCGAAACTTGCTTTCTTTCATAAGGTTGACCTATTGGCCAATTGATGGTAAAAATCTAATAAAACGAGTAGTTAAGTCTTGCATTAAATGCTTTAGAGTTAACCCAAAACCAGGTAAATTCCTTATGGGAGATTTGCCTAGCGACAGAGTCATTCCCAGCAGACCATTTTCAAAATGTGGTGTTGACTACGCAGGACCTATACTGGTTAAAGAAGGAACCTTGCGAAGATCAAAGCTAGTTCAAGCATATATTAGTGTTTTTGTATGTTTCTCAACACGTGCAATCCATATCGACTTGTTAAGGATTTAACAACAGATGGTTTTCTGAATGCACTAAAGCGTTTTATAGCTAGACGCGGTAAACCTTCTACTATTTTCTCAGATAACGGCTCAAATTTTGTAGGAGCAAATAATCACTTTATAGAGTTATATAAATTACTAGCTGATGAGGGTCATAAAAGAAAAATTGAAAATTTTCTCTCTTTGGACAGCATAAAATGGTCATTTATACCCGCAAAATCTCCACATATGGGGGGGATCTGGGAAGCTGCAGTGAAATCCACAAAATCACATCTAAAACGTATTTTGGGTACAGCTTCAGTCAAATATGAAGAGATGTACACTATCTTGACTCAAATCGAGTCATGCCTTAATTCCCGACCTTTGTCACCCCTTTCATCCGATCCGAACGATTACCTACCACTCACACCGGCTCACTTTTTAATCGGCGACGCATTAGCTGCACCACAATCCAATGTTCAGGATCTCAAGTTCAATAGACTATCCCGGTACCAACGCATGCACCAGCTATTCCAACAGTTTTGGTCTCGTTGGTCGAGAGACTACCTAACGCATATCCAGCAGAGATCAAAATGGAAAACTACCTCGATGGAACCCAAAATAGGAGATCTAGTTGTCCTGAAAGAAGAGCAAATTCCACCACTTCGCTGGCCAATGGCACGCATAGTCCAACTTCATCCTGGAGCCGATAAGGAGACAAGAGTAGTTTCAGTGAAGTTGCCAAACGGTAGTATCTTCAAACGGTCACTAGCTAAAATTTGTGTTTTACCATTAGATGTGAACTGAGATAGTGAAACTTTTAGAATAAGGTGTGAACTATATAGACACTCGAACATTGAAATTTATCGTCATTGCTTATATAAATAATTCTTCTGAAAGTAACCTTTCAAGGTGGGCGGCCTATGTAGAATCAATTTTAGTTTATCTGGTGATAAGTTTGAAGTGGCAACACTGTCAACCCCGCCAACCTTAGAATACTAACCGCTACTGTTTTTGCGAAATTTAATGCGGAGTCAGTCTGCATTCGCACCCCAAGTTGTAAGCGTCCACGCTCTAACGTACAAATAAATAAGTTTAGAATCAATCAGTCTCATACTTCTCGTCCCTACCAAAGGTGGTCCTTCAGCATCATATCAACAACAACAACAAAGAGTGCTGATGACCTGAAGGCTTTAATTTCCCATTCAAGTTCAGGTAACTCTAAGGACATCAGCGTAACAGTGTCTTTGCCTAATGAAGATCTAGAATGCCTCAGACATGAAATAAGAAACTTGAGGAAAACAAGAGACTATCTAGTCGATCAAAACTTCAAGATTCGAGCAAACTCTCAGATCAAGATTTTGAGGAAAGAAAACACTATCAATATGAAGAAGCGATATCTGGCATCGATCTGGCAATTTTGTATAAGAATGATATCCTTTGTGGACACAGACCAGAATGTGAATTAGCACATGAAAAAGTGGAGGAGCAAGGAGATAGACTTTTCATGGATAGGCTGATGGAACTGACTGAAAATGAAATGAGAGTTCCGTTGCACAACTATTTTCAGAAGGTTAGTTCATATATTAGAATAATTTTTTCATTTGACAGTGCTGAGGCTTTGCCAGAAAATAAAGTGTGGTAGATCGTTGGTTTCATTGAGCATCAGAATCAGAATAAAATGGAAAAACAAAAGTAAAACTTTTGACGCTTTACCAGACTTTATTTTCTGGCAAAGCCTAGGCATTGTCAAATGAAAAAATTATTCTAATATATAAACTCACCTAGAGACTAGATAGTCTCTTGTTTTTCTCAAGTTCCTCATTTCATATCTGAGGCATTCTAGAACTTCATTAGGCAAAGACTAAACTCCCCAACAACTTCCGATCGATGACGCACCGCTCGTCCTTCTGCGTAGGTATTTGAAACAAAAAACTGCACCTGTACGGAGTCCAGCTCCACCTCGAGGTCGACCTCACCGTCAACGGCATGGCGATGTTGAAGAACTTTCTCTTCGACATCGCCGGTCTCACGGAGAACTACACACACTGTTCCATCGTCTGCGCAGCTCTATCGCCATCCACATCGACAACGGCTTCATGCGCAAGAACGAAAGCAAGCAAGTCCACCGCACTCTGCTCAAGATCGTTCTCGACCTGTGGCAATGCCGAACTTCGCTCGGGAAACCACAGGAGACCTGCTGGGCAAGAACAACTCGCGCACGATTATTTATCACGAAGAAGTTGCGCGAGGAAGGCAGAGTCATCGAGCCGCTGAAAGACTTCCACAAAGACAAGGTTCACGCCGTCGGCAGGGATTAGGGGTTGCCACCCGAGATAGTGATGAGGCACCCGTTCTCGGGCCCTGGTCTCACCATTTTCTTTATGAAATGTAAATCGTATTCTTCGTAAAAACACTATAGAATTTCTCAATTAAAAACCGTTGTAGAGGTCAACTCTGAGATATAATGCACAAAACCGCCCCCGAAAGACAGATCGGCAGCAACCCAGAGAAAGTATGCATATTGGACGCGGGCGCCCAGTACGGCAAAGACTCCGACAAGAAAGTTCGGGAGTTATGCGTGGAGTCGCATCTCCTCACTCTGGACACGCCGGCCTTCAACATCAAAGAGGGCGGCTACATCGCCATCATCATATTATAGCATTTCCTTTTTCCATGCAGTATTTTATTCATATCAAATACTATTTCTTTCAAGTTGAGGCTTACGTTTGACTTGTCAACTTAACGCCAGAATGGGACTAATGGAGAAAGGAAGAAAAGAAAAAGTTGTTTCACAACCATATGAAGTTATTGGGTTAGATTTGGTTGGTCCTTTGCCCTTATCGAAAAAAGGTAACAAATGGATTTGATTATACCAGATTGGTTTTCTGAGTATACCCTTTTGTTTCCGTTGAAAAATGCTAAAGCTCCGCTTATTGAAAGAATTTTGGAAAATTATGTATGTCTTGTATTTGGAGTTCCAAAATATATTATTTGTGACAATGGAAGTCAATTGAGCGGCAAAATTTCCAAGAATGTTTGTGAGAAATATGAGGTTCAGAAAATATTGTACAATGCTGTTTATTCACGGCATGTTAATTTTGTAGAAAGAATCAACCGAACAGTTGGGACTGCAATTCGTAGATACGTAGACGAACACTAGAATTGGGATCAGGAAATTTATAAAATTCTCCAAGCGGTAAATACCGCGAAGCATGAAGTTACAGGTTATTCACCTTCATTTTTAGTTTTTGGGAGACAGCCTCCTATTTGAGGAAAAATTTTTGATAATGATCAGGTGAAGATTTTGAGTTGATGTTAGGAAACAGAAGTTCATATTCAGATAATATGCAAAATTTGAGTAAATTTTTTAAAGATGTTAGGGAGAAGCTTCATAAAGCGTATGAGCGCAATAGTGAAGCTTATAACCTCCGAAAACGGGATGTCGCTTTTGAAGTGGGAGATAGAGTTTGGCGCCGTAACAAAGTGCTATCTAATGCAGGTAACCGTTTTACAGCAAAGCTTGCTCCTAGATATATTCTTTCTACTGTGAAGAAAAAAAAATCCCGTTTAGTATATGAATAGCTGACGATGATGAAAGTAATGTTGGTCGTTGGCATATTAAAGATTTGAAAGTCTATGAAGGTTCAGTTCAGAGTCTAGTGATTCTGAAGGAAGTTTTCAGATGATAATTCTGAATAAATTGCATATATTTCCTTCTTCTGTAGATTTTGAGAATTCCCTTGAATCTTAGGAGAATTCTAGACACTTCTCGTATTCCGTGAGCCGAGCTGTTAGTATACGCTGTTCTCATCATTACTCTGAACTCGATGTGCTCGTTGTTACTCGACTCAATGAAACGTGAATTTCCAGGCATGCCATCTGGAGGGTTGGAAAAAACTATTGTATTTTCAAATATTAGTCTTTTGACATCAGGTAGACATTCTTGACGTTGAAACGTTTTTCTTCACTTAATAACATCCGTATATACTATGTAATATTTCCTATTATAGTCTTTACCTGTTTGGACATTCTTCTTTTGATGAGATTCGAACCACTTTGTATGACGTCACCGGTGCCGAACTTCGCTCGGGAAGCCAACGAAGACCTACTGGGCAAGAACAACTCGCGCACGGTTATTACGAAGAAGTTGCGCGAGGAAGGCAGAGTCGTCGAGCCACTGAAAAACTTCCACAAAGACAGGGTTCACGCCATTGGCAGGGATTTGGGGTTGCCGCCCGAGATAGTGATGAGGCACCCGTTCCCGGGCCGTGGTCTCGCTATCAGAGTCATCTGCGCTGAGGAGCCGTACATGGAGTCAGATAACCCAATTTTATATTGAAAGAAACAATAGTCAATACACTGAAAACTTATAAAATAGAGACATTCGATTCCATAAAATTTTCCACTGGGCAAAATTCGGAAGGCTTGTCAAATAAATGAAAACACTTTTTTGCGTCAAAGAGCGTGGCGCATTTACTTGCCTGCGTATGGAAGAGAACGAAACTGTGTGAAACTTGTCACAATACAGCTGCTTAGTTGCTTTGAATTTTTTCTGCACCAGGTTGAATGTGAATGGAAACGCGCACAGACCTATTATCTATGTCTACTGCATATCGCTATAAATCATTTCATGAGAAATGAAATCAATGAAAATAAGTCTGCATGACTCATAGTATAGATAGAGTATTAGGCCCCTACATTCGACAAGACACATGTAAGAATGAGACACGTTTCATATACTTAGAATAGTCGATAAGTTTTTTTGATGGAATAATAGAGGAATTCACAATGATCATTGATGTCCTGCAAACGTTTCTGGAATAAAGGGCCGAAATCTAGCGAAACAGAATATTGTGCGATGTCACGGAGACCTAGAATAGCCTGTATGCGTCTCTTCAAATTTGGTCAAGAGATGAAAATAAAAAATGATGGAATGCAAATAAAAACATTAGAACATATGTGATGTGAAACATAATTCAGTGCTATCAAAATAAAAGGAATGACTATAAATATATAGTGTTGATCTCAATAGGAGCTAAGTTTCTAGTATTGGCAAAAGACGATGGTTAGTGAATGGTGGATGTGATAGTAGAGTATGAGAGGAAGGGGAATGTGATAAAAGTGCGAAATGATCAAGGGAAAACCAGAAAAAAGTTCAGATACAACAAAAGATGAGGCCAAGAAAGAGCCTTGTGCTGTTCCCATTACTAAGGATGGAGGTATTGTTGTGTCAACTAACACAGGTTCTATGCAACCTTCTTTGGATCGAAAACCAGATACCCATTCTGAAGATCCGGTAAGTGTTCCAGGTCCTGAGAATAGTTCACTCCCCTCAAACAGGAGGAATGTATCGACGGAGAGCTAGGTGGAGATGCTTTCGGTCTGGGGTTGCCTCCCACTGGTGATGGTCCCCATGCTCCACCTACAGAGGGTGTGCAACCATTAGTGAGTAATGTCATTAATAAACAGCCAAACTCAATGGAGGTACAATATATGCAACAGCAAAGTCAAATCTTTGTATTTTCCACAATGTTGGCTTACTCAGGAGCTGATGAAGTCATACAGGGACGATGTCAGTCAATCATTGCCTATCACTGTGCCCAGCCTGGAACAAAGAAATACCTGGAGAAGAATCCACTGAAAGTGACTCAGTTCAATCGTCAGAATCCTGCTCAGTGGCTCAACAATATTGCCATGATGAAAAGTAAAAGTTGCAATCGCAGTCCAGGACTTGGCCCTAAACCCACTACAACTCTAGATAATTTTCTGGGACCTGATCCTTCAGATGATATGGTTGGATTGGACGAATCAAATATTCCCTGGGATACAAAAATTAATCACTTAAAAGGTCTAGATCCTGCTACAAATGGATTACCTGATGTGGTGCCTGATATGGATGCTTGTAGTCCTTCCTTAGCTAATGTTCAGCCCTCGCTACAGGGTGTTAAAGTGCCTGATGAGAACCTCACTCCCCAGCAGCGAAAACACCGTGAAGAACAATTGGCTACGATTCGTAAGATCCATCAGATGCTGCTTCCTGAAACTCAAAGTATGGAAGGAGGGCCTTCTTATCCCAACCTACCACCAGGTGCACCTGTTGCTGCACAAATGGAGTGGCAAAAATTACATCACCAGTTTTATGATGAAACCAAAAGGAAACCAGGTCCCAGTCCTAATGTTCCACTTGGTCCAGTGAGTGGGGGTGGTGGAAATGGCCCGCCTATGGGGCCAAATGTGCCAGTGGGAGGTGGGGGCCAAGCAGCTATGCCCAGAGGTGTTCCAGGACCTGGAATATACTAAAAACATTGGCTGATTCGTCTTGGTGAGAGCACATATTTGTGTTTGTATGCCAATGTCAGACTTAAGAGAAAGTTTTGCTTGAATGAGCATATTCTTGAAAATAAAACAAGTTTATCCAATTACAATTCGTCAGGAATTGACAAAGACAGGTTTCAACTATGGTATTTTCGATTATCCTGATAGTAAGTGATCTTTAAATTTTGCGATACACTCAGAAAATTCATTGAACATTGTTTAAAAAAAATTACTTATATACAGAGAGGAAAGGGAATCCAATGCAATACAAAGATAATAATAGAAAAAGATTATTGAAAGAAGGGATATGATTTGGATCAATGAACCTTTGAATTGACTGTCTTGGAACATATTTTTGTAACGATGTGAAGAAAATTTACTTCACTCTTGTCGATACAAGCACAACATAGCAAGTTCATGATTGTTCGGTATTGTATTTAGAGAAACAAAACTAATATTCCTTGTGTGAAATGTCATTGTCGGACTCGAAAAATAATGTTTTTTCTATCATTTTTTATGTGTAGATTTTTTCGTTTTTATTATAATTTCTACATTGGAAAATATCCAGGATTTGTCCCTATGCTTTCGTCTATCGGCCTTAGAAATCCAGACAGAAAATTTGACAATGACATGCCTTCTACACTGCCCAGTATTGTCGAGAAAATTGAAAGGGAGTTATCTTTATTTCTTAAAAGCGATGTATCATAAAAATTTCCAATGAAGCTAAACAGACCTGGCTGCTCAACAACAAGATAATAACCCACTGGAAAGTCAAATATATTGATAGTAATGATAATTCGCCGATTGACTATTCCACTGAGTATAGTTGAACATTTACCAAGATCAAACATGAAGCACCAAATAGTTAGTTTATATTGGAGTCATACAAGGTTTTGCAAGGTGAGTGCTTACTCTAGTTGGTGTTAGTGATTAAAATAGTATCTAATGAAATGGTTTTCTTTCCTTATGCATTGATATTGGCACATAATCATCAACTCTCCAAATTTGCTATTGTTTATAAAGCATTCCTGAAATGGAGAAATACGTATCTCATAATGTATAAGGCATAGATCCGGCCTGTCCTGAAATATCGTCCATTTTTTATGTTTTCGGTGTTGATATATACACAAACGTTTGAGATAGACTAACTTTTTGTGAATATCGTTAATTAAAAATCCGAATTCATTGAATAGGATTTGTAACTGAAAAAATAGTCACTAAATTTTGAAGCTTCTCAATATTACAGTTACATATTGGGGCAAATATAGCAATTTACTCTATAAACAGATATTATGAGAACTTTAAGCTTTTCTCTTTTCATTTCCAGGGGATAGAAATCCCGAAAAATAACTTTTTGTGAATGAATAGGTAACGTCTATGAATGATATACAGGGTGTTATGTATGTACGTGGCCAAACTCGAAGGGGTCAGTCTTGGACTGAATTCAAGCCAAAAAGTCCAAATGAACATAGGTCCGGTGATGCTTCGTTTTCAAAATACAAGGTGCCAACATTTTTGAAAGGAATACATTTTCATCCCAATAGTCCTTCAGTCGATTTTGGTGAAACTTGACCCTGATATTTGGGATGATCAGGCGCTAATTTAGCCCTAACGAGATTGGAATCATGTCCAGTGGCATCCGAAGGCACATCATCCAATTATTTTGACTAGAAAAATGTGCGCCTCTGATTTTTGCAATTTTTCTTTTTTTTTGCATTGAATAACAGAAACTAAGACTTAATCTTGTTGTTTTTCGGAGAGAAAAACTCTTTATTGCATGTCACTAGAAAAAAAAATTAAAAATTTGACTATCAAACCATCAACAACTGTATACTTGTTATTTCTTTGCGTATAAATGGTCCTTTATGGTTTTAGAAATTGATATCATGAGTGATGCAAGCATTAAACAAATATCATTAAAAAAATGTTTTGTTGTTTATGGACATGCAATATGATTTTTATTTGATCTCAACAGAGCAAAATAACATGCCCAAATTGAAAAAAGTTGTAGTTTCAATGGCGCAAATTTCTTTGGTGAAAAATATTAGTTGGGGTGCCTTCCGTGACATCTCTGAAACTGATAGTCTCGATCTAAGAAATGCTGAATTAACTCTTAATTACTTCAAATAAAATTTTCAAATTTCAACAAATTCGCCCAAAGGATTATTATAAAATGAAAAAAAAGTATTTCTTTTAAAAAATAATGACACGCTGTATGATGCACAATACTATTTACATCAGTAATTCACAAGACCCTTTCGATTTTTATACTCTCTATTCCCTATTTGAAACAATAATTTTTTTATAGTGTTCTACCCACTACGATGGATAGCGGGTTCCCTGGCAACAACCCAGATCTTCCACATTCAAGGGTCTCAGGTCCAAACATGCCCACGTCCATGGATGTGGGCCCAAGATTCCCTCCTACCCCTTCAGAGGGGTGTCGCTTCCAGATACCCAGTCCACATACACCCACTGCCACTTCAGCAGGTAAGTTATTGGAAAGGTTCACAAAGCCGCTACAAAGCATGGTAACATATTTATTATTATTTGGAAAATTTCAGACCTCCGACACATATTTTTTTCACTTGTAATTGAAATCCCAAAATCCTTTCTTATGTAGGTTGTTTCTAATATATACTTGGGCATTTGGCAGCACTAAGAGGGTCTGAGATCGTAATGAAAGAAAGTAGCGATAGAAAATGCAACTTTTTCTCAGGCAAGTTCTAACACATGACATTGGCAAGCCATTGGGAATTTTTCAGTCTCTGACTTCCGCCAACCTGACCTGAGTAATAAAATAATTGGATAAGATGATGACTTCAATGTTATTGAAAAAAATATCATGGTCCCGGGCCATGTAAAGACTAGAAATGTAAACCCCTGGTGACTATATGCTTCATCTGATACCATTTTGCTCTGTAGACTCGTGAGTCCACGGTCATATGAAGAAGAGAAATCTCATATCCCGATGAGTACAGACTACACCTGGCTTATCTTTGTTTCATTGTTGATCTGAGGTTTATGTCATGTATCAAAAGCCTTGCGATCTAGACAATCGAGAGGCTACGCTTATAATTATACTGGGGGACTGTTTTGCGATTGAGTTGTTGCCATGTTCTGATCGAAAACTGAAAATTCATTTTTTTTTCAGCGACCTTCCGGTACCGGAGCTCCTGGTCTGAGTCCCCGAACGGTCCCTGGCCCCAACTCGGACCCGCTTAAAAACGATTTGTTCCCCACTCCGAGTCCGCACATGATGGATGTACCCAGGTTTTCTGGACCAAATGCTACTCCAGGTGCTAAAATGGGAGGAGGTGTCGTCAACGTATCCTTGCGATCTAGACAATCGAGAGGCTACGCTTATAATTATACTGGGGGACTGTTTTGCGATTGAGTTGTTGCCATGTTCTGATCGAAAACTGAAAATTCATTTTTTTTTCAGCGACTTTTCGGTACCGGAGCTCCTGGTCTGGGTCCCCAAACGGTCCCTGGCCCCAACTCGGACCCGCTTAAAAACGATTTGTTTCCCACTCCGAGGCCGCACATGATGGATGTACCCAGGTTTTCTGGACCAAATGCTTCTTCAGGTGCTAAAATGGGAGGAGGTTTCGTCAACGTTTCGCCGCAAGGAAAACCACTCGACCTACCCAATTACGGATGCGCCAGAGGAGATAACGATCCTCTCAACCCTAATTGCACGAGCACGGTCTCCGGTAATCCGAAAGTGTCACACTTCGATCCCATCTCATCCTTGGCCCAAATGACTCAGCAGCTGACCAACAGCGTGGCTAGTTCGTTGAACGGCCAAGGAAATCAAGGCCCACCGATGATGAACTTCGGATCACACTCCATGCACATGATGGACATGGGCGGGTGCCACGGGATGGGCGACATGGACCAAGGGTCCGGTAATATGATGGGCATGCCAATGCAGGGTCCCCCACACGGGTTCCACCCGAATTCTCCCATGGACCCGATACGCTCTCTCTCGCCTGAACTGCCAGGTGCCTTTTCGAATCACATGTCTATGCCGAGGATGATGGGTCGCTCCCCAGGACCGAATCCTTACAATGAAGCCAAGGTCCAGATCAAACCGAATGCTCCCAACACTATCCAGTACTTGCCAGCGAAATCTCAGATAGGACAGGCTCCAGGGCCTAGAGCCCCTCCTAGTATCGATTTCTTGGCTCGGCTCGCGACACCCCTGAACATGATCGACTCGAAGATGCAGTATTTTGCCTCTTGCGGTCCCAATAATGGGCCGATGCAAGGTGGTCCAATGCCTTCGCATATGTCTCACATGGACGGGTCTATGCCTCGGGATGGGGTTATGGGGCCTATGGGCATGGGAGGCCACATGGGGAACGGATCCGGCCCTATGGGCCCCATGGGGGGCAATATGGGTATGACGGGTGGAATGATGCCCATGATGCGGGGTCCGATGAGACCCCCGATGGGTATGAGAATGCCTCAGATGGTGTTCAACGGACCACCCGGAGGTTCTGGCGTGCCCGATTCTATGTTCAACTCGGGTCCGAATATGGGCAATCCCTCTGCCCAGATGTTTGTCGCCGGCCCGAAGAGCAGTCCGATGGGCATGGGAGCCCCAGATGCCACTCAACCACTTCCTCCTTCGATGGGAGAGAACAGCACATTCAAAAGCTCACCTTTCATGGCCCCTACCACCGCTGATCCCAACTATGCACAACAGTTCCACAACTTTCAGCAACAACTCTACGCCACCGGCACCAGGAGTCAGATGGGGTGGCAAGCGATGGGCCCAGGTCCTGGACCTCCGCATATGCAACAGCAACCTCCGTACTACAATCCCAAATAGCAAATGTGGTGCTGAGTGTGTGATTCAGAGAATTTTGTTTTATTTTTGATATTACTAATGAGTAATCCAGCAATAATAAGAATGTGAGATTGAGTTGTATATTAAGTGTTACGCATCGAATTCAAGTGCAGTTGAGGGTCATGTGAAAAGTCGCCTGCCCAAAGGCTCAGTTTGCCTAAATACTTAACGCTATTCTGAATTTGTATATTTGCCATGAATCAACTAGAAAGACTTAGTAATAATCTTGCTTGGTCCTTTTCAAGACGGAGGTTTCACTATTGCTCATTAATTTGTTTCTATCCATCTGTTATTCGTTTATTGTACATTTTATGAGTATTCAATTGAAATGAAAACAATAAAATTCTATATTATATATTCTGCTCTCTTATTTCTGATATAGGGATCACCTAATCATGGACAATTTTGATGTCTGAATGAATTTGCTTCAAGGATGCTTCACTTTATCTTCCATTTAATTTCTTTCCTAACAAAATAGTTATCTGCTAGTATGATAATTTGACTGGGTAAATTGGGTGAAAAGAATTGGAGCGAATTTTAATGATGATTAGTGAGGAATGCAGCATCCAGCATTGCTATACTTATTGCATGAATTCATTATAATTTTTGCCGGAAAAACGACACAATAACTATCCCGAAATGCAATATACAACCCTCTGTTACCTTACTATAATTGTTAAATTATTTTTTCACTAAAATATTGGGTTCGTTTCAACAATACATATTAGACCCATCAGAAAGTGGTCAGAAGCATGCACAAAATCAATACTGGAATGTGATGTTCTGTGCATAGCTTCTAATCGGTCGAAAGTGTTGAGAATTAATTAATTCAATAGGACATATCAATACCCCGATGTTTCTTACAAATGGTAGGAATCGCTGGGTCAAACCTCGTTGAGGGTTGCTTTTTGCAAGGGGCTGGACATATTTTTGAGACTCGCAAATTATAAAAAATGATTCAGTTTTTTTTTCGTCTGTGAATATATCGAATGTAATCTATTAGAGAAATTGGTGAACATGCCAGAACTTTAGCCAAAAATGATCAATGTAATTAATGCATGATTATCTGTGCCTAGTTTTTGTCGTTCAATTGACAATATTCACCACCGATCATTTTATTTGTTTAACTTTTTTTTATTTTGTGCCACATGAATCTTGATTTGCTCTAAGAATCACATTAAATTCAAGACAAAAATTTCAAACCTTTCGCCTTATGCCGTATTCCCTATGTACGCCTATGTGAAACAGAAAACCGAATATCAAAGAGAGCGAATCGGATCATTGATAGAGAAATAATTCTAAGTGGGTTCATTAAAATAAAATGTGTTTTCCACTGTTGAACCAGTGTAAACAGTGTATTAAATAATATGTCCTCACCCACTGTTGAACCAGTGAACATTTAGTGTATTTTCATCTTTTTTGAACAATTATCAAAAGACCGGTACACGAGATTCACATTAGTTTCACCATTACGAAAAAGAAATTAAAATGAGGACCCTTGTTATGAAGTCGGCTAATTTGTTGGTTGTGTAGTTGTAGGAGTGTGCTACGTGTTCGGCGGCATCGTCAGAAATACGCTGCCCGACTTCACGCCCACCTTCCTCACCTTCAACGTGCTCAGCGTGCAGAGGCAGTGCGACGACGTCGCCATCGCGGTGTTGAACAGTAGTGGCTACAGCCACAAGATACGTCAAATGCCAGTGATAGCGATCCCGCTGCACTTCGACTGGGATCCGGCCTTGAGGATACCCTCGTGTCGAAGGTCGATCGGCCTACGGCCGTTCTGTATGCAGGACTCCATGACAGGAATGCCCGCTCTGACATGTGCCTACACCATATGTCGCAACTCGGTACTCTCTTGGCTTATTACGATAGGATTTTTCGCTGTTTTACCCAACATTCATTCATTCAAATACTGAAAGAAGTCATTCGAAAAAATGGGAAAATATGCTCCAAAATGAGCTGACATTGATAAGCTAACGAGAAATACAAAATACCAAAAACCTACAATATATTGCTAACCAGCAGGATTTTCGAGAAGGGAATGTGCTGCATTCTCAAAAAATTTTTAAACTGAAAGATGTAATTTTCAATATGCATTATGCATTAGTTTATGCACTATTCGTCCAGTAAACCTGGCTTGATAGCAAAAACACACCGCGAGTCCTTCATTTGAGATGTTTTGACAATGAATAATCATAGAATCAGTTCAATGAAATGTTCTTTTAGTATTTAACTGTCGGTTGAGGCACTTCTCACACAAAAATTGATAAGAAACTGAAAATTTCGTGAACAAAGGGGAAACGAGAACATCGAAGCCCCATATATATATATACATAGACTTCCACAAATACAAGGTTCACGCCATCGGCAGGAATTTGGGGTTGCCACCCGATATTGTGATGAGGCACCCGTTCCCGGGCCCTGGTCTCACCATTTCCTCTATGAAATGTTGGAAATCGTTTTCTTGGTAAGAACACTATAGAATTTCTGAATCAGAAACCGTTGTTGAGGTCAACTTTGAGATATAATGCACAAAACCGCCCCCGAAGGACAGAACGGCAGCAACTCCGAGAAAATATGCATATTGGACGCGGGCGCCCAGTACGGCAAAGTCTCCGACAAGAAAATTCGGGAGTTGTGCGTGGAGTCGCATCTCCTCCCTCTGGACACGCCGGCCCTCAACATCAAAGAGGGCGGCTACAACGCCATCATCATATCGGGGGGGGGGGGGCAAATTCCGTTTTCGCAGAAGACGCCCCCAGATTCAAGGAAAACATTTTTTTCATTGAATTGGATTCATTACTAATATTCATTTGTATTTAAGGTTGGACTTGTGAAAAAATCATGTTTCTGGAGGTGAAAATCAACAAATATAGCCCGCTCAGTGGATGTTCATATTAGAAGCTACCTGAGTGTATTGAACGGAGAAAAGCTGTGGTGAATGTTCGTAACGAAGATCAACATTGCTTCGCATGGACCATCACTTCAGCACTACATCCTGCAGTCGATAGAACGTCAGAAGTTTCTTCATATCCTCATTTCAATACTGTCGTAGATGTAACAGGTATGAATTTTCCGGTTAAGTTGAAGGATATTGTGAAATTTGAAGACAAGAATGATATTTCAGTTAATGTGTATGGTTTGGAAAGTAAATTCGAGGAGGGGAAAATAATGTATAAAATAGTTGGACCATTGCGTTACTCCCAGAGAAGACTTAGGAGACATGTCAATTTGTTACTCATCACAGATGATTTCGGTAATAGCCACTATTGTTGGATCAAAGATCTTTCAA
Source organism: Zygogramma bicolorata (assembly GCA_032362365.1). Classification (NCBI taxonomy): domain Eukaryota; kingdom Metazoa; phylum Arthropoda; class Insecta; order Coleoptera; family Chrysomelidae; genus Zygogramma; species Zygogramma bicolorata. Next base: position 480,831 of record JAVJAQ010003674.1, read on the forward strand.
GATTAGTTTCAAGTCAACTATCCGCCCATGAACATAAAAAATATTTTTGTGATGGATGCTTATTATATTTTTCTCATGAGCGATCACTGTTATGTCACAAAATGAATGATTGTAATCATTTAAGTACGACAACTCCATCAACCAATTTCAAAATCAATAAATATGGGAAAATGGTGCCTGAAAATATATTAACATTTGGAAATTTCGAGAAACAAATGAAGGTACCATTTGTAGTATATGCCGATTTTGAATCAGTGCTTAAACCGATTGAAACTTGTAAACCAAATCCCGAACACTCGTACTCGATGAAGACATTCAAACATGAGCCTTATTCATTTGCTTATTTGATTAAATGTTCATATAATGATGATTTGTCAAAATTTGTTACGTATAGGGGTGTGGATGCAGCCCAGAAATTTGTTAGTAAAATTGAGGATGATTTGAAAAACATTTATCAAGATCATCTCAGGTATCCCATTCCTATGGATGCACAAACCCCTGAGGAAGAGGAGCAGTTTGCTTCTGCCACAAATTGTGGTATTTGTTCTAAGCCATTCAATAATGGTGAAGTTAAAGTGAGGGATCATTGTCATCTCACAGGAAAGAAGAATTCTCCTGCCGCTCATTCATCATGTAATTTAAATTTTAAGTTACCAAATTTCATCCCAATAATTTTTCACAATTTGAGTGGATATGATTGTCACCTATTCATTAAGGAATTGTATAAGAACAAAGAGAAAGTTGATGTCATCCCGCAAAATAAAGAGAAATTTATATCGTTCACAAAACATCTCTTCACACACTCATACACGGATAAAGATGGTAGGATGAAGAAGAATTATTTGAAAATGAGATTCATAGATAGTTTCAGATTCATGTCAAATTCTTTGGAAAAATTAGGTGCAAATTCAACATCTGATCAGTGTATTGAGATGCACAAACATTTTCCTCAAATTGAGGAATTCAATTTGATGAGAAAGAAAGGTGTATTTCCCTATAGCTGTGTGGATGACATCGACAAACTAAATCATCCAAGACTTCCAAACAAAAATCAATTCCATGACAAACTCAATTGTGAACATATATCAGATAATGATTATAGAAGGGCTCAGCTTGTATGGAACTTGTTCAGGTGCCAGAGTTTACGTGAATACTCCGATTTATATTTGAAGTCAGATGTGTTACTATTATGTGACATTTTCGAAAATTTCAGAAATATTTGTATTGATAAATATAAATTGGATCCGGCACAATACTACACAGCACCTGGATTATCCTGGGATGCAATGTTGACTCACACGGAAATTGAATTGGAATCACTAACTGACATTGATATGATTCATTTTTTTTCAGAAAGGTATACGTGATGCAATAAGTTCTTACCAAATTATAATCCAAATGAACCATCCTCATTCATTTCATATTTGGATGCAACAAATCTGTACGCTCACAGCATGTCACAACCATTACCAACAGCTGAATTTTCATGGTTGACACCTCAGGAAATTCTCGATCTTGATATGATGAATGTGAATGCTGATAGTCCGTATGGATATGTACTGGAAGTGGATATTCACTATCCACAAGAACTTCATGATAAACATTCTGATCTTCCATTTTTAGTTGAACGTTTAATACCTCCATATACAAAATCAAAAATTCCCAAATTGATTACAAATTTAAATGATAAGAGAAAATATATTGTTCACTATAAAAACTTACAGCAAGCTCTCAAAAATGGTTTGATTATCATGAACACACATAGAGTATTGCGGTTCAAACAATCTTGTTGGATAAAACCCTATACAGATTTGAATACTGAAATGCGTAATCGGTCTAATAACAAATCTGAAAAAGATTTCTTCAAGCTAATGAACAATGCGGTGTACGGAAAAACAATGGAAAACGTAGACAAAAGAATTGATGTTAGACTCGTTACACATTGGGAAAATATAAAGAGAACTATGGGTGCTAGTTGTCTTCTATCACGACCAAATTTCAAAAGCTGCTCTATATTTACAGAAAATTTTGTTGCCATGCAATTAGGTAAAGTGAAAGTTCATTATGATAAACCGTTATATTTAGGATTTTCTCTTCTAGAAATATCCAAAACTGTCATGTACGATTTTTTCTATGGATAACAATTAAACAACAATTTGGAGATGATGGATTATTCTCAAAGTAATACAGACAACTTTTATGATTTTTTCAAAAATAATAGAAATAAGTTCGATACATCAAATTACAATATAGGAAACCAATTCGATATTCCAGTGACAAAGTCTCTTCTGGGTAATTTCAAGGACGAATTTCCAAATGATCCAATAATAAGCTTTTACGGTACAGGTGCCAAAGCATATTACGTTAAGTCTGTCAACACTGAACTCAAAAAGGCCAAATGCATCAAAAGATCTATTATAAAGAATGAATTGACATGTGAAGACTATGAAAAAATTATCGAACAAGGAGGTATGATATTCAGAAAGATGAACTCTTTCAGAAGCGTGTTGCATGATATTTATACTGAATTGAAAAATAAAGTTGCATTATCATACCACGACGACAAACGATTCATCATTCCGAATACCACTCGAACTCTTCCATGGGGTCATAGCGATATAGAGTTCTATCAAAATGATCCGAATGATAACATCCGTTGGGTATCTGAAATCGTTCATTCTTTTTCTCAGGAGAGCCCCCTGGACCAACTTATTAATTTGTTGAATGCTGAGATGAATGACTGAAATATCATTCAAGGTTTTTTCCTTCAAACCGGAATATTCGTTACTTGTGATTATTGTGTTGTAATTGTTTACATTGAAGTTGGAATATTTCTACCAAAAATATTAAATGATCTGTGATATTTATGATGTTTTTATTTTTTACTACTCATTCTTCATCGATTATAAATAAGAATATAAATGAAAAAGTAGTTTGAAAAGTCATCAGTATATGAAGTACCGTTCTGTGGGTATAATGTCCAAAACAATTGATAAATTTGGTCGTAAAAGGAAATGGGGTGGTGGCACTGGATTTGAATTAACATCAGGCGGTCAATATGATATGTAGAGAAGAATATTGAAAAATACAAGAGAGCCATTCGAAAATGGTGATTGTGTAACTGTATCATATCTCGAGGCAAAAATTAAAGAAACTAAGGAGCTTACCCTCATGGCTCTCCAAGCTGCCATACAATCTGCAATAGGTAATGTAGAACGTGAGGCCCGTCAAGCATTTGATGATAAGATAGCTGAAGCGAGAATAACATTGGCTCGCAAATACAAAAATCTAAAGAGTGATGTCGAAATAAAAAAACATCCGACGCTACTACCGCGATGACACAAAAATATAATGCATTGGAAGGAAGAGTTGCAACGCTTGAGAAGAAACATGCGGAGCGGTGGCCAGAGGATAGACCATTATTGTGGTATCCGGGAATAGATGTCAATCCTGGTGTTGAAAAATCAAATCAAATTCGTCGAATAATGACCGTAATTTGCAGAAATAAAGGTAAAAAACTAGGTCCGCTCCGCTCCGCTTCGCTTCAAAAATTTTTCGACCCGCGAATGAAATTAATTCGCGGCCGCGGATTGAAATAATCCGCGGATTCACGCATATTCCACCAATAAATCTGCGGTTTTATTGGCGAATCATCCGCGGACCCGCGACCGTGAATCCGCGAATCCGCGGAATAATTTCAATGGCGGCCGTGAATTAATTCAATACGCGGGTCGAAAAATTTTTGAAGCGGAGCGGAGTGGAGCGGAGATAGTTTTTTACCTTTATTTCCGCAAATTACGATCATCATTCGACGAATTTGATGCAGTCGTGATTCAATCCACTGCGGTCGCGGTTCTGCGATCTCTCGGTGGTCGCGGAACCGAGGCTACATTCGCGAATCATTCGCGTTTCCGCGCCTTTTCATTCTGTCGCGGCAGCATATCTACAACCACTGCGATCGCGGTTCCGCGGTTGCGCCCGCGTTATTAGTCCAAGTCAGAGTGTAGCTATTGTTTCATGTTCATTCCGCGAAGTTTATTCCATGGATTGTCGTGGTGGTCGCGGAACCGCGGCTACATTCGCAAATTATTCGCGTATCTGCGGCTTTTCATTCTGTCGCGACAGTGGATCCACGTCTGGTTTATACCTTCATTATGATCATCATTCGGCAATCTGGATGCAGCCGTGATTCATCCTACTGCGGTCGCAGTTTCGCGGTTGTACCCGCGTTATAACTTAAAGGCAGAATGTAGTTAATTTTCCACCTACATTCTGCGAAGTTTCATTTATTTCATGGATTATTGCGGTTTCGCGGATCCGCGACTGTGGCGGCGACATGGATCAATTCATTCCACCGCGGCTGCGGATCCACATTCCTTTTTTTGATTAATTTCATAAATCGGAAATTGCCATTCCGCCGCGTTACACCTATTCTGAATCTCACTGTGAGATATCTACTATGTGTGTGCTTTGTTTTTTTTTATTCATTTTTTCAATATTACAGCTAATTGTACATATTTCGAGCACCTTATGCATCATAAGTGTGTATTCAACTAAAAACTGACAAATTCACTCGAATTTCAATATTACAGCTAATAAGTATGTGTACTCTACCATAGTCAAGAGGTGAACGAGCACATAACAAATGTTGCATACATTTCTCTCATGTGTCTGAGATATCTAGCTACTGTCTGTTTCTTCAATGTAGCCCTGATAGTTTTTTTTGACCAGTGGTCCAAGGTGAGTGGTGCAAAGGAGGAGCGTTATTGCAAATCGTGCATGTCTCGATATATCGATACTGTGTAAGCAGAGTGCTGCATGCTTTACACCTACTCCATAATAATTCAGAGAATGGTTGAGTTTTATGCGTATCTCAGTGCTCATACCACCCACCATTGTTTACACGAAAAGCATAAAATTTAAAACACATGAGGCATAATTTCTCAATTTGTCCGGTAACAGTGGGAATTCTGATATAGCTCTCAGTCACACAGCACAACTCCAGTGGATTTTCCAAAGTGTGATTCATATTCAGCACCTTGACTCTGCAAAATTCCACACCGACGACCAAATCAACAGGTTGACTGGTCTCTGCATCGCATTCAATACCCTCGTCTTCAGAGTCATTAGGAATCTCTTGTTCGATGACGTCTTCAGCGACCTGCTCTTCACCCTCCAAATTGTTATTAAGATCAGCATGTGCTAGAACATCTAACATTGCAGCTCTTTCTTCAGCCATCTTGGTTATATCCTTCGAATGCTCTGAATGAATGAGTGAAGTTTAGAGCCCGCAGCTATGTTTTATATGATCTGGTAGTGGTGGGGCACCCCTCCACAAACTCTTACTGTATATATGTAGGGAGGGTTGAATTATTGGATTGAGTTCTATCATTGCCACCAGTGAGTAACAATATGCCTTTTCCGAAAGAGTGGGATTCTAAACCGAAAGTGTGCATCTATCCCCTAGTGGTTGCTGGAGCTGCTCAGTGCTTCAATTGTCAAATCACTCGACACAAATCATACTTCAATCCATGTACCGGATTGTGTACCGAGTGTGTTTCACAAGATCCAGTGACACAGCCCAAGCGACTAATGAGCTCACCTCCCGAACAGAGAAACCATCTCAAGAGCTTCAAGTGTCACGAGAAAATTGAGTGAACCATTCTGGGCATTTGTAGAAATATTTGTGGAACGTGTGCGATAGAAGAGTTGCCACTTAAACAACGTTGCTTGCAGTGTGATAATTACACTATGGACTGTTGGAACCATATCTGTGCTGTGTGTAGAAGTAACTGGCAGCTATGTGAGAAAGTTGGTCAACTTCATCCCAACAGGAAAATCCACTTCAATCATTGCTGGTGTCTAACACATGACGAGCAAATCAAAAGGCGCCAAATACTAGGAGACCGTATTCCAACGTACACCGAAATTGGACCAGAGAGGCTTCCATATGCAATTTTCCAATAACTAATAATACTCCAGTCATTATATACTTTTGGAAATGCAAATGAACCGAGAAAGCCAAATTTCAGATATTATAATGGGCGGGGCTAGAAAAGCTTAAGTTCAAATTGTCGACCAAAATAACTTTGTGGGTTTTCCGCCATCTTGAAAAAGGGTTAAATTCATGGTGTTTTCATCATTACTCGGTTCCCCGTTGAGATACGAAAATTTGTATTGAATATTTTTTTGTTGCTTTTTGCACGATCTACAATCAAGGTTCTATACATTTTTCACGTATCGATCATCGTTATCGAGATATCGATGATAAAAACCATAACTGGGGAGAAAAAATTGTTTTTCGCTATTTTATTTTCTCGTGAAAGATATCAAGAAATGTTGAGATGAAACTTGTATAGTGTAACGAAGTTACTATTTTCGTGTTGAATACCAGTACCTCTTGCATACAGAGCCTGCCTGGAAAACGTTAAGTACCTACCTTCATTCAGAAATACAGTATCTCGCTTATTTTTCGACCTAGAAATACCGTTCTTTCAGTATAGTAATCATAATAAAAAGCAGTGTCGAGAAGATGCAATAGTCCCGTTCCGCGAATGGTAGAAACAGGATAAATCCCGGTAGTCCTGTATAACAGTACCCCAGCGGTGGCTGGCCCTATTCAGCGTTCCACTCAGCTGAGCGCGGTGACGTATGCCTACGTCGGCAAGGCTGAGAGTAGGAGCATTGATGGAGGGGAGCGAATCGAGGTACCTGCGAAAGAGCCGTTGGAACTTCACTTCCCACCGAACCAAGCTACCGATCACCACGCGAGACCACTACCAGCCGAGCCGAAAATATTCAAGGTGAGAGAACCGAATTCGAGCCGTTGGCACGTTAGTAGTAAGGGCGAGACCGGCGAGGTAAGAGAAAACCGTAGTAATTATTCGTTCGCGACGGGGAACGCGTAGGTTGAATCCGACTATCCTTTCGCGCTTCAGCTGTATTTTACACTGGCGTGCTAATCTTTCTCTCTCTCTCTCTGACTTGGCTTTCACGCTCCAGCTGTATTTCACACTGGTGTGATAGCCTGTCTCTCTCTTCCTTTCGTGCTTCAGCTGTATTTCACACTGGCGTACTCATCTTTCTCTCTTTAACTTTGCTGTCACGTTTCAGCTGTATTTCACACTGACGTGATAGTCTGTTTCTTTCTCTCTCTCTCTGTCTCTTGCACGTCCGTATCCGCCGTATACCGGGGCCGACAAAAGTAAACGGGTTCTGAGTGAAGTAGAGCGGATAAATAACTCTTACCTCGTTAGTGTGTTGCGCTCTTAGTACGATCATAAGATTGCTTGTATTGTATTGCTTTTTGCCGTCATTCTCTTGAGATCATCCACTGTTGCCGCTTGCATACCGAGTAACCCAGTAACCTTCGTTGCACGCCCGCTTACACCCCTTTGTTCCTTATGTACATAGTAGATGCCCATACCGTACTTCGCTCATAGAGTGGTAACCGCACCTGATTTTATGGCACGTTAACCGGAAGTTGGGAATATAGTTAATTATCACTTTTATTGGTGTTTTATTCCATATAGTTAGCTTATCATACCATCTTAAGCATAATTTGCAGCCGGTAAACCGGAAGAGATTCCAGCAGAGTTAAGTAAAATCTAACTTTCTGGCCACCGAACCTGTCTAGTCCACATAGACCCCTGGTTTGCCGTATCTTCACTGCAGCTGCCCGGAGCAGTGGTGCTTCGTGACACTATAACACACGAGCTGGCGCCCGAGGTACCGTCCGTACCGCTAGAGGGCGCTAGATATTGTTTAACGCAAAGAAAAGGCGTTACAAATTGGCGCCCGAGCAGGGACCGATGATCTGTCATTTCGACAGATTTTGGAAGTATCTTGTTTTGGAGCAAGGACGCCCAGTGAGTTCTCGTTTTATAGGTTTTTGGGGTCCACGAAGCGATTGCAATGAACGTTTAGCCGCTGGGATTGACCGTTTCCGTGATAGATTGCTAAAGGACTTTTTGTAGTGAGTGCAGACTGCCGAAGATAAAAAAAGTGTTGAAAACGTCCTAGGAGTTGATCAAATTGAATTCGGCGTTTTAGACGTTGAAGACCGGTGCCGAACGTTTCCTGAGGGGCGATTTTACCCAGATCAACCGAAATCGGTCGAATCAGCCGACCTGTCATTTTGACAGATTTTTCAACTTTATAAAATTCATGCTAGAACGTCGAACGACACCTCAATATTCAGGTTTTCGGGGTCGCTGAAGCGGAATTCACCACCCGTTTGACGCTTACTCCCCCCACTTTTGAGATATTGTAGTCCAGAGGACGTGAGAGGAAAGTTTCGCGAAGAACCGCCGATACAAAGGTTAACTACGTGCGTGCAGCTATGTCTAGACCGGAAGGGGAATCTGGGAACTCCTCCGATGAAGAATTGATGAAGGAGACGAACCTGAGAAGAGAACCAAGTGATGTCAGAGTAAGCTGGGTCTACCGTCTACGGAAGGAAGAGTTGGAGGCAGAGTTGGAAAAATTCCGCTTGGAAGTTCCCGGGACCGTAGAGGAGCAGAGAAAGCGATTAGTGAAGTTTCTACGCGAGGGTCGAACATCACCGTGTCCTATAATGACATCACCGTACACCTATCCACCAGGAAACGTAGTTGTCCAAACGACGTCCACGACGACTAACCCCACCACGACGGTCTCATCTACCTATCTCACCGCGACCTTCAGCCAGCAGACAAACGGACAACTTCCAGGGCAGTCGACATATTCGACGGGTGGAACCTACACAGGGGTATCGTATTCATTACCGTCCTCGTTACCATTCTCATTTCCACCATCGCTGCCGCTTTCCTTGCCCTCTGCCTTACAGTCAGCCGTACCGTCGTCATTTCTACAGTTTTCAGTACCTTCGTCAGTACCGTCGTCTCTACCGTTGTTTCAACAGTTTTCCGTACCGTCGTCGCTCCCATCGTCATTACCCAAGTCAGTACCGTATTCACTACCGTCAACAGTATCGTCGTCATTGTCTTTTCCCCAGGCCATGCAGAACAACCACATGTCACCCCTGAAAGTACATGACTGGAAGGTTATGTTTAATGGAAAAGGAGATCCGGCTGCCTTTCTCGAGAGGTTAGAGGACATCTGCGATGCGACTTCACCGACATAGCAACCTTCGCGACCGCTGTTCGGGAGTATGAACTGTTGAAATCAGAATTGGACCACTCTGTCCAGTTTTCCTCTGGAAGCCGACAACCGGCACCATCTAGACCGCTAGACAGACGACCGCTTGACGTTGACCGAGGAGCTGTAAATAACCGCGGTACGAGTAGTCAGAATCCTCCGAATCTCCCGTCTACCTCAGCCCAGGCCTCCTCTCGTGAATGTTGGGCGCTGTGGGCAAACAGGCCATCTACGTGGACAATGCCGGGCACCGGCTAAATTATTTTGCTCTCGTTGTAAGAGAGAGGGCATCCTATCGCGGGACTGCCCTTGCCCGAGTTCGGAAAACTGAATGGGTGCTGTACCGAAATGGGGTTTGGTCCGCACCCGAAAAAAGTTACCCCACCCGAACCGTATACTGAGAAAAGCGCTGACAACAGGCCGTATATTGACATTGCTTTTCCAGGAGGGGCCGTCCGATCATTGATTGATACCGGAGCAGCTAGCTCATATATTGGGGACCGAGTTGTAGACCAATGGCGCGTATTGGGGCTACGTAAGCTGAAGACATTAGCTAGAACAGCTAGGCTAGCTGATGGCCAATTGGTACGAGTGTCCGGAACATATCGGTCCGAGATCTCTATTGGAAGATTACATTCCACCGAAACTTTCGGCCATATCCGGGGGCTGTCGTCAGATGTGGTTATAGGTATGGATATGCTCCAGCACCTAGGCTTTTCCCTTCATTTAGGCACTGGGGAAATCCATATAGGAGGCCATGCCGTACCGCCGTCAATACCGCCAGAGCAGTGCAGTACCCTTGAGACTTGTTCGAAGGGATCTGCCCTCTCACTTACCAGCGAGGAGGAGAGACGGTTAGACGAGTTTCTCCGAGTCGAACTTCAACCCTTTGAGAGGATTCGTGGTGTAACCCCATTAGAACAACATACTATACGACTGTCCGACCCAGAACCGATCAAACAACGATACCGACCCCAAAACCCCCGTATGCAGGAGATCATCAATGCTGAAGTTGACCGAATGTTGGAAGAAGGAATTATTGAACCCTCTTATAGTCCGTGGAGTTCTCCGGTGGTAATTGTTCGAAAAAAAGATGGAAAACCACGGTTTTGCATCGACTTTCAAAAAGTGAATGTGGTTTCCCTGAAGGATGCGTATCCTTTGCCGTTTATTAGTGCCGTCCTTGATAAGCTCCGCAGAGCCCGTTATATATCGAGCATCGACCTCAAGCAAGGATATTGGCAGGTTCCCCTCTCGGAGGGCAGTAAACCAATTACGGCCTTCACCGTACCAGGACGTGGACTGTACCAATTCCGTGTTATGCCGTTTGGGCCCCACGCGGCTCCAGCTACGGTCCAGCGGTTGATGGACCGTGTCATCGGACCCGATATGGACCCATATTGCTTTGCTTATTTAGATGACATCATAGTTCTGGGAGATACCTTTGAAGATCACCTGAAGCATCTCCGTGAAGTATTTCGCCGATTACAAGTTGCTAACCTGCGGATAAACCCCGATAAATGTCTATTTTGTAGACGATCTCTCAAATATCTGGGGCATCTGGTCACGTCAGAAGGAATCAGTACAGACCCAGAAAAAGTGGCCGCCATTCTAGATTTGAAACCCCCTTCGAATATTCGCAATCTGCGAAGATTCCTGGGAATGGCGTCATGGTATCGGCGTTTTGTACCTTCATTTTCGGAGGTTGCTACACCGCTCCATCGTCTGTTGAAGAAGGGATACCGTTGGCGGTGGGGCCCCGACCAGGAGGAAGCCTTAAAAAAATTAAGAGGCATTTGACCGAGGCCCCTGTTCTTGCCTGTCCGGATTTCAACAAACCGTTCGTGCTCCAGAAAGATGCCTCCGATAATGGCCAAGGGGTTGTACTAACACAAGAAGCCGAGGACGGGGAGCATGTCATCGCATACGCCAGTCGGTCTCTAACCACACCTGAACGAGCCTACTCGGTGACCGAAAAAGAGTATTTGGGGATTGTATGGGGGATAGAGAAAATGCGACCTTACCTGGAAGGTTACCACTTCTCGGTACTGACCGACCATCAGGCACTCCGATGGCTTCATTCCATCAAGAGCCCAGCCGGCCGTCTCGCTCGATTTCGAGATTGAATACCGTCGTGGAAGCGCAAATAAGGTTGCAGATGCACTATCGCGCGAACCGTTGCCCTGTAACAGTGCGACTCCGTCCGAAGAGATTTTAGAACCGCCCGTCACATGTCCATAAGGATCCGGCCTCCTACCCCGATTACTGCATACGAGAGGGACGCTTATACCGCCACTTCTGGGATTCCACCGATCTAACCGAACCAGATCTGTCCAGTAGTGATACAACCAGAATTCTGGCCCATTTCAAGGTCACATCTAGCGATTGGAGTTGGAAGATGACATCGGTACATGTGGCGGTACATGGGAACGTGTCATGTTCTGGGTACGGCGATTGGAGTTGGAATATGACATCGGTACATGTGACGGTACATGGGTACGTGTCATGTTCTCCCCTGCGGGCAGCAGGCAAAACTTTTTTATTTGAAGAGATATCGAAAAATTTCATTTGGAAAAAATGATCAGCGTCGAAAAATAGGCCGATTGAACTTGATTTTTTTCTGTCTGTCCGTCTGTCATCGCATTTGATTGAAACATGATAACTTTTGAACGAAAAGAGGTATCGCTTTGAAATTTGGTACATTTTTAGATCCCATAGGGCCGCAGACACCTATCAAATTTGAAGGAAATCGGAAAATTGGAAAGTCGTTTTTTCGGCATTTTTTCGACAAAATTTGGCCTTTCGGTTGTAACACGTTTCAGATCACAGTTTTGACTGGAAAAATTTTTACTCGCCATTTAAGGAGTCCTTATTCTTTTCTACAAAGACCTATTGTTGGAGAAAAATTAAAAAAAATTACTTTAGATTCTATGGGTGTTTATTGTGTAACATGTCGGTTTTTTTCGGACACTCTGTAGACCATACCGTTGCTCGTAATCGAAAAACAAAAAAACTGTCGTGTATGTCTCAAAATACTCTACACTTTTCAGTCGAAACATTTTTTTCTAAACCGATCGGAAAATGGAAAAATCGGGAAATTTCTGAAATTCATGTTTGGAGTTTTTTTTTGTGAATATCTCGGAAACGGATGAGAAAATCAAAAATCACCAAGAGTAAAAAAATGATCACCTTAGTGTATACTATGAAAAACTTCCAGACATTTTTTTTCTAAAATCAACAGTACGGGAAATATGATTTTTTTTCAAGAAAACAAACTATATCTCCGAAACCACTCACTTTATCAAAATTTGTCATGGGAGTGAAATTGTAGATCTCGTCGAATACTACGAAAACTTAAAATCATTTTTCCTCTAGATTCAATAGTTTAGGAAATATCGACGAAAAGCTGTAAAATTCAATCGACTCAAAAAAGTATGAAAATTCCTAGCATGACGTAACCGTTCAGTCTCCCATTCGTCAGAACCACCAAATTTCAAATTATCAAAATTCAACGATGTTATTTCAACCATAAAAATGAAAACCAGAAATTAAACACTTTAATAAAAATTCATTCGAATGGATGCGAGATTATGGGTTTTTCCAAACGTTGATGAATGTTTATTGAGATAATGATATCAATTGGATGCAGGCGCGCTGACAGGAAATGCGAAATTGATAATGAAATTGGTTTATGCACATTCTGCGATAAGAAAATTAATTCAATAATATGAACAATGGGTTTTTCCAGTCTGAGGTTTTGTTAGATTAACAAGTCACTTCGAAAGATCAGTTCATGCTTGAGAGTGTTACCAGTGACAAGTGCACCAATAATTTTTTTGAAGTCACTTCGAAAAATCAGTTCATACTTGAGAGTGATACCAGTGACAAGTGCGTCAATTATTTCTTGAAAGTAAGTGTTTTTCAATTGTTTTCCATGTTCACCTTCTGAGTTGTAGTTCTCATTGATTTTCATACGTTCTTAGTTCAGCTTTCAGATGAATTTTAATGTGATATAATTCAGAGCCAGTTTAATAATCATTTCTAGTTCAAATTGTTTTTATGCACACCTTTGAAGGATTACTGTTTTCCATTGAATTTGAAATTCGAAGCGGTTCATTTTTTCAGATCAAATTTATCTTAGATTCACTTTAATGTTTCAATGTGCACCTTTGAGGGACTATTCTTTTCCATTGAATTTGTAATTCGAAGCGGTTCATTTTTTCAGTTCAAATTTTTCTTAGTTTACTTGAATGTTTTCACCTAGACTGCTTGTTTTTTCTGGGGGAGAATGTGTGTAATTCTGCTTCAGAGAGGTGTCCCAAAATTTAACAAATGATTTTAGTCAAATATCCCTCCGTTCATTGAGAGAAAGTGTTCATGTGATTTGTGATCCTTTTTTATTTTTGTTTCTCAGAGATGGATCTACAAAAATTAAACGCCAAATCAGTCATAGTCGAGAAGAAACCAATTATTAAAGTTGCGGATTTGCCTATAGGGACGCCGCACAAAATATTAGCAGCCAAAATTGTACGAGGGAAATTTGGTGAGACGGTGCTGTTGGATTTGGATGACAAGGTATCGTTTTTGCCGCAGAGAGTGACGGAGGACTACCGCTCCTACCTGGAAGAATTTTCGTCGGGAAAATACGCCATTGTGTTCAAGGGGCTGGTTGACATCGGGAAACCCAATCGTGTTGCTTCATTTGAAATTGTACAAAATTAAGGTTAGTATCGTCGTTTAATATGCAGAGAATTTGTGCAATATTTTTTGTACCAAAAGTTCTATAGATCACTACCATCATCCCATGAAACACACTCTCAATTGTTTCTATATTTTGTATTAAAAAACGGAATTATTTCAGAACAATAAATACATCAACGTGTCCAGAACCATTTCGACAGCGTTCACAGAACCACCTCAGTAGCCTTTCATCGAGTCTTCCCCGGCAGTCTAGCTTCACAGCAGCATCCTCAGCAGTCCCTAGCCTCAGCAGAGCCTTCCCTCAGCAGCTTCCAGAACCATCAGCGTACAGAACAACTTCATCGCACCAATAATTTCTGAACAATCGGTGAGTCTCATCAATAAAATCCAAATGACCGATTTTCCAAAAACAATGTCGGTGATTGATAAATACCTTTCACTCATCAGAGATAATTATTCAGATGATATTGCCAAAAGAGCTGTACAATTTATCAATAAGCATATACAAAAATGCGTTTCAGCTATGAAAAAAATTAACTTTTCGGTTGGGGAAAAAAAGAAAATAATTACAAAAATTGGAGAATTGAAACGCTTCAGACTGATTATCAGAATGATGAATAATAAACATACAGGCTCAGGTTTACAGCGACGAAGCTCCAGGGTAAAGTGGCGAAATGTTAACAATGTTTTCAATCGTAGAGTAAAAACGGGGGTAATCATCAATTTAACCCATAAAGATCCGAAAAATTTTCTAGGTGATGCTTTTTTCTTATTCAAACGTGAGATTTCCAAAATTTTGAAAGAAATGTCAATTCTCAAAGTTAACTTAACATTTTCAGGTGATTTTATTAAAAATTCAAATGATGGGGAAATTGTTGATCGGAAATATTTCAGTACCCCAAATAGAGTTATAGATTCAGGTACAGACTTGACTGCTTGGTACAATGAAAACGCTGTGGATGTAATATTGAATAAACTAAGTGAATTTGAGGAACACATGTCGGGTTGGGCTTTGAGTAAAATTCTTTTGTTGGAAGTAGCAATAAATAAATTTGAAATTGGTAACGGTTCTTCTTTCATTCCGCTACCGAAACAAATCGCAAGTAAGCATGCATGCATCAATGTACGAAATGATGATGAAATGTGCTTCTTTTGGAGTATTATTAGCGCCTTATATCCTGTAGAAAAACACTCAGACAGAGTGTTAAATTATCCGCACTATTCTACAGTTTTGAATACTACAGGGCTGAATACTCCAATGGAGATACATCAAATTCCCAAATTTGAGCAACTCAATGATATTTCTGTGAATGTTTACACTTTAGAATTGAATCAAGCAAATCAAAAATCATTTTATGTGGTAGTACCTGCCAGACTCACGGCCAAAAAACGACTCAGACATGTTAATTTGCTATTAATTCAAGACAATTATTTTCCAAAATTGAACGATTATGAGGCACCTCCTATTGATGATGACAAGACCGAAATTAAATTTCATTACTGTTGGATTAAAAACATATCGCGATTATTGAGTTCCCAATTGAATAAAGACCACTGTAAAAAATTCGTATGTGATAGATGTCTAAATTATTTTTATTCTGAACAAAAATTAAATGATCATACTGTTTTGTGTGAAAAAGTGAACGACTGTAAAATTTCGTTCCCTACATATGATTATGTGGAATTTCGAAATCATATTTATAAACAAAAATGCCCATTCATGATTTTCGCCGATTTTGAGTCACTGTTGGAAAAATGTAATGAAAGCATATCAAACAAAACTACAAAATACCAAAGACATATACCTTTCAGTGCAGGCTACTACTTAAAGTGTTCCTATGACGACAGTCTCTCTCGTTTCAAAAGCTATCGAGGTGAAGACTGTATGAAATGGTTTGCTGATGAGTTGTCCGATATTGCAAAATATGTCGAATCTAAAATAAAGAATATTGAACCGATGATAGTGCCTCTGAATACAATCGCTGCAACGACTTGTCATATTTGTGAGAAGCCATTCACCCCCAAAGATGTTATCGTACGTGACCACGATCACTTTACGGGGGTGTTTCGGGGGTGGGCGCATCAAGCTCCTTGTAACGTCAATTTTCGAAAATTATTCATGGTACCCATTACTTTTCATAATCTTTCAGGATACGACAGTCACTTCATTATAAGAGATCTCGCAAAAAAAGGATGTGTGAGCATACTTCCTTCAAATAAAGAGAAATATATTTCCTTTACACTGAACGATGCTGCAACTAAAATCAAATTTCGATTTATAGATTCTTTCCGATTCATGGGAACGTCGTTGGATGAATTAGCATCCACATTGAATCAAAATAATCTGAAAATTTTGAAAAAAGAATTTATCCATTTAGATGCTGAGAAATTCGCTCTTCTCACCAAGAAGGGGGTATTTCCATATGATTATATAGATAGCATGGAAAAATTAAACGACTCTGAGTTACCACCACGAGAAGTATTCTATAATAAATTAAACGATGAACACATAACAGAAGAGAAATATGCTCACGCACAAAATGTTTGGAAGTCATTCCAAATTACAAATTTAGGGGCGTATGCCGACCTATATTTGAAAACAGATATTTTATTATTGGCGGATGTTTTTGAGAATTTTCGGGAAAAAAGCATAACGACTTATGGGTTGGATCCCGCGTGGTATTATACTATGCCGGGGTACACGTGGGATGCTATGTTGAAGTATACAAAATGTAAATTACGAATTTTAAAAGACATTGACATGATTATGTTCATAGAAAAAGGGATAAGGGGTGGAATATCGGTTTGTTCGAATAGATATTCAAGAGCAAATAATAAATATATGGAAGCATACGATGCTGAAAAACCTTCGAAATATCTTTCATATTTAGACGTTAATAATTTATATGGGTGGGCAATGTCGGAATTTTTACCGTACGACAATTTTCAGTGGGTTGAAAATTTTGATAAGGATGTTACTCAAATCCCCAACAATGCTTCGGAAGGCTACATATTGGAAGTCGATTTGGAGTATCCTGAGAGATTACATGATTTACATAAAGATTTTCCATTTTGTCCAGAGCATCGAGCACCACCAAATTCCAAACAGAAAAAATTAATGGGCACCCTGTATAATAAAGACAAATATATTTTGCACTATCGTAACTTGAAACAGGCACTGAATAACGGTTTGATTCTGACGAAAATTCATCGGGTTCTGAAATTTAAACAATCTGCGTGGCTGCGTCCCTATATCGAAATGAATACTCGTCTAAGGGCTGTAGCCACCAGTTCTTTCGAAAAAAATTTATATAAACTAATGAATAATGCCGTTTTCGGAAAAACAATGGAGAACATCCGGTTACACCGGGTGGTCAAACTTGTAAATTCGTGGAACGGTCGTTATGGTGCTAAGAATTTAATTTCTAGCCCCCGATTTCAGAGTCGAACTATTTTCGATACAGACTTGATAGCTATTGAATTGAGAAAGGCTGAACTCATATTCAATAAACCTTTGTACATTGGAATGGCAATATTAGACATTTCAAAAACATGCATGTTCGATTTCCATTACGACTTTATGATACCCACTTTGGGTAAAGAAAATTGCAAATTAATGTATTCAGACACGGACAGCTTCATATACGAAATAACGTGTGAAGATTTATATTCGGAACTCGTTAAAAAACACCTATCAAAATTTGATACTTCAGATTATTCACCCGATAATAAGTTTCAAATTCCACTTGTGAATAAAAAAATTCCTGGCTTAATGAAAGATGAGGCAAATGGTGAAATTATCACAGATTTTGTAGGGCTACGTTCCAAAATGTACGCCTATAAGGTGCAAGGCGGAAAAGTTACCAAAAAATCAAAGGGAGTTCGATATAATGTAGTCAAAAATAAAATCAATTTCGAAGATTATATCGATTGTCTCAAGAATTTCAAAGAAAAGATACGTGAACAGTGTACTATTCGCTCATACGCCCACAACGTTTTCAGCATCAAGCAGATGAAAAAGGCCCTGAGTCCACATGACGACAAACGAAAATTAATCTCCAAATCATTTGACACTTTACCCTGGGGGCACTATAGCTTGAAATGAGGTTTTCATTTGGATTTTTTTATTGATGAGACGATTTTTTTGTTCTAGTTTTAATATGGTCGATAGGTGTGTTACTCTGAAAAGGTCTAACACCATCCCAACTCTACAAGAATTGACCTTAAATGAAATTTGTAGGACTGTTGCAGTTGAAAAACTTGGTATTGAAATTTGGTATTGCAAAGACATGCCGAATACTTGTTCTTTCATTATACCGAAAGAATTTAAAGAGAAACTAAATGTTAATTGTATTAGAGAATTGAAAAAACAAATAAGGAGAAATTACCATTTTACCGATTCTCATTGGTCAAATTTCTTGAAATTCAAATTTGTAGCTTATACAAGGTACAGATGAAAAAATTCTTCATTTTTTATTGTACACGTTGATTTAATTTGAATGAAATATATATTGAAAATTTGGTACTTTATCAAGGTACAGATGGAAAAATCATACTATTTTTTATTGTTCACTTTGATATAATTTGTTCATACTATCTTCTTATTGTACACGTTGATATAATTTGTTCATACTGATTGATTACTCAGTTATGTATATTGATTACCCAGTTATGTACATTGATTACTCAGATGCGTGATTTATGAAATAAAATACCAAAATGTGGATGCTGTTTTATTTTTAAGTTACAAAAATTCTCAAAAATGAAGCTATAGGTGTTCTACAAATCGGACAACTTTCACATTCAATAGAACAATCTACACAACAAGCTAAGTGTTTACAAGGCATAAACACAACTTTCATTTCATTTTCCAAACAAATTTTACAAGTATAACGCTGATCTTTATCTGATGGAGATTGGATGTTTTTAAATTCAAAATTGGGATTTTTGAGTTTCCAAAATTCGCATTTATCATGGTAGATTTGATGTTGAGCCCAAATTTCATCTTCAGGCATCCACTCTTTCACCTCGAGTCCGCAGTAGAAGCACTTGACTCGATCACTTCTGCCGGTATAAAAGAATCCTGCCTCAGCTAGGTCATGTGGTTTTTGTTGAATACATACAGGCCAGTCATCGAACGTCTTCAATCGAGCCTCAAAATTAACTTTATCTTTATATACAGGACGTCTTTTCCGTCTCACATAATCTCCTTCATCATCAAAAAATTGACAATCAGGTTGCCACCTGAAATGATCCATCAGAGGGTCATCTCCAGCAGTCCATCTAAATCCTTCAATTTGACACTTTGGACACACAACTACATCATCTCTGCCAGTATAAATGAATCCGGCATCAGCAAGTTTATCTTTTGGAAATTCAGACTTCCAATTACGAAAAGTTTCGAGTCTATCCACATAGGTGTTGAATTCAGGTATCACAAACATTCTTGCTTCCACCTCCATTGCCACAACTGAAATGAAACTCTAACGAAGATATGTTTAATATTTATTGAAATTTCTTTCTATCCAAATCAATCAATACTTTATCTCTAATGAAATACATGCATTCTCGCATACAATAGCTTTCACAACTATTACATAAATCACATAGAGCATATATAATGTCTGTTGCTGAATCAGCCTGTTGAGAAATTTTGGCAGCTGTTTGCAAAAAATTATGGTAATATTCGGAAAATTTCATTTTTGACAACATGCTGAATTTTTTGGTAATTAGACAGTCTAATTGCAAAATTTCATACACATCGCTCTCCAACAGATGAAACATTTCAATGTCTTTGGATATAACACATAACTTCATATCTTCACTGCACTTCAAAGTAATATGGATGGAGTCACCGCAATCTAGGATCATGGTCGCAGCAGGCGATAATCTGCTCAGCAAACTGATGAATACGCCCCATTCGTAGGTATTGAAGGACATTTGGCAATCAGAGTTCAGCGAATACACCATCTTGACAGCTGGTTCGAAACCTCGTGCAGGACTAAGGCCACAATGCAAGTTGAATAAATTTGCACCAAAGTTGAACACTGAATTGAGTATGTAGAAACGTTCACATTTGATGGATTCTTGGTAAATTTGGCAGACACGTTCCAATTCGGCATCATAGTCAAAGTGATCAGAGGAACCGTAATCAGAAGTTGGTGACTCACTACGCTCTTCAGGCATGATTGCTAGAAACTGATCAAAATTCATCAAATCAAAATGAATTTATACCATCGAGTGCACATCCGGCTATTGATTGGTTTGAAAGGCCCTCATGTAACTGAATATTTGTGCTCGTTTTTCATTTACAAACGATTTGACGCATCAATCCAACTGTTATGTGATTTGTCCAAACCCAACCATTTCACATAGACCTTATTTCCCTTCTTCCTAAGGACTTTTTCCACCAAATAAACATCGGGATTTTTAGATTTTTGTAATTCCTCTTCGTAAAAAGCACCACTGATTGGACGCCCCTCCAGATCTTCCAACAAGTAGGTAATGGGGTTCGTAATTTTGACTTTTGCTACGCGAAAGATCTCACATGTCCAATTGGGCATATAACCTTTCTCGAAAATATGTTTGGCCTTGGAAATTCGAACCATATCACCGACTTGGAATTTTTTTCGTCCAGTAGCAATTTTGATAAAATTATAGGCAGTATTGAGAACATGCTTTTCATTGGCTTTCGTAACATCCGAGGGTTTCATGTTGATGGTGCGATGTTTGCGATTGTTGTAATTCTGAACGAGTTGAGGTAGAATATCCAGCCATTTGTAGGAGCCATTTAAACTGAAATGTTTGAAGAGTTTCTCTTTCAAAGTTCGAATCACACGTTCTGCAATAGCTGCTTTTTTCACAGTATACGTACTATAATGATTGATTTGGTGTTTCTTCATTAAATTTTGAAACGTTGAATTGTAGAACTCTCTGCCCAAATCTGACTGTAGATTTTTGGGGCATCGCCCCCCACTCCTTTTCAAAATTTCGGTCATTGCATTGGTGACGTCTGCAGCATTTTTACTTTTGATCGGCTCAGCCCATAGGTATTTGGAAAAGGTATCGATGACAACCAAAATGTACTTGTAGTTTCGATTGACTTTGGCGTAATTTTGAAGATCAGCAAGGTCCATTTGCCACAAATCATCCAAACCCTTAATTATGGTGCGACGGCGTGGAAAGGTCTTGCGAACTGCCCTATGAAGTTCATTTACCAGCTGAATTTTCTCCTTTGAATGTCCTTCCATTCCGATGGCACATACTATACTGTGAATTTATTTTGGCTTCGGCGTGATCAAACGGTCTTTTTGTGATTCGACCAAGGCATCGATGGTAGCTTTTACCTCAAGTATAACTGAATTTATTTTGGTAATATCAGCGTTATGTTGAAGTATGACAGCCGTAAGTTTCGAATGTGTATCATCAGCCAATAAAGTTGTATCCTTTTTCATTGAGATGATATCCTTTTCATGTTTAGTCAATACTTCCTCAATCTGAGTATAACCTTTATTGTGTTGTTCTACAATAGTTTTTACATAAGTACTGAAGGTGGTTTGTTCATCAGTTAATTTTTCGATGTCATTTGTATGTTGTACCATGGCAGTTTGAATATTTTTCATATTTGCAACCGAATCGTTGTGTAGATTATCCATTTGAGATGTAGTTTTCATCTTGAAATCAGCAAGTTGTTCATCGGTATTTGCGATTCGTTTATCGATAAGTAACATGGCTTCTCGAATATTTTTACTTCTCAAATTCATAGCATTTACTATATCTTGTTTTTGCTGTGCACAAAGTGAAGCAAGTTTCCCCCTTTCCGAAGCTTCTCGTCTAATTTGTTCAAGCAAGTTATTCAAGGTGCTATCCACATAATTCTTATTGGCCACATCTTCACCATCTGTTGGCATCTTGACATTACTTATTTTCAAAAAATCTGCATCAATATTTCCATCGTGAGTATAATTTAAGACTATACCTGAGCACTCACAAGATCCTTGCGGCTCTTCATCAGATGCCGATTTGGCAGAGTAACCGAACTTGTTGATACTCATAATGAGACTGATGCAGTAGAGTCGAAACATTTGAATTTATTGGATGACACCGGCCTCCTTCAATTCCTCAATAATTGCCACGATCTCATTATGTACAGATGTATTACCTGCCGATTCAGATGCAGTGAGAAGTCTCAACCTGTCGACCAGCTCATTGACATCATCCCAATACACATATTCAACTGGTTTTTCGTTGAATGTCAAACTATCGATTGGAATGCCACTACCAGTGGTGTGGTGTCGGAAGAGAGGTCTGATGATATGCTTGTATTTATTTTTGATAGTACCCTTCATACGTCCAAGACTATTCAGATGAGGTGTTGTCAACTCCAAAATCCTTTTATAATTTTCCAAATCTTCCTTCTCATATTTTTTGGGGTAATCATAAAATAGCAATTGATACAGACCTGGTGTTTCTTTGAAATTATATCCTTCTGTTATGATTTTTCCTTCGCGAAAATCAATTTCCTTTCCCCCCAGGAACCATTTCGAAGAAACAAAGTCGTATATAGGACCGTAAACCATATCAATCTGCTCACTTTTACCCAAATATTCCATGATATATTCCCGCGACATTGTTGGATATTGTTCCAGATAATCATTCAGTACATCCTCTGGAATTTTTTGATTCGATTCCAAACTATCGAAGACCTCATCTTCATCTTCTTCTTCTTCAGCATCCGCAGCAGCAACCTCTTCCAGCTGTAGAAATTTGGTGGGTTCTAAATGCTGCTGCGTTTCGTCCACTTTTTCAGGTTCTGTTTTTATCAATTGTTTGACATATTTCGATTTGAATGGTCTCAGTGGGGGTGGTTTCAATTTTCGTTTGGGTGCCGAGTATGCAGCAATTTGTTTCAGCGGTTCAGTTATGGGTTTGAATAATTTTTGAATAGCTTCATCTTCTTCAGACTTGCCCAATTTCAGTGCCAAGTATTTCCTTCGCACTCCTTTCGCTAACTGATTTATTTTTGATTTACGTTCAGCATCAGTAATTTGATCATCTATACTTGTCGATGACATGATGCCTACTGAGGAATTACTCCAGCATCACACTCTTATAAATTTGTCGAATCCCATGCGATATCTGCCATTGTTCCTGTCGAAATCCTTGACAATGACCAAAGTGCCAAATTTCTCGTTCCAACATTTCGAGCACATTGTCTTGAATTCGTCGTAGGTGAAATCAGGTGAGACATGTTCATCAAAGACATGTTTCAAATTCATGTCATCCTGCTTGAATAATACAATTACATTACAGTTGTCTCTAATCAATTGTTTTGGTATTTTTGAATAGGTCTGGCAAAGGTATGCGGCATCTATTGACTTGTGTCGGCACATTGCATAATATTCTCGAATTTTATTTTGTTTATCGCAAGCCACATCGTCGAAAATGAATATGGAATGTTCTCGAGCTTCAGCCGGGTCGATTATTTCATCATTGTCTTTGAAGGGGAAGTAACCCATACCTTTGATTTTCTTCATGACCTCTTGCAGCAGTTGATATTTCGGTTGAAACAATGATTTCGAGTAGACGTAGACATTTTTGAATTTAGCGCCATTCGGATTGAATAACAAACTCAGCATGGCATTGGTCTTGCCACATCCACTTGGACCGCAAAATATTGCTCGAAAAGAATCGGGTAATAGTACGCCATGTTTGCTATTTTTCGACACTTTCACAAAATCCAAGTTTTCAATAGGTAGTGCACATTTTTGCTGGGTAACCTTCATGACGGCTCACATTAAACTGTGGAAAAAGCATCTAACGCTCCGTTTAATGCGACTAACGGTTCGTTGAATGCGACTAACGCTTCGTTAACTCCGACTAACGCTTCGTTAAATGCAACTAACGCTTCGTTAAACGCACCGTCAAATGCGACTGACGCTTCGTTAAATGCGACTGGCGCTTCGTTTAATGCAACTAACGCTTCGTTAAACGCGACTAATGCTTTCAGATTCAAGCGTCCTCTGGGACTGAATCCCTTTATACACAGTTACTCTGAGCATATTTGTTAGTATAATGCTAACCTTCGAACGGCAAGGTAGTGGTATTGTGAACACTCTAATCAATAAACTTCCCATTGAATTACACTTGCCTGGATATCAATACTGCGGACCTGGAACACAACTGCAGAAGAGGTTAGCTCTTGGTCAAAAGGGCATAAATGGTCTAGATTCTGCCTGCCGCCTCCACGACATAGCCTACTCTCAAAACAAGTCCTTGGAAGATCGTCATAAGGCTGATTTGGAGTTGGAGAACAGTGCTTGGGAGCGATTCAAATCGAAGGACGCTAGTTTGGGAGAGAAAGCAGCCTCTTGGTTCGTAACTACTGCCATGAAGACCAAACGCAAACTTGGTATGGGTGTAAAAAAGACATCATTCAAAAGGGCCATCGTTCAGAAAATTAAAAAATCTCTCAAATCTCTCAATTCGGGTGATATCCACAAGTCATCGCTGGCTGCTCTACGTGTTGCTAGACGTTTGGTTAAACAAGAAGGAGGTCGCAAAAAAATTCGAGTACCTCGAATAATACCAATCGAAGGAAAAAGTGGTGGTATTCTACCTTTGATACCAATATTTGCTGCCCTTAGTGCCCTAGGTGGTTTGGCTGGTGGCGCTGCAGGAGTTGCCAAGACTGTGATTGATGCAAAGAACGCAAAGAAAAAACTTGAAGAAGATCATCGACACAACAAAGCAATGGAAGAGATCGGAAAACAGGGGACAGGATTATTTTTGAGGAAAAGTCGTCGTGGCTATGGAATTTTCCTTCGAAAACAAAAAAACTCCCGTTGAAGCTGCCCAATAGAGCCCTTTTCGATGTGGAGTTGAGACGATATGCGAAGCAATTGAAAATTCCTCATTTCAAGGGAGTCTTCATGCGTGATCAACTCGCACACTCCACACCAGCAGCCAAAGAATGTGCCATCGTTAATTTGGATTTGCAAAAGAACAAAGGAACTCATTGGGTAGCTTACTGCAAACATGGCAATAAGGTGGAATATTTCGACAGTTTCGGTCGTTTGAAACCACCTGTGGAATTGGTGAAATATCTGGGCAATGTCAAAATTTCATACAACAATGATCGCTATCAAAATTTCAATGAGACAAATTGTGGGCATTTGTGCTTGGAATTCCTCTATAAAACTAGTGTGTAGCACTGATTGAGGTTCAGTCATGTCTCTGATTGTCACGCTGACAAGTCATACTTCCACGGCTAGCAGTGACTTCACCAACCCGATTTCCTTGGACCCTGACGCCGAATACGGTTTGGCTTTGATTGGTTTTCACTCGTACAACAGCATCCCAAACATAGAGGAGGGTAATAGAAAGTTTTACTATTTCAAGAACGCTGATACGACCAAGAGAGAAATCATCAGTATTCCCATTGGTTCCTACGAAATCACTAACATTGCCAAATTCCTCACGAAATTCGTGGAAAAGCCCAAGGAAGTAAAAAAGAGAAGGAAAAACGACGACGACGCTGAAAGTGGAGAGAAGGAGGACGACGATATAAGTGATAAAGTATTTTCTCTGAAAGCCAATCTCAATACTCTAGAGTGTGAAATCTACAGCAAAGTACACGCCATTGATTTTCGACCTGCGGACTGCATTGGAAAATTACTGGGATTCTCACAGAGATTACTGCCACCTGGTCAAGTTCACAAGTCTGATCTACCTGTGAAAATTGTCAAAGTTCGAACAATTCACCTGGATTGTAATATAACTTCGGGTGCATATTTCAACGGACGACCTTCACATACCATCTACGAATTTGCACCCAGAGACGACCCCGGTTTTGCCATCGACGAAGTTCCACTAAATTTGATCTATCTACCTGTGACGAGCAAAGGTGAAATAAACAATATTACAGTACATATTCTCGATCAAGATTTCGCTCCGGTGAATTTCAGAGGTGAACTTAATGTCATAAGATTGGTTCTGAAGAAACTGTAATGGGTTTAGTTTTTGATGATATATTCAATCACAACACATCCACACCATCAGTAGTGAAGAAGTCCTCCAACAGGTCGGTCACTTCCAAACTTTCCGCCACAAATCGTCGCTTTCTACAATCATTGGGTTACAATGTTGTCTCGACACGTGTTCGACATCTACCGCCGACCTCAATTCGACGAATCCATCCAACGTTTGGAAACTAGAACTCATTACCCATATGTGAAATCCTTCGAGAATAATGATATTGTTGAAATTTCCATTCAACAAAGTGAAACATGGTTACTCATGTACGATGCTGTAATAAGTATCAGAGGAACAATGAAAAAAACTGCTGGAGATGGAACTGTTAATTTTGTTAATAATGCACCAGCTTTCTTTTTCGACTCTATCTCATACGAACTCAATGGTAAAGAATTGGATACAGTTCGTAATCCTGGAATAGTGAGTACACTCAGAGGATACTTGTGTTATAGTGCAGACGATACCAGCCACATGTGTACATCTGGATGGAATTATCCCAATGGATCTCTACGAAATGATGCTGATGGATTTTTCACCTTTCACATTCCCCTCAGACACCTTTTGGGCATTTTCAATGACTATACTTTTGCTACATGCGGTAAACAGTCTCTACGTTTGGTTCGTGCACGCAACGATAACAACAGCATATTCGTCAAAGATGCTGCCAATGCACCTGGAAAGACTACTGCCAAATTGCAAATCGAAGGTATCGAATTGAAAGTGAAGCACATTTTCCCTAATGATGAAATTCGTTTGAACCTATTGCAATCCATCAAAGCTGATACACCTATAATGATACCCTTTCGAAAATGGGAACTTCACGAACTACCAGCATTGACAGAGGGATCAACGAAAGAAATTTGGGCTGTCAAAACTGCTTCTGCCATGGAGAGTCCTCGATATATCATCACAGTATTCCAAACAGGCCGTGTGGACAACTTGCACAAAGATCCCACATATTTTGATAATATTGATATAATGGACATCAGATTGACATTGAACAGTGACATCTACCCGCACGAGCGAATGAGATTGGATTTTGAAAAAAGCGATTTCGTTGAGGCGCATCGCACATACACCGAATTCTATTCCAGCTACATGAACTCCCCCAAAAAGCAGCCACTACTCGATTATGTAACATTCAAAAATCGAGCTATTTTCGTGGTAGACGTTTCGAAAAGAGCTGAATTTGTGAAATCGAGTACGGTGGATGTGAAGCTCGATATTGAAGCTAAAAATGGATTTCCTGCCAACACACGTGCCTATTGCATCATAATTCACGATTGTGTTATAGAAAATTTACCTTTGAGTGAGATAGTTAGACATTTATCTTGAAGCTGAGCGGGTTACGATCAGTTGTATGAGAGACGCCGAAGATGAAGCTTGTAGCAGTAGACATTCAAGGTTTTGATTTGAGTGGTGTGTTTTACCCCAAAGAAATTGCCATAACCAATGGGACGCAGACGAATTATTTTTTGATGAAACCTCCGAAGCCGTATAGTTCACTTTCTGCTGTAGAGAAACGTCAAGTGAGATATGTCGAACAGAACGTGCACGGCTTGCGATATTCCGATGGTTTCGTCGAATACTCTGATTTGTACAGTATTTGGCAAACTTTAACGGATTTCGATGTTATTTATGTGAAGGGCCATCAAAAATTCGACATTCTCCAAAATTACTTTGCCGAATACGCATCAAAACCACCACACATTGTTAATTTGGAAAAATTTCATACTGAGAACGCTACGACGACAACGCCCAATCAGCCACCTGTTTTTACCTTTGAGAAACCGCTGTGCATCAATCATAGAGGTAAAAAGACGCGTTGTAGTCTGATTCACTGTTTCGCAATATGGACGTGGGTAGTGCAGCAAATGGTATGGTAGCCTATCCTGAAAATTCATCTGAGCACCTGAGATCGTCATCGTCGTCACCTACATGGAAAAACGTATTTTGCAATTTAAATAGATTCAAATTCAATGTAAAACCTACACGTAGAATAACACCTGTACCTATTTCTGAAAAATAAAATGTTTTCATGTCTTTGTGTTTTATAAATGTATGAGTGAGTCGATTGGGAGATCAGTTGATTGTCTGCAATGGCCGTGTTAAGATCAAGTTATATAATCTTGTCTGCCATTTTTTCCAATATTCTGTACATCAATCCGCCGGATGAAGTGACCAAAGTGTTTGTTACCTTTGAAAATGCTAGCGGCTATAGAAACGAAACGTGGCCTTCAAATTGGATGCCAATGATTCCGACTGCTCTGAATGAAGGTCATCTGCATGTTTTGAGTGCCGAAATACCTGCCGATTCCAATTCTTACAAGCTGAGACTTGTTTTTGAAGACCGCAGTTTTGGAGACTTACCTGATTGGAAGAAAATCGAACCTGCCAAGCTGTGTCTCGAATCTGATATAAAAACAATTGCAGGACTACTATACTTTATTACAAGTGTATCGTTGATGCAAATTTTCAAATTTCTACTCAAATATCTATTGAAGTTCAAAGTTCAACATGAAGAAAGTGACATTCAACGAGGATATTAATCAAGTGCACTACTTGTATGTGTGGCAATTTGCCTACAGACAATCAAGAAGCAAATTTTGGGAGAATTTTCCGATCGATCGATTTCGTTTCCAGAGACGTATTGCCGAAACATCTCGAACGATCGCTCCAATTTTGAATCAATCACATCGAAATACGATATATGCTGCAAGATTTGGCTGAGTCGTCCCCCACCCTCTCTCTCTCTCTCATGGAACAGGCTAGCAGAAGTTGCAGTGTGTACGACTACGATGAGCAACGAAATAATGCAGTTCTCCTTCAATGTGGCGAATTTTCGAAAATATGTGCAAGTTTACAAATATTACTCTTTCATTATGACTGATTTTGAAAATTAAATTCTATTCATATCATCTGTGTTTCATTTACATAGCCGAAATAGCTCAGTGGCAAGAGCGTTAGACTGAAAATCTAAAGACCCTCGGTTCGACTCCGGGTTTCGGCAATTTATTTTTGACACTAAATGTTTTGAAGTTTTCCATAGTATACACTAGGGTGATCATTTTTTTACTCTTGGTGATTTTTGATTTTCCCATCCGTTTCCGAGATATTCACAAAAAAAAACTCCAAACATGAATTTCAGAAATTTCCCGATTTTTCCATTTTCCGATCGGTTTAGAAAAAAATGTTTCGACTAATAAGTGTAGAATATTTTGAGACATACACGACAGTTTTTTTGTTTTTCGATTACGAGCAACGGTATGGTCTACAGAGTGTCCGAAAAAAACCGACATGTTACACAATAAACACCCATAGAATCTAAAGTAATTTTTTTTAATTTTTCTCCAACAATAGGTCTTTGTTATTTTTCGACGCTGATCATTTTTTCCAAATGAAATTTTTCGATATCTCTTCAAATAAAAAAGTTTTGCCTGCTGCCCGCAGGGGAGAACATGACACGTACCCATGTACCGTCACATGTACCGATGTCATATTCCAACTCCAATCGCCGTACCCAGAACATGACACGTTCCCATGTACCGCCACATGTACCGATGTCATCTTCCAACTCCAATCGCTAGATGTGACCTTGAAATGGGCCAGAATTCTGGTTGTATCACTACTCTGTCCGACCCATGGAAACTATGTGTACCACGGTCCGAGCGCCTGACCGTCATGCAGGAAACTCATGACGCCGCCACCGCGGGTCATATGGGTATTGCCAAAACGATTGCTCGAACAGTGTCCCGATACTATTGGCCCGGAATGTTCCATGACATCGCGAAATACGTCCGTGGGTGTATGTCCTGCCAAAGGTACAAAACTTCCCAGATGAAACCGCCAGGCAAGATGCAGCCATCACGCAACCACCAGCCCTGGAAATGCGTCTGTACCGACTTGGTTGGACCCCTGCCACGCTCCAGCCGAGGCAATCGATTCTTGGTAGTATTCCAGGACCGTTTTACCAAGTGGGTGCAGTGCCGACCGATTCGAAGTGCAACCGCTAAGGCCGTCACCCAAGCACTCTACGATGAAGTGATCACGAGGTTTGGTTGTCCCAAAGTGATCATCACCGATAACGGAACCCAGTTTACCGGGCACACTTTCGAGGACCTATTAAAGGATCTCTCCATTTCGCACCGCCGCACCCCACCGTACACGCCACAAGCCAACCCCGTGGAACGTACAAACAAGACCCTGAAGACCATGATCGCCCAGTTCTGCGACAACGAGCATCGAAAATGGGATCAACATCTACCGGAACTGACGTTCGCACTGAATACGGCCCGTCACGAGGCA
This sequence comes from Zygogramma bicolorata, assembly GCA_032362365.1. Classification (NCBI taxonomy): domain Eukaryota; kingdom Metazoa; phylum Arthropoda; class Insecta; order Coleoptera; family Chrysomelidae; genus Zygogramma; species Zygogramma bicolorata. The sequence continues at coordinate 511,008 of JAVJAQ010003674.1, forward strand.
ACCGGACACACGCCAGCCTTTCTCAACTACGGCCGAGAATAAGAGATTCCGAAAGCTGTGTATCGACAATTCCTGCAGCCTGACGATGGTGACATGGAAGAAATAACCGAAGAAGTTACTAAACATCAGACCGATCGTCTAGATCGGCTGCGGGAGACTTTCGTGCTGGTCCGCGTAAACCTGGCAAAAGCTTTCACCAGTCAGAGCCGACATTATAACCTGCGAAGGCGAGAAAGGCGATGTCATGTCGGCGAGCAAGTTATGAAACGCGATCATCACCTCTCTTCAGGCGAGAAGGGATTTGCAGCCAAATTAGCCCCAAAATATTCTGGTCCTTACACGGTTATGCGAGTGGTATCCCCAGTGGTTTATGACCTCAAGTCTCAAACCGGTAAAAAACTTTCGCGAGTTCATGTCAAAAATTTGCGCCCGATACCACCGTCAGACGCGGTAACCGCTCTTTCCGTTACAGAAAATGCCAAAACGTTACCCTGGAGAACCTCCGCGAGGAGCTGCCGTTCCGGTAGACTTAAAAGTTCCGGCCCAAGACGGCCAAAAAAAGAAGCGGGTCGAGAGCACTCGGATGCGGGCATGCAGAGTGCTCGCCCGCGAGCTTACCCTCCGCCGACTCCGAGCAAAGCCGCAAGCTGGACCGCCCGTCCGTACGAGCACCAGGCCCGCCCCCGTCAGCCGTCAGGCACGGAAAAACATTCCGAAAGCAACTCCGGAACTGCTGTCGCCGCCAGACCTTCCGAGTTTTCTGGCGACGCTCGTGGGGCAGCCGTCACCCTCCGAAGAGGCAACCGTGGAAATGGAGCCCGCTCGTCCCACCGTCGCGGTACCGAACGTAATTCCCCGCTCTTCCGGCATCGGCAAGGCTCCGGTTCCACCCACAAACCAAGTGGAACAGCCTCCACCCGATGACCGGCATAGCGGAGAAGAGCTGTGGTCTGCAGACCAGATAATTGACAAGCTGGAGCAATTTCCACAGCCAAAATCCTGGCCGCCCGAGTTGGTACAACAACTGAGACACCTACGTCCCGCATCCGTTGCCCCGGCCAAGCGCATCCGATACCAAATACGAGCGTCAAGCGGCCGAAAAAGAAATATTTGGTTGCCGTAACTTTTATTTTCTTTTCCCGGGTTGTTAATAGTCATTTAACAAGTTTTAATTTTATTTTTTTTCATTATTTTGTTATTTTCCGAATAAATGTTTTGATTTTGAATGGATCGATACTTTGAAAAACCCTTTTTTTCTTCTCTTTTTAGAAGCATGGAAATGGTAGACATAGAACCCCAGTCGACCCCGAAATCCCAGGACGACATCACCAAGGAGCTCCTGGAAGCAATAGAGGACGCCGACCTGGCCTTGTCAGAGGTATCATCTGCTTTGTCACCGAAAACCCCAGGGGATCCACAGCCTGATAACAAAGGAGCCGCACCAGAACCACTGGTGGATCCGGCGACAACCGACAGCGCTACGCAACCCAACAACCCCGCCGAAGCACCAGGTCCCAACGAAACAGAAAACTCGTCTCCGAAACACCCGTTTTATGTGGCCCACCCGGAGTGTGACCCGTTCAACGACTGGTTTTGGTCCAAGGATAATCCCCTCAATCAGGGCCAGCAAGCGAGAGAACCACCCCGTCCGACCTTCTTACCGGTGGAGAAGGACTTGTGCTGGCGATGTGGCCGACCTGGGCACTCAAGGAAACACTGCCTGCAACAACAATCAATCCTGTTTTGCTCCCGATGCGGACGCGTAGGCATGCTTTCAAAGGAGTGCGACTGTGCCCACACCCCTCCAACTATCCGTCGAGGTCGCTCGCGAAGCTCCGTCCATTCTGAGGACCTGACTGGAAGACCCCCAAGAAGTGGTGATGCGTCCGTGCCCCTACCGCTGAGACGGCCTTGTCCATCCTGTCTATGCCCTCACCCGTATGAACACATTGCTTGCCCGCGATGTGGATGCCCTCACCCGTTTGACCGACGACGATGTACTTTCTAGTACTAAAGAAGTGGTGCGCAGAATTTGATTCATTATTTTCATTGGTAAAATAAGTTTTGATGGAATAGGCCAACCTTGGTGGTATAAAATTGTATTTAAGTATTGTTTTTCTCTTTTTAGTCTATAGGTTTGTGACAGGCGAATCTTCTCCTCAATAAAAGTTTCGTTTTGGGGAAGACACCTGGAATAAAAATTTAGGTTCACGTACAAACATACGCGACTCACCGCAAAGTGAGCTCCTTCAGATAGTTATAATAGTAATAGGGTTGGTTACTATTCCAGTTTTGTATATATTATCTTTCCTGGGTCTTTTCATCATTAGGCCTACCGTGTTTGAGGCGATTAGAAAAAAAAGTAAACATGGATATGTGTTCCTTTTTTTTGTGAAGTGGAAGGGGTGTGTAACGAAGTTACTATTTTCGTGTTGAATACCAGTACCTCTTGCATACAGAGCCTGCCTGGAAAACGTTAAGTACCTACCTTCATTCAGAAATACAGTATCTCGCTTATTTTTCGACCTAGAAATACCGTTCTTTCAGTATAGTAATCATAATAAAAAGCAGTGTCGAGAAGATGCAATAGTCCCGTTCCGCGAATGGTAGAAACAGGATAAATCCCGGTAGTCCTGTATAACAGTACCCCAGCGGTGGCTGACCCTATTCAGCGTTCCACTCAGCTGAGCGCGGTGACGTCTGCCTACGTCGGCAAGGCTGAGAGTAAGAGCATTGATGGAGGGGAGCGAATCGAGGTACCTGCGACAGAGCCGTTGGAACTTCACTTCCCACCGAACCGAGATACCGATCACCACGCGAGACCACTACCAGCCGAGCCGAAAATATTCAAGGTGAGAGAACCGAATTCGAGCCGTTGGCACGTTAGTAGTAAGGGCGAGACCGGCGAGGTAAGAGAAAACCGTAGTAATTATTCGTTCGCGACGGGGAACGCGTAGGTTGAATCCGACTATCCTTTCGCGCTTCAGCTGTATTTTACACTGGCGTGCTAATCTTTCTCTCTCTCTCTCTGACTTGGCTTTCACGCTCCAGCTGTATTTCACACTGGTGTGATAGCCTGTCTCTCTCTTCCTTTCGCGCTTCAGCTGTATTTCACACTGGCGTACTCATCTTTCTCTCTTTAACTTTGCTGTCACGTTTCAGCTGTATTTCACACTGACGTGATAGTCTGTTTCTTTCTCTCTCTCTCTGTCTCTTGCACGTCCGTATCCGCCGTATACCGGGGCCGACAAAAGTAAACGGGTTCTGAGTAAAGTAGAGCGGATAAATAACTCTTACCTCGTTAGTGTGTTGCGCTCTTAGTACGATCATAAGATTGCTTGTATTGTATTGCTTTTTGCCGTCATTCTCTTGAGATCATCCACTGTTGCCGCTTGCATACCGAGTAACCCAGTAACCTTCGTTGCACGCCCGCTTGCACCCCTTTGTTCCTTATGTACATAGTAGATGCCCATACCGTACTTCGCTCATAGAGTGGTAACCGCACCTGATTTTATGGCACGTTAACCGGAAGTTGGGAATATAGTTAATTATCACTTTTATTGGTGTTTTATTCCATATAGTTAGCTTATCATACCATCTTAAGCATAATTTGCAGCCGGTAAACCGGAAGAGATTCCAGCAGAGTTAAGTAAAATCTAACTTTCTGGCCACCGAACCTGTCTAGTCCACATAGACCCCTGGTTTGCCGTATCTTCACTGCAGCTGCCCGGAGCAGTGGTGCTTCGTGACACTATAACACACGAGCTGGCGCCCGAGGTACCGTCCGTACCGCTAGAGGGCGCTAGATATTGTTTAACGCAAAGAAAAGGCATTACAGTAGCATGACTAGACCTAGAAATTCGTTTTTTTATTTTTTATTTCCGACAAAAGTTACGACCTCTAGCGCGCCACAAAGTCGGCCTCAGCGCGCCCGACGCTGCAATGTGCGTCTCGCCATAGAGCGACCGTTAGAGTTAGAGAACTGGACACCAAATTTTGTTCATATTTAGTCCCTCTTCCTTTCTGTTGAAGTTATCCTTGTGCTCATGTATCTCAATCGCAAAAAAAATTGGTATCCAGTTCTAAGAACAGCTAAGACGAAACCAGATAGAACCAGGGAATCGGACGACCAACAGAACGCTGGCGGAACGAAAAATAAAAACGAGTCAATTCCAGATTTGCAATCAGTCGTAGTAAACTTACATAGAGGAGTTCAACTAAGACCACGCCGCTGAAAATGGCTGCCGCAGATGTAGCCGAAAGCTCCGGAAGTCAAAATTCCACCACACGGCCCTCAAGCCCGAAAAACCGGAGATGTATTAACACCGGCCGTGAAAGCCTACATTCTTTCATGAGACGAATAATCTTTCACTACTCCCACCAACGGACAGTCTGCCAACACGTTTTTCGGACATATCTCCAAGTACAAAAGTGGCTCAGAATTTTCAAAGATCCTCAGGAATGGGGTTGGCGACAGAGTAATTACGGGCTTGAACCAATTTGCACCACAGCCGCACCCGCTCCACCCGAACTTTCAAAACTCATTTCGTGCAAATGTAAAGGAAAATGTTGAGCTGCTTGTGGGTGCAGGAAAGCAGGAATTAGTTGCTCCGTTATTTGGCTTCACTGTGGTGGACAGACGTGCGACAATGTCGCCAGAGTCGATATTTTATTCAACGACGATCACGATGATAACGATGAAGAGTCTACCGAGGAGAAGTTTGAACAGCCAGGACCATCAAAACGCCGAAAAACTTGTGAAAAAAATGACTGCCTGTAATTAATATTTTTGCTGCGTAGCAATTATTTGATTAATAAATTTCATGTATTTGATATATAATTTGGCTGGTTTATTAATTTATTTTGTATTGCAATAATTCCCTGACGTGTGGATAGAACCGTGCGAGCGGCTAAATAAAAACCGGACACAGTCTTATTGACTTTGTGGCGCGCTAGAAGTCGTAACTTTCGTCGGAAATGAAAAATAAAAAAACGAATTTGTAGGTCTTGACATGCTCTACAAGTTTCATCTCGAACATTTCTCGATATCTTTCACGAGAAAAAAGGAAATAGCGAAAAACAATTTGTTCTCCCCAAATTTAAAGGTTGTTTTCATCGATATCTCGATAACGATGATCGATACGTGAAAAATGTATGATACCTTAATTGTAGATCGGGCAAAAAGCATTCAATAAAAATTTTCGTATCTCAACGGGGAACCGAGTAATGATGAAAAAACTGAATTCAACCCTTTTTCAAGATGGCGGAAAACCCACAAGGTTATTTTGGTCGACAATTTGAACTTAAGCATTTCTAGCTCCATCAAAAATAATATCTACAATTTGGCTTTCTCGGTTCATTTGCATTTCTAACCCGATTTTTCCGACGTAATGACTGGAGTATAACCACTGTTGTAATCATGATGAATACATTGATTGAATATTATTACATTTGTATCATTTATTTTTCAAATATAGAAGCTACCAATTGAAAGAGTTTGGAACCATATAAGTCAATAAAGCAAACAAAGATTGGGTTATATTAGATTCATTTCAGAAAACATACATATATAATACCAGTATACTCCTCCAGAGCTTTATAGATAATTGAAATCATTTTCATATAATTATTAAACCACATCTGATTCATTAATCCACGAATTATGTTCACTTGGAAGACCTTACCACTTTATATATAGTTTATTATTTTTCCTTCTCAACACCTTTCCCACTAGATACACGTCAGGATTCGCAGATCTCAATAATTCTTCCTCATAAAAACAGCCTCTCATGGGTTGACTATCCATATCTTCAAGAATATATGTAGTGGGGTATGTTCTGTTCACTTTAACGATTTTAAAAAGTTCTGTCGTATAGTTGGCTGTGAATACCTTTTCAAATATGTTTTCATATCTTCAAGAATATATTTAGTGGGATATGTTCTGTTCACTTTAACAATTTTAAAAAGTTCTGTCGTTGGCTGTGAATACCTTTTCAAATATGTTTTCATACTTGCTTATGCGTACAATATCATTCAATTGGAATTTGGGTGTACTTAGTTTTCTTCGGATTCCTCTGGTGGTTCTGAATTTTAATTTTGTAGTTGAATTAACATTTATAGGTTCTATGCCAGTAGTACTATGCACCTTGTTGTTATATTTCTTCGTTATGATCGGACGAATGTCAATCCACTTATGATTCCCCCTCATCGAGAATTCTTTGTAGAGCCATGTTTTGATTGTTTGAATTACCCTTTCTGCTATGGCTGCTTTTTTTGTGCTAAATGTTGAATAATGATTGATTTTATATTGTCGCATGAGAGAGGAAAAATTTTTATTGAAGAATTATTTTCCTTGGTCGCTCTGTAGATGATTTGGGGAATACTTGGCTTGCTTCAGAACACGTTTCATTGCATTTGTTACGGTACTACCTGTTTTATTTTCAGTTGGTACTGTCCATAGATACTTTGAGTAGCAATCAATCACCACAAGGATATATCGATGACCTTTGTTACTTCTTGCGAATGGTTGCATTTCTGCTAGATCTATTTGCCATAGATCTGCAAACCCTTTGATGGTAATTATTCTTCTTTGAAAATTACGTCTTACAGAGCCATGTAACTCGTTGACGACTTGTCGCTTTACATCACTCATTCCATTATCCATTCTTCCTTTCGAGTGCAAATGAAAAATAAATGTGGTAGTGTAACTTCATTGAATAAAGAGGCGAGAGTGATTTTCATTTGTGAATGTTTCAATATATTATACCTTCTTCACGCAATTCCTCAATTATTGAAATTATTTCATTATTGTGTCCAGTATGACCAGCTGCCTTTGAAGATACTAATAGTCGTAAGCGAGCAATCAATTCCTTGAGTGAGTTCCAGTACACATGATCTGAATAAATATGGTGGAGATTTGTCTCATCTTGCTTGAACATTACAATGAAATTGGTATTATCACGCACTAATTGCTTTGGCACTCATGAATATGTCTGTGCAAAATAAAAACAATCAACATCTTTATGACGTCCCATACAGAAATATGATCTTATGATATCCTGCTTTTCACATTTCACATCATCGAAAATGAAAACAGAATTTGGTTCAGCATCGGAGGGTTCCACTATTTCCGCATTATTGCTGAACGTATAATATCCTAACCCTTTAATAGGTTCCAACACATTTTGTAGGAATTGATACTTGGGTTGATTGAGTGATTTTGAATAGAGATATACATTTGCGAATCGCAATCCTTGTGGATGTGTTAAGAGTGATATCATTGCATTGGTCTTTCCACAATTTGAAGGTCCAATAATGAGTCCTCGAACTGATGATGAAAGTAGTGGGCCATGTCTTAACAATACCTGCCCATTCAATCCACACCCAAATATCTCATCTAGATTGTCAACGACAAAGTTTTCTTTCTGTTTCACAATGCGCATCGTACCACATTTAAATGTGTACCACCAAATGATACGGACGTATCTATGGTAGAAGTCAGAGTAAAGGAGGTTTTGGATTTGTAAATGAATTGATAAACTTACTTCCATTCGAAATACATATACCTGGTGGTTATCAATATTGTGGACACGGTACGAAACTGAATGAACGTTTAGCACGCAACGATCCTGGCATCAATAAATTAGATATTGCATGCAAAAAACACGACATTCAATATTCGAATCATCCATCAGATCTCACAGCGAGACATATAGCAGATAAAGAACTAGAATACGCAGCTTGGAGTAGGGTTGAATCAAAAGACGCAAATATTGGGGAAAGAGCAGCTGCCCTACTGGTCACCAATATTATGAAAGCAAAGAGACATTTGGGTATGGGGTGTAATAGTTCCAACAAGAAGAAGGTTAAGAGAAAACCATCAAGGAAAAATAAAATAAGAAAAGTTGCATTCGGTGCTGGAGTAATTAGTAAAGTGCGAAATGTATTGAAAAGATCTGGTGGGGATCAGTTTGTGACGACTGATAGAAAAAAAGCCATCACTGTGGCATTGCAAGCAGCACGTAAATATCTTAAAGCTGCCGGTGGTAAGAAAAAAATTCGCACACCTCGAATAATTTCAATTCCCAAAATTGGTGGGATTTTGCCATTGATTCCGATTTTTGCTGGACTTTCTGCACTCGGAAGTTCAGCAGGTGCAGCTGCAGGAATTACCAAAGCTGTGAATTCGGCAAAAGCAAGCAGAGCAGCTCTCATTGAAGCCAATCGCCACAATAAAACAATGGAGGCTGTAGCATTAGGTAAACGTGGTAGTGGAATATATCTTGAACCTTATCGTAAAGGATTGGGATTATATTTGAAACCATACAAACCATCGCAATCATACAAACCAAAAAACTAGTAGATTCCCTACCTCTGAGGCCTCTCACCGATTTCGATCTCAATTATTATGCACAGAAAATGAAAATTCCACACTTTCGTGGTGTTTTTATGCTTGACAGATTACCTTCTTCAAGGCCAAAACTGTATGAGACAGCTATTGTCAGTTTGGATGAAACAAGTGGTCCTGGAACACATTGGGTGGCATACAAGAAATGTGGCAGAGAAGTCACATATTTCGATAGTTTTGGAGATTTGCCCCCACCAATGGAATTGATTCGATACTTTCGAAAATATTCGGGAATGAGAATCAAATATAACTATGATCGCCAACAAAAATTCAATACAGTTTTCTGTGGTCATTTGTGCCTGAAGTTCTTCTCTGAATCAATTTGCAAATAAAAAAATGGATACAACTCCAACAATGGATCGTGAGGCTATCAAGAGAATGGGATATTCATTGAAGATGTTTTCGAAATATCGCACCCTAACAAAAATGGATAGCATTATGCTTGCCAATATGCCCAAGGAAGTTATAATTGCCTGTGCTGCACATGAGATTGCAAATGTTTGGGAAAAATTACCAAAACATCTACAGGATGATATCGACATAATGAAGTATCAATACTGCTATGAACACCACTCTGACGAAGAATCAAATTCAAATTCCGATGTGAATGATGGTCCCATGCCTCGAAAAATTTTCTGCTGCTATTGTAATGTAGAGGATATGAGTATTGGCGTCAATAAAAACAATATTCATTTGAACGCGCTGCCCAAAAAAAAGTGTGGATTATTGCAGATGTGTTGTAGACAACAATAAATTGAAGTGTCATTTGAAAAATGCATCAGTCATGTCGCGGGAGTTCGAACTACAACCTGTCGGGACGAGTGTCTTGAGTGCAGACTTTTTTCCACCTATCGAATTGGATAGAAACCGCCGTTATGGTCTAGGACTATTGGGATTCTACGGATGCAACACAATCAATAATATAACTGAAGAAAACAATTTAATCAGATTCAGACTTAGTGATGACGACACAATCAATAATATAACTGAAAAAACAATTTAATCAGATTCAGACTTAGTGATGACGACTCACCCATGCTACAATTACACACGATTGAAATTTAATGTGGTGCTTATGAAATAGAAGAGATCGATGCAGTTATACAGAAAAACATAATGTTCAGATTGTTTCATGACAAAAAACCAATTGATATTACTGCAGATGATATTTTCTACCTACATGCCAATAATAATACCATGAAATGTGAAATGCGATCAAAATATGAAATTGATCTGACTCATCCAAACTCTATTGCGAGCATGATGGGATTTGACCATAACATATTTCCACAGAATCAAATACATGAATCCTCACTACCGATTAATACAACGATTGTGAGACTCATCCGTTTGGATTGCAATATATTTTCTGGTTCATATATAAATAATGAAGAGTCCCACATTCTTTTCTCATTCGATGTTGACGTCGAAGCTGGATACAATCTCACGAAAGAACCACACAATATTATATATATGCCTGTCAGCCCAGAAGGACGTCAATTGATTCACAATATAACAGTGCGTATTTTGGATCAGAAAAATAAGCTCGTGGATTTCGGAAGTGAAGAAGAGATCTTTATCGTTTTGGAATTGAAAAAAATCGATTGAATTCTATCATGGGTTTTTGTTTCAATAGAAGAAATCATTAACGATTTGAGCGAATCGAAACCAAAAAGGAATGCTTAACCGCAAAAAAGGTCATTCCAAAAGTGTTCGCTAAACAGTCAACACGTCACCACCTATCTGTAAGAGACCTCAAATTCTTGAAATCGATAGGATTGAAAGTAAGGAAGTAACAATGGTGCATGAAACAAATAGTGAAAAGTTGAATATATTTGATGAACCGGTGCTCGATCATTCCCTCATAAGTTTACATAAGCACACATATAAACCATATGGCTCGCCCCTATTCAGGAATTCAGATGGAATTCGAATTGCAATCAATAATCAAGATGTCATTCTTGATATTGCAGAAAGTTTCATTTACATAGAGGGGAAATTCACACCGGAAGATGCAACAAAACCATCCTATTTATCGAATAATGCAATGGCTTTTCTGTTTGATGAAATTCGTTATGAAATGGGTGGAGAACAAGTGGCTGTCGTCAGAAAACCCGGAATAACCTCTACAATGAAAACCATGATTTCATTTGGACAATCGCACGCTAACACCTTACTGACTACAGGATGGGGGCTTTCAAGATTCAAACAGGACATATTGGATACAACCAGTCATGCTGAAGATTACAATAAAACTATCTTGAATGCCAAACAAGAACTAATTTTGATAATCGCTCGTACTTTCAACAACTCATCTATAGATGGAGTTGATGCTAATTTGGAAATAAATGAAATCGAATGGAGAATACGACACATAGTACCAGAGGATGAGCACAAACTCAAACTTTTGCATAGAATGAACAAAAGTGGTCTGAATGCGAAAATTAAGTTGGCCTATCGTATGTGGGACTTGTATGAACTTCCTTCATTACGAGCTACATCTTCAGACATATGGGCCATAAAAACAACCAATGCTTTGGAAACACCTCGTTTCATTATATATATTATTATTATTATTATTATTATTACTATGATAAAGATATGAGTGAACCTCTGATGGATATTGGACAGTTTCGAAGCAATCCACTCTTCATAATCGATTGTTCACATCAACCGAATGCCACAAAATCCTCAACTATCGATATAAAGGTTGAATTTGAAACCAGGAAGACCAAGTTTCCAGATAACACCAAAGTATATGCACTCATTTTGCATGATACATTTCTAACGTACAATGCATTAGATGGTTCAGTTCACAGCAGATATTGACATTTATTGATACTTTCATATCATTGATTATATATATTTTTTCATTATATCCTTGTACTCGTTTTCTTTTCTCTTCATTTATATTTTAATTTGTAATCATTTTCTCAATATTGTATTAAAGGGAATCGAATAAATAAACATGAAAATGATACTTATGTGTTCTATTCAACTTTTTGGTACATATAAACAATCTAAAATTATTTCTTCCTCATATTCGTCATTCTCTCGACCGTCTTCAATTTCTTCACGATTTTCGTCAATCAATTGGAACTTTTGAATGATCCATTCTGGTAGGTGCAGTTGAAGACGGTACAGGAATCTCTTCAGTTCCAATTCAATCATTGCAGCACAAAGATGATTCACATCCAATGTCCCAGCCAGATATTTGTCCCAAACTTCCGCACCACTGTTGTAGTTCTCAGCATCACGGAGGCACAATTCGATCCTTTCTTCATCATAGCACACACTCAGGTCATAAACGGTTGCATGCCCAGCATTCTCACTCAACGCCTTCGGTTCGGAAGACAGTCTTTGGATGGATGAAGCGAGATCCTCATCCTTGACCCAGTGTTCACTAGCATACTGCATCCACATCTTTGAATGATTGAACTGAAAACAAATGAAAAGAAAACATTAGAACATAAACTCATCGTCATCATAATTATTACTCACAGAAAATTGTATCGTCTTTCGATTTATAAAGTGAGTGTGTTCAACAATGTATGTTTATATGTTTCCTCAAAACTTACATCCAAATAATCTTATATACAAATAAAACACTATCAACCTAATACCAATGATTATTACTAATGCTATTCAATGCAATTGAATTCGACAAGAGATCTTGTTTTCATGCCAGCAAAACTTTGAAGACTTTGACATAAATATACTAGTGTATATTTACCATTCGATGAATTGATGCAAGTTATATCATCACTAAATTGCATTGAGATTCGTTTGGGAAGCCATGTTTTAAATCATTCATTATCATTCCTAACATCTTCCATAGTTAATAAAATTGATTCACCAAACCGGGTGGAAAAAGGAGTCATATTCCTTATTACATATGTTTCATTTATTGGTAATGACGATAAGACCCTTTGTTCTAACCCTGTATAATCACATTATTGATTTTTTGCAAGTCTACTTTGGAAACGGACATGATGAATTGAAAATATAAACAGTTTTCAACAGAAAAACACACTCACACAATTGCTGCAGATATGGCACTGAATAACTAACTCACAAACTGCTGCAGATATAATGATTCCACATGAAAATCCTCGTTTCTCATACAATGAATAGCGAGCCACCTCCCACTACAATCTGTGCAGCAGTTGCGCACACGGGGCGACTCGCGACTGTCCGGCGTACAACCCCTCCACTCTCCGATGCGCTTACAGAGAGCAGTGCGGGCATTCATTCGTGGCTGGGACTTCGTGGAGTGCAGACGTGAGGTGAAGTGAGGGCTCGTGTTGGTGAACTTTGGGTGGCTGGGTGGTGTTTGTCGGTTCGGGTATTCATTCGTGGCTGGGACTTCGTAGAGTGCAGACGTGAATTGTAGTGGGGGCTCGTGTTGGTTAACTTTGGGTGGCTGGGTGGTGTTTGTCAGTTCGGGATTCATTCGTTGCTGGGACATTGTGGAGTGCAGACGTGAGGTTTAGTGAGGGCTCGTGTTGGTGAACTTTGGGTGTGTGGTGTTTGTGCGTGTATGTGTAGACATGTGTACTCTATGCAATGTAGTTTGCACAGAGAACACATGCTTTATTCGTGTATGCAATCTATTCTTCAAACACGAAGGATATCTTCTATATGCAAATTATCATTACCCCTCCCCCACTGACTAGAGTACACATGAAAATGCATTACCATGTTACCGAAACTCAAACAGGAACAATTCACGAATTTAATAAAGAATACGAATCAATTTTTTCTAATGTTCCGGAAGAACTTCTCTGTATCAACACAAAATAGTTTTGCGGGACAATCGCGAATTTTTCATAAAGCCGTACCCTATTCCTGTCCTATTGGACACTGACTCCACATCAAAGAAAAATCTATAATACTAACACAACTACTTTTAAAAACATCGAAGGACTTCCTCTTATTCGATTCAAAATTTTTATTCACGATGGCTGACATTTCCACAGCGGCAGGGGAATCGTGATTCTGAAACGACAATTCCTCTGGCACTAAAATGGTTTCGCCATGATTCTTCAATGTCAAATTATTTTTCTCCAAGTTTATAACACCACAATAAACACGCAAAAAATCAACTCCTAATATAATCGGAAAAGAGAGTTCTGGAATCATGAGAAATTCGTGTGAAAATTCCACTTTGTTTATAGTAAAAGTAAATAAAACTTGGGCTTTAATTTTTTTAAATTTGGTTTTGAAGGCGCCTACTACCCTAATGCCTGTGCATGGAAAAAAAGGGATGTCGTTTAGGATACTAGAAATCTGCGCCCAAACATTTTCGGGTATAGCACTTATCGTGGAACCACTATCGATCATCACGGGGTATTTGTAACCATACAACTGAATATAAATTATTGGGGAACGGATATCCATAGGTTTGTGAATGAATTCGCACTCTTCCATCAACTCATCTGAAGGATTATTATTGATTCGGGGTATGGCCCTAGATAACACAGCTCCCACATTTGGACCTAAACAATGGGAGTGCCCCCGTTTTCCGGACTATCATAATGTTCTTCATTCAACATAGAAATATTTTTACTTTCGTTACTTTTTCTACTGTGTTCATTTTTGTCAGAAAAGTTTCTTTCGTTTTTATATGGAGATTTATGGTATGCGCTATTTCCGTGAAATCTTGAATGAAATGAACGTGATTCGTCAAAATAATTATTGGCTTGTCTTAGCATTTCAAGGGCTGGAGTCAAGTCGGATGAACCTACTAACACACAGGAGATATGTGGGGGGAAATGAGCAATTGTAGCTATTAACTCCCTATTTGTATAGGGGGGTTGCAAATGTTTTGCCATCGCAGCGTATTTATTAAAATAATCTACAAAAGATCCGCAATTCTCCGTGTACCTAGAAGATTCTAATTTAAGTCTCAGACTCGTCTGTTTCCTAGTGCCCCAAAACTGTTGTATGAAAGCGTTTCTAAACTGAGGATAATTGTTAAATTAATTTATGTAAGCGTCGAACCATGTCTTAGCATCTTTTTGAAAAAGTGAACTGGTTATTAATGCGAACTGATTCATATTTATATGGTTGAGATCTATAAATGTCTCTAGAAAATTCAAAAAAATCTAATGGATGAAGGGAACTGCTATCATCAAAGGTAGGCAACGACTGTACATTTTTGAGATCATTACAATTGCCCAGAATACTATTATTAACTGATACTTGAGATGTAGGAACATTGTTAACGCTTAGGCTAGGTTGTGGCCTTATAACATTATTATCGATACAACTCCTGGTAGGGAGTGTTGAAACTGATGAAAAGATATTTTGCTTATGAACACTATTGAGATCATTATTTCCAATGTTTTCATTGTAATATTTAAAATTGGCAGTCGGATTCGAAACAGATACAGGTTTCCTGGTAGAATCCGGATTAAAAATAGGTAACAAATTTATTGCCTTACTGACCTCATTAGCAATTCGTTTTGACAATTCGTATTGACTGAGAGTAATACATTGAGTAACTGATGAAGCAACTGGATCAATACTCGAATGATTCTAACTCGTTTGATCTGAGGCGGAGGTAATAACCGGCAATGCCGCAGCTTGATCTTGAAAAGGAGTCATTGAAGTATGCGCTGCTCTTGCCACATTAGTTGGAAAATCAAAAATATCTTTACCTTGATCGGATCCTCCGTTTTCTAGTGTACTCACTGTAGTTCTGGAACCATTGAAAATTTCCAGAGTCGAAGAATTGTTGCCACTTCACCTGTACGGAGTTTAATTCCACCTCGAAGTCGACCTCACCGTCAACGGCAAGGCGATGTTGAAGAACTTTTCCTTCGACATCGCCGGCCTCACGGAGAACTACACGATCTAGGGCGGAGAGGAGGCGTGCATAAAATACATGACAGACACTGTTCCATCGTCAGCGCAGCTCTACTGCACAGAGTCTTGGCGCCGGAGCAAATAATCGCCATCCACATGGACAACGACTCCATGCGCAAGAACGGAAGCGAGCAAGTCCACCGCACTCTGCTCAAGATCGGCCTCGACCCGTGCGTAATCAAGGCGGTGCCGAACTTCGCTTGGGAAAGAAACCACCAAAGACCTGCTGGGCAAGAACAACTCGCGCACGGTTATTACGAAGAAGTTGCGCGAGGAAGGCAGAGTCGTCGAGCCGCTGAAAAACTTCCACAAAGACAAGGTTCACGCCATCGGCGGGGATTTGGGGTTGCCGCTCGAGATAGTGATGTCTCGCTATCAGAGTCATCTGCCCTGAGTCGCGACGTGAGTGCTCGTCAAGATCATCGTCGAGTTCCACCATACGCTGCAGAAGAAGCACGCGCTGCTCATCAGGTTGGAGAGAGTGTTAAGCGACGAGAGAGGGAAACTCTGCGCCGAATATCGAGCAGACAGAAGCTGGTCGCCACCCTGTTGCCGATACGCAACGTCGACGTCCAGGGCGCTTGCCGCTCCCACAGCTACGTGGTGGGAGTCTCGAAGCCCGACTGATAGGAGATGGCCTTCTTGGCACATATCGTGTCTGCCACAACATCAACAGAGTGTGCTATGTGTTGAGCGGCATCGTCAGAGAGTTGCTGCTTGACGTCACGCCCACCTTCCTCACCTTCAACGTGCTCAGCGTGCTGAGGCAGTGCGACGACGTCGCCACCGCGGTGTTGAACAGTAGTGGCTACAGCCACAAGATAAGTGAAATGCCTGTGATGGCGATCCCGCTGCTCTTCGACTGGGATCCGGCCTTGAGGATACCCGGTACTCTCTTAGCTTATTACGAAAAGATTTCTCGCTGTTTTACCCAACATTCATTCATCCAAATAATGAAAGAACTCATTCGAAAAAATGCAAAAATATGCTCCAAAAGAACTGACATTGATCAGATAACGAGAAATATAAACAAAATACCAAAAACTTACAATATATTGCTAACCAGCAGGATTGTCGAGAAGGAGCTGCATTCTCAAAAATGTTCTGGAACCGTTTCTGAAGAGTGATCAATAAATACTGACTGATTTGGAGATTGTCTTTTATTCCTATATCCTGTAATCGTATCAATCTGATGTCTATGAGCTTAGAGTATCGAAATATGAAATTGTAAATACTGAGTGTTTCTGATTTAGAATATTGGAGTTGAGGTTGAAACATCTTTCAATTGATGTATTTGTTTGAATGAATTTGGATGAATCAATGACAACTTTCCATAGTTGACAGTATATTTTACTTTTCGTGTTTTTTCTAGTTCTGGATATGAACGAGTTTGTTTATCTTTGATACAATCTCTACGGTATGGGTGATAATGTATAATTTAATGTATAATGCACAACTCCAAATGGGCAAAATCACATCAATCAGGCTTCTGAAACTTTATTACTCACGTACAAGTGATCAAAGGAAATTATTTCAACTGAAAGATGTGATTTTCAATATGCATTATGCATCAGTTTATGCACCATTCGTCCAGTAAACCCGACTTGATCGCAAAAACACACAGCGAGTCCTTCATTTACGATGTTTTGATAATGAATAATCATAGAATCAGTTCAATGAAATGTTCTTTCAGTATTTAACTGTCGGTTGAGGCACTTCTCACACAAAAATTTATAAGAAATTGAAAATTTCGCGAACAAAAGGAAAACGAGAACATCGAAGCCCCATATATATATTGAAATATATTGAGTAGAACGAGATACGAAATAAAACAAATAACGTCCCATTCAATACTGCTGTTTTATTTTCAGAGTTTTCAATATCAACTAACTGGTGGCATTCTTAGAAATAACCATACAAAAAAATTTAACAAAAACAGGTGTGAACCCAGCGATCTATCGCTGGAATTATATACCGGGTGTATCATTATCACCCTCAATGAAAATGCCTAATATTTTTTTTCACCAACAACATCTAAATAATACAAGTTCATTGCGTTTCGATTTGTAAATGAACAAATACAAAGTTCCTTAATTCTATGCCAAAATTTGCCAGAATGAAATTGAAAATCAAATTAAAATTGAAAAGAGACAACGATACCCAAATACATGCGAGAATTATTTATCTGACACTTCTATATTTTTGTTTCTTGACCTTAAACAATATCTATGTCCTTCTGGTTCTGTATTTGAATTCTCGGATTTCATTTCTAGCGTTTCCTCCGATGTGTCACTAGGAGTGATTACGTCATCTGTAACAATTTCTGTAACCTCTGATGAGATGTCCCCAGCTAATGATTTTCCAGAAATTGAAGGTCTCAGTTGATTAGAATGACGTCTATATTCTTTACCTTCTTCTGTTTCAACATCAAAAATAACTGATCCTTCTCTACGTACTACTTCCCCCTTTGTCCATGTAGGACGTTCAGGGTTCTTGAAATCCCGAATCAAAACCGACTCTCCAATATCATAACTTTTCAATTTACCCCCATAATATTGCTTCTGCTTCTCCACTCTATCTTCCACAATTTGTTGTGCATTCGGAATCAACAAATCTAATTTTCCCCGTAGATGTCGATTGAACATCAATTTTGCCGGAGTTTCCCCAGTTAGAGAATGTGGAGTGTTACGATAATCAAAGAGGAATTGTGAAAGAAAATTTTCAGGATCTTTATTTTCTATGAAAGCCTTTTTTAGTGCAAATTTGAAATGTTTTACCGAATTTTCCGCTTGCCCGTTACTTTGGGCATGTTTCGGAGTAGTAAATAATTGCCTGATTCCATTTGATTTCAAAAAATTTCGAAATACATTCGAAGTGAAAGGTGGACCATTATCTGATACAAATTTCAAAGGTAAACCAAACTCGCAGAACAGTTTGTTTAACATTTTTATCACATTTTTTGCATCACTATGATTGGCTTTAAAAACTGAGGGCCATTTACTGAATGAATCAATTACTATCAGGTATTTATTTCCAAAAATAGGACCAAAGAAATCTGCATGCAGTCTACTCCAAGGAGTTTTTTCGTAAGACCACGGGTGAAGAATTGTTTTTGGTGGATTATTTTGCACGGTATTACGAGTAACACAACTTTTACACATGTTTTCAATATCTTGGTCTACTTTAGGCCACCAAAAATAAGACCTTGCCATTGCCTTACATTTAACTACCCCCATATGACTGAGATGAATTTGATCCAATAAATAGGATCGTAACTCATCAGGAACGACCACCCTGTAGCCCCACAAAATACAACCATGTTCTAAATGTAGCTCATCCGTTTTCAAATAATACGATTTAAATTTTTCAGAAATTTCTTTTTTATCTGGCCATCCGTGTGAACAAAAGCCATACACTCTACCAAGAATGTGATCCTTTTTTGTGTATAATGCTACCTTTTTATAGTCGATAGGCAAATTTTCTTCTAAGTAAAGAATGTGAGAATAGTCATATTTTGTTTCCTGGGTATTTTTTAGAGGCAATCGAGATAACGCATCTGCGGGATTTTTGGAAGATTCGACGAACTTTATATCATAGTTATATGTACCTAAAATGATACTCCATCTCTGTAACCTGCTAGCAGCATATATCGGAATACCTTTTCACTGCCAAAAATATTTACTAATGCCTTGTTGTCACAAAGAAGAACAAAATATCGGCCATACAGATAATCGTGAAACTTTTTCAAACAAAATATGATTGCGGCTCCTTCTTTATCTATTTGACTATCCGACCTTTCTGAAGAAGTTAAGGTTCGTGAACTGAATGCTATAGGACGCGCATCACCGTTTTCATCAATGTGAGAAATTACGCCTCCCACGGCATATGAACTTGCATCGCAGGCCAGAGTTAAAGGTTTTTTTGGATCATAATGTATCAGTAATTTGGGTGAAACCAATTCATTCTTGATATTGCGAAAACATTTATTTTGATTCTCGCCCCATTTCCATGTAGCATTTTTTTTCAACAAGCAATGTAAAGGATACAACTTTGAACTCAGATTTCCAATGAATTTTCCATAAAAATTAACGAGACCTAAAAATGACTTCAAACTTGTTATATTGGTTGGGGTAGGAGCTTCCAAAATAGCCTTGACCTTATCTTGTGAGGTAGACAAACCGAATTCATTTATGGTGTGGCCCAAAAAGTGTATCTCTTCTTAAAGAAATTTACATTTATCAATTTGTATACGTAATCCACAACTGCTCAATTTTTCAAACACACTGAAAAGATTCGTCAAGTGATGTTCTGAATCCCGCCCTGTGATCAAAATATCATCCAGAAACACCGCGACGTTTTCAATTCCTGAAAACATGTTTTCAACGATACGTTGGAAAATTCCGGGACTGGAAGCGACTCCGTAGGGTAAACGATTCATTTGGAACAAACCTTTGTGTGTATTGAGAGTGGTAAGTCTTTTTGAGGAATCCTCAAGTTCTATTTGTGCATACGCTTGAGACAAGTCAATTTTACTAAAAACATTTCCTGCACGCATTGCGGAGAACAGATGATCAATTTTTGGAATGGGGTATTTATCAATTAATAAATGTGGATTCAGTGTTACCTTATAGTCCCCACAAATTCTAACATTTCCACATTTTTTCAATACCGGCACTATTGGGGTAGCCCAGTTACTATATTCGACGGGAGTTAAAATACCAGACGAAACCAATTTAGTCAATTCATTTTCGACTTTTTCTCTGAGAGCTAAGGCCACTGAACGGGCTTTACAAAATACTGGAATTGTATTTGGCTTCAGATGAAGTTGAGCTTTACCCTTGTTAAATTTGCCCAGACCTTCAAAAAAAACTTTGGGGAATTTTTCTTGTAAAAGTTTCGGAACATCTTCTAAAATATTGATCTCATTTATTCTTTGTGAATTGAATAATTTATCCACTGAAATATTCAAACTTTTGATCCATTTCCGTCCTATAATCGGAGGACCCCCATTCTTTATTACAACAACTTCAACTCTCTAGTGAAACCTTCGTAAGAAACATTGACTTTTACAAAACCTAAGGTTTCTAAGGTATTTCCTGTGTATGATTTCAAATTCAAACTAGAACTAAACAATGGTACAGTTTTGAAATTACTCGAATAATATTTATCTGAAATGGCCGTTATTGGTGAACCAGTATCACATTCCATAGGCACAAACCTATCATTTATACGCAAAACAACTTCAATTGGTTTTTCCCCATGTTTAGTTATATTGTAAAAATTCAACTCCTCAGAATCAGAGTCATTACTATTTTCCCCAACAATAAGGTTATTACATTTTGCCTTAACTGAAGTAACTAATTTATTACCCTTTTTCTTGCACACTGTGCTGATATGCTCTTTTCCTCCACAATAGTTGCAAGTTGCCTCCCTGTGGAAACAATTAGCGCTGCTGTGGTTGACTTTTCCACAGCGATGACATTTGCCAGTTCCTCCCCTCCTCGATCTTCATTACTTGATGATGGTCGGTCTCGCTTCCACTTGGATCCATTTGATTTGAGGTTGAATCTTCCCGAACTTCCAATATGGCTCATGGTGTCATTTGGGCCTATCAACCCTGAATTTATTTCCGCTGCTTCTAAATTTATCGCCAGTTCATACGCTTTTGTATACGTGAGATTTGTTTCTTGAAAAAGACGTTGCCTGATAACGTCATTTCTCAAACCAAAAACTACTTGATCTCTCAACTCGATTTCCAGATTGGTTTTGAAATTGCAATTCTTGGATAATTTCTTCAAAACGGCCACGTAACTTGCTATGGACTCACTTGGTTGTTGCCTTCTCTGGCGAAATTTGTACCGTTCTGCGATTTCAGACGGCGTTGGCTGGAGATGATTTGTCACTAGTTTAACCAAATCAGCGTAGCCTTTATCTTCTGGATTTTCTGGGCTGCAGAGGTCTACCATCAATTCAAACGTCTCATCACCAACTGCGGTAATGAGAATTGCAGTCTTCATTTCGTCCTTGATTCCATTGGTTTTGAAGTATTGTCCAACCCGTGCAACATATGTGGTCCAATTACCCTCGCCAAATTTGAATGGTTCCAATTTTCCAATTCACATATTTGATTTCTTGAAATACAAAGTAACTTGGGAATAATCCGTATTACCGACTGCGCCAGTGTAATATATTGAGTAGAACGAGATACGAAATAAAACAAATAACGTCCCATTCAATACTGCTGTTTTATTTTCAGAGTTTTCAATATCAACTAACTGGTGGCATTCTTAGAAATAACCATACAAAAAAATAAAACAAAAACATATATATATATATATATATATATATATATATATATATATATATATATATACATGCAAATGTGAACATAGCAATCTATAACCATCGATAGTTCCGCATTTCTCCAAGCTCGTGCTGCGATCTTATTTTCTATCGCAAATAGCATTATTGCAGAGTTTTTGGGTGCAAGTTATATGAACCAGGTGAACAAGCATCAGGCCTTCGTTCGCTTCGAAGCTCAAAGGTACATTACAAAAGGATCGAAATGTTATTCGGAGCTCTCGATGGATGTGGACACTTTGGAAGCTTTGAGCTCTGGTTGGAGAAACAAATAGTTGTGACTTTCTCCTCAGATATCCCTTTGTATCGAGGCCTCACGACGAGTCGAAATGGAGTCGCCATGAGAGAAAGCGCTTCACGTATAATACCGGACTAGGATTATCCTGAATCGTACCAGATTGAGCCACGCAAGATATTTCAGCCTAGAGTTTTGCGAGAGCGGTTCGTAATTTGACCCTGGATTTAACTTGTTCGACGGCAAAGAGTACCTTCCGTACTGCTACGACTGCAGGGGCTTGTCATATACAACATCCCAGGCAAATACATGTAATAGGACTTAGATGGGCACGCCTATGAGCTACGACTCAGCTTACATGACTCAGGGAATGATGATATGAAACATAAGATAATGCTGTAGTTGGGATTGATAGGGGACGGGATAGTCAGTTGTTATTGAGATTCGAAAGAGAACGGTGGTTGTTATTCGTGTTGTTAAGTTATATACCGAAGAGTGGAATAAAAATATTGTGCGAAACGTGCGTCGTTATCTCTTTCCATTAGTGGTAGCTAACAATAGGAAAAGACGAATACTCACTTCCCCACTGCTTGTGGATTCTCAACCCGGAACCACTTGGGATCTCGAAGTTACAACTACCCCTACAAATAGCACCACATAGATTGTAAAAAGCAGCCTTCATGGCACTGTCCAACAGAGTCTTGTCTATTCAAGAGTGGAATATACGAACTGAAGGAACCCCTCTTTGAAGGATCGAAAGATTTGTCTCTCTCTGAGTAGCTGCGTCCTGTCCTGATAATTTATATCTGTCTGGTCCAGATGAATGCATTTTATGAGCAGAGGGTGCGTTTGTGCCGTTCAAGGTAAATGTTTCCGAAACCGTTTTTCGAGCGAAGTTTTCTTCGTGTGGTGAAAGATATAGATTCGCTGACAAAACAGTCAAAGCATTAGCTTTCGATGAAGTAGGATAGATTAAATTTCTTGAATTCATATAGAGTAATTGTTAATAAAGGCACGAGATTTTTTGCCGATCTTTCGTTTTTTGAATACAATGTGAGTAGGCCAAATGAAAATGTCAATAAGTGATTTTTAATCGAATGAGTCCAACAATATTGTTCACTCACTTTCAAAAAAAGATGCGTGGTTTTGAATAGGATATTTTGAAGTCAAGTGATTTTGTTGATAATGGACTTTTTTAATCAGTTCAATTTTATTTGATAGTTTGGAATTTGTGGATGTTCATTACATTCGATATCGACAAAAATTTGATTTGATGACTACTAATAAAACCTTTGATTGCATACGGCAATCCCTCTGTACCTGAACTTCAAACACACAAGTGCTTTGGGTAAAGTCATGAAAGGGATTAGTGAGGCATGTGAGGCATGTGAGGCACAATCATTGTAGCCCTCAATCTAATAATTTCAATTCGGCTTGCGAATAATGTTGCCCAGATCAAAAAAACATTTACTATATATTTTTTCCGTTCCTTCCCTCTCTTCCCCTTCTGAGTGAGAAATTGATATATTTCACTTTTAATTTTTATCGATATCTATCATTCGAAAAATATTGAAAATGGACGTTTATGGTATGGTTGCGCATGAAAGACATCGTGCCAGGTGTACCAAGACAGACATTGCAGATGATGTGATGTTCCTGAACATGCTTGTGGACGAATACGTATTTTAGTGCTTCAATATGTACGACGGTTGTGAGAAATTGCTCAAACTCGATGGATTTGTAGAAAACGAAGCAGAATGCAAGTCCACAGAGTGCTTCTGACTCATATGTAATTACGAGGCACTCCCCTTGTTATTCGGAGCTTTCGACTGATGTGGACGTTTTGGAGCTTTGAGCTGTGGTTGGGAAAACAAGTAGTTGTGAGCTTCCCCTCAGATATCCTTTTGTATCGAGGCCTCACGACGAGTCAAGATAGAGTCGCCATGAGGCAAAGCGCTCCAATTATGGTGCCGGACTGGGACTATTCTGAATCGTATCATATTCACCTACGGAAGATATTCTTGTCTAGAGTTTTGCGACAGCGGTGCGTGATTTGGAACAATTCGACTGTGGATTCAACGCGTTCGACGGAACGAAGTACTTTCCGTACTGCTACGACTGCAGGGGCTTATGATATACAACAAACAGGGCAAATACTGATAACGCATTTTTCACACTGTGAAAGAAAGAAAAATACTTATACTTCCCTACTGCTTGTGGCTTCCCTACTGCTTGTGGCCTCCCAACCCGAAACCGCTTGATACCCGAGAGATCCTTCAAATTGATTCGATACTGCTGCATTTGAAACTGTACCTTCATATATGGGTATGAGAATATTGAGAAGCACCATATGCAATGTGAAGAGCAGCCTTCATGGCACTGTCCAATGGAATTGAAGGAACACTCTTTGACGGGGCATCCAAAAACTTCTCTCTCTTTAACTAAGTACCTACATTATATCCTTTTGATCCAATGATTATATCTCGAACTTACAACTACCCGAGAATTCCTATAAAATGATCCGATAATGCTGCATTTGAAACTCTACCTTCATGGGTGGCTATAAAGATATCAACAAGCACAATATACAATGTGGAAAGCTGCCTTTATGGAATTGAAGGAAAACTTTCTGACGGAGCATCCAAAAACTCTCTCTGAGTAGCTACGTTCTAACCGACTGGTCCAGATGAAAACATTCTATGAGTGAAGGATGCGTTTGTGCGGTTCGAGGTACATGTTTCCAAAGACGTTTTTCGATCAAAGTTTTCTCCATGAGGTGGAAGATATAGATTCGCTGACAAAACAGTCAAAACATTAGCTTTCGATGAACTAGGATAGATTAAGTTTCGTGAGTTTATTCAGAGTAATTGATTGTGAAGGCACGAGATTCTTTGCGTATCTGTTGTTATTTTGAATAGAATGTGAGTAAGACAAAGAAAAATATCAATAAGATATTTTTTTATCATTGTTCACTCAATTTGAAAAAGATACGTTATTTTGAAAAGGATTCTTTCAATTAAAAGTAATAATCATAATGAACATATTGATTGGTTTCAATTTCATTCGATGGTTTGGAATCTTCAGATGTTCATCGCATACCAAGAGCACACGAAAAAATGATGAAATTTCATTTTTCACCAAATTTATTTGTTTACATGATATTTCTCCTCCCAGAGAGCTGCATCTTTTGGTACCTATTTGAATGGAAGTATCGATAACAGTCGCATAGAAAACGTGAATTAGAAAATGCACAAACTCGGGAAAAACGATGAAAGGTAATTATATTGCATTTCAAAGGATATCTTCTGATAGGTCGGTCTGATAGCTAAAACACGTGTTCACATATATAAAAAACATATCAGAAAGGACTGTTTCTGTTACTTGCTGAAAATACAAAGATGACTAAGCCGAATTTCAATCAAAAACGTTTTCCCGAATATTTATGGTGTTTGGACATTCTTCTTTTTTTCCGTGTGGGCTTCATGTGATAAATACAAAATTTTAATTTATCGACTATCAATAAAACCATTAATTGTAAACGGTAATTCCTCTGTACCTGAACTTCAAACACAATAGATTTATTCCAGAACTGCTTGGGTAAACTCACAAAAGGAATAAGAGAAGCATATGCAGGTCATTGGCAATTTATACTCAAACGCAGAACTAATCCAATCCAAAATCAAAACTATATCCCCTTTAAAAAAAATTATTGATGTGGAAGATGAATCCACACACCGCAACATTTGTGAAAAACCGTTCAATAACAAAGATATTACAAATAGAGACCACGACTATTCTACAGACAGAGAATTTTTGCGGTTTTTGCGCATTTGCGCTCTAACTTGGGGTACAAAAACACTTATGTATTTCACAATTTTTCCGGGTACGATATTCATTGTATTATCAAAATATTGGCTCGTTGAAGCAGTCATAAACGTCTTATTGTTTCACCTATCAATAAGGAGAAATATATTTCATTCATTAAGTATGATGAAAAAACCGTTATCAAATCGATTTACTGATTCTTTTCAGATTTTTGTCAACCTCGTTTCGACCATGCAAAGTGATGACTTAAAAAATTGAAAACGGGATTTCATTCCCTCATGATTACATCGATTGTATGGTAATACGGAATGAAATACAGCTACCATTAGTTGAAAAAACTTCATTGTGTGATTTTCATCAAGTAGTTTACAAAACCGCTACACGTGGTCCACTATATTTCTTCAGGTGTGTTGTGTACTACCTAACGTAACCTAACCCACCTAGGATAAGTTATGTGAACAGGTATCGCGCATTCAAAGACTTAAGGAACCATTATATTATAGATGAAACATTTCCCATATCCTGACCTGAAACGTTTTGGATTACCTATATAATAAACAAAACCCCTTTGTCAGATGTACCTGGACCTTCTACAGTCCCCTAATCAACCTCAACTTCGAGAATACCTCAAAATGCATTGAAGGTTATAGAGGATGATGAACCGCCTCAAAACTTACCAAACTGCTCGTGGGTTTTCAGAGTGTGTTCGTTTCAAGCTGAATTATTACAACAATATGCATTATCATTTTGAATTGTTGCCAACTATCATTTCCGACCCATATGTTCCTGACTGTTAATGTGGGCCTTTCTTGGGGAAGATTGGTGGGGCATGCAATGGTTATCACCATTTACACCCAGGCTAAAAATCTACCTACTAGTCAAATGAATGACATTTTTCAAGCCAGTCGAGAACTATTATTGTGAGTATGAGTGTCGAGTCTGTTGATATCAGGGACGAAATCGTGGACAATATCAATTCTAACAATATACTGGTGAAAAAATGTGTTTTTCATGCATCAACATATATAAAGAAAGCCACCAACTCCTCATACCTGAAGAGGTTGAGAAACACGAAGCCCAATGCTCGGACGACGATTGACCTTGCCGGAATTGTTCCAACACATTTTGTTCTTAGTACGAACAGCTGAGGCATGTCGAAGAAGAACACAATGAGCGACCTTTGGTATCTTCAATATTCATGGTTAATCTGAGCCGCAAGCCACCGTCTGGAAAGTGGTTTTTGGCTGAAAGCGCCTTGGAGGAAGCAAAGGCCAATAACATAGAGAGAGAAAGTGGTTTTACTTTTACGAGCACGGAACTACATTGTCCTATATCAGGGTAGAACAAACTGGAGATGAAGGAACATGTTGGATGTATGCCGAATAATTGGGTGTGGGTATGACGGCACAACACCAGAGAATTCTTCTTTCACCCAGAATCAAGAACGGATTAGAGGAACTTGCATATATTCTCGTTCGGCGAGGAGAATCTGTTGACTGAATTTTTTATCTCACCCGATCGCACCGTAGAAACTATTGTCGAAAATTAGTGAAATTTTCACAACAAAAGACTTTGTGATCAACTCCTGATAGTTCCATCTTACAATACGTGAATATTTCTTGGATTCCCTGTGGTTACATTCTTAATAGATATCTGCCTGTCATTCTTTTCAATCCAGAACTCTTCAGATTGTATTAAAAATGTTTATATTACTTTGAGGAATTGTTTTTGTGACAGCAGTTCATTAGGTATGGAAAAAAGTTTTTTTTAATTGTTCGTGTTCCGTTAACCAGCTGACGAACGTCAACCCTCATAAGTCGAAACTTGTGCGAGCAATGAATCAACGAGGCCTTACCTTTCAACGTGCTATTACCCAGCACGGTGGCCCAGCGAGGATTCGAACCCTGGCCTTCCGCTTGATAGGCAGATATACTAACCACTACACTACCGAGACCACAAAGTGTTCTTCCTAATAGGAACGATAATTCGAAATATACCGTCACGAAAGTCGAAATACCCAAGTAGAATAAAAGTGTTCTATGGGAGAATTTGATATGGGAAAATTTACTGGTAAAAAATGTCGTTTGTTGTCGATGTTATGGCTAACCGCGATGTTCTTCTTCGAGGAAATAGTCGTAGATCACATCACAAATTCTATGGCTCTAGTGGCAGACAGCTTTCACATGTTGAGCGATGTAGCGGCCTTAGTAGAAGCATTCTCATCAGTTAGGATGTCACCAAAGAAATGGGCAAATAATACATTTGGCTGGGCTAGAGCCGGAGTGTTAGGTGCTCCAGTGAATGCACTATTCCTTGTAGCTCTGTGCTTCTGGGAGCATGCAAGAGATTAATTGAAGTGGAAAATATAAACGATCCCCAATTGCTCGTTATTGTAGAAGGAATCGGACTTCTAGTTAACCTTATAGTATTTTTACTATTCATGAACATGGGAGTTCACATAGGCACTCACATGGATGACTGTCTCACAGTCGAAAAGTTAACTCAACTCGCTGTTACTGATGACAACGAAAATGATGAGACGTACCCTATTCCACCACCTCAACCATCGAAGGAGAAAGCGATTGGACATTCACATTCTGCCGGTCAGATGATTATGCGTGGAGTATTTCTCCATTTAATGTCAGAAGCTCTAGGATCTATTATAGTTATAATATCAGCTGTGGTATTCTGGTTGACCGATTGGAAATACAAATAATACATTGATTCAGCTCTGAGTATCCTGCTGGTTTTACTCATTTTAAACTCTGTTTTGCCCCTACTCAGAGATTCTGCTTTAATTTATTTGCAAACTGTGCCGACTTGCATAAAAGTTGACTCAATTCAAAACAGACTGCTGGCCAAAGTTGAAAGAGTGCTCGCTGTACACGAGTTTCACATTTAGCATCTGCTCACATTAGGTGCCGTAACCAATCTGAGTACATGAAAATTGCAGAGAAAGTCTCGTTTCCAGCGAAGGTTTTCACTCAACCACGATCCAACCAGAGTTCATAGATTATACTGATATCCCGATTACGTCTACAGCACCAGTCGAAACAACAGAGGTTTGTGTATTGGATTGCTCCCTAACAAAAAAAAGGGGGCAAGAGAGAGGGATAATTCATCGTAAGAATGTTCCAGGTGATAGTAAAATTATCAATATGTTATTATGTGCATATATTCTCACTCAATTGACTAGGTTGAAATAAACTAGAAAAAAATATGAATGAGAGCGTGTGACTCTTGGAAGTACATGAGAAAAGATTAATTCCATTGCAACAAAATGCATCAGAAAAAATAGACAATCATTCGATTTTTATTTCTGAACGGGATGAAGAAGAGAGGTGCAATGTATTCGTAGCTCTGTGACTAACAAACATAGTTGATGTATGAAACGAACAAGTGTACGAAATATAAATATATAATATGTAGTAGATATAAGTCTACAATAGTTGTTTTTATAAAGGGGGGTATATAAGGACCTCCTGCTGTTTTTTTTGTTGTTGCATGTTCAGAGACACCTTAGGCGACCACACTCACAACAATACCTTGGAATGCAGATACGCAGCGATTGGCAGACTAACAAAAGGAGGGCCGCCCCATCATTCAAATCTTCTATGTACCATGCAGGGTTCGGATCGTAACTTTAATCAGCCAAGATGGATTTGGATCCATCCAGCCTACGAAAGGAGCAATAAACTTGATGACTGATCATACAGCATCCGAGATGGGGCTGTGGCAATACCCATTTACTTACACCAGCGAAAATGAGGGACACCAAAACCATCATGATATCCATACAAATCACCGTCAATTTCCACACAGATCCAGATGAAGAACTAGGAACTGGAATAATTTTGGTTCTCACATTGATTAATTTTGTGGACGAAGAAAACGCAAACATTCGAATACGGAGGCGACAAATTTCAAATGTTGGTCATGGTGTCATCTCGATGGTGAATGGCCATTCTAAGGAGAAATCCGGCTTCGTACACACTAGATAATAAAACCAGTAAGCTTGCTGTTATGAATATTTTTTCATTCGTCACGGTTACCAAGACGCTAGTGCTGGCACTGGTGTTAAGAAACCACAAAACCATAGTGGATTCTAATTGGTGTGACGTTAAAAGATGACAGATATCCAAATCACTGGACAGTTGTCAGCACGGCATTGCTCTCAGAGCCAGTTTTTCAGGTCGGTTCCACTGCATTCCCCCAAGACCAGTTCGTCAAGTTGGTACTACTGCATTGCTCCAAGGATCAGTTTGTCAAGTGGCATGCGTAGTAACGAGTGGCAGCAGCGGCGGTGACGAACATTACTTCCGGGTATGAACAAAGTGCGATTTGTGTGTTCGAAATAGTGATAGACAAAATAAAAGTATTTTCTAACGTGACGATATAACTGTTATGTTCAATTTCATTTGGTGTACTTTTCAAATATTTTTTTTTTCGCAGACAGGATTTGTCTCTCACCTCAGTATAATAGGTATTTGATGAATCATTGTGTAGAAATTATGGAAGAAAGACTACTAGTATTATCTGTAAGGGTGCAACAATTCCTATTATCTAAGCACATTGTATCATTATCATGAATGATTACTTAATATTCTTTCTCCTATACAATTTATTCGAAGATAGGTATCAATTCATATGTTAGTATTATTTTGTTGAAGCCTCCTCATTGTTTCGGAATAACATACACTTTAATTTTACGCACTGATGTAACGAAGCGTTTTTTTTTTTACTACCTAGGTACTTGATAGCGGAGGGAATAGAAATCTCCCTATAGACTGCTTTTATTCAAATTCACTACACCCTCAGTTCTTTCCAGAATAACTGACCGTTCTCTAGCTCTATCAAGACATACTGACAGTATACACACTTGGTGTTTTGCTGCGCCTAACGCTTCGTTATACCTTCGATTCTCAAACTTCACAGGCATTCTTGCAATGAATATAGTTGATCAGCTTGAGCATGACAACCTCTTGAATACATTCTAGGAATAAGATCTCACGAATCTCACCCTAGAACAGATATTTTTAATGATTTTTATCGATTCATAAGTGAAGTTAGGTACCGTAATGAGATTCCCTTGTGTATTTTGTCATGAGTGAGTGATGCTAGATATAGTAAATGCATTCTGAAGGTTGCATTCCTGGCATAGGGGAATATCCTGAAATAGTTAGTGAACTCAGGAAAATCCATTCATTTCGAATCCATCCATGCGTCCATTAATCCGACACCCCTCATTTTTTGTCCGAAAGGTTTCTTGTTCCAGAAAAATCTACTTCAATATAGGTTTCCGTTTGCATAGCTTTCATTATGGATAACAAAAAGATAACTTCAAAATTTTTCAGTTTTTGTGATTTTTCAGTTTTTCAGGTGGTTAAAAACAACGGTTTCTTATAATAGTTCTTCTTATACTTTTTGCCTGAAACATATTTCCTATAAAAATGCAGAAGGAGAGTCAGTTAAGGACAGTTAGTTGAAGTTAGTTGAGTGCTATCACCTACCTGAATAATTTTCGAAACCGTTGTTGAATACCGCATTTTCACCAGTCCGAAGTTTGAGTTAACCGAGTTAGTGCCAAATCCAGGTATTTGATTGAAAACATATTTCACCGTTATTATTTTCCATTTGATATTGATCTGGGGTCTGTTTGATTTATTCGAGCTGTCATTTTCGAATGCCAAAACATCGAAGTGACTACTAAACCGCTACCGTTGTCAAAGTATCTGTCATAACGGTTACAGAAGTGACACTCCGAATTAAGGGATTGAATTTTGTTCGATACTTCACTATTTAAGTTAAATTGGGCTGATTCTAGGTTTATATGTATATATATTCGATCCACCGATTTCAATAACCACCGCGAAGTAATTCAGTGTACCGTGGAATTAGCTCTCTCTGCCTGTTTATCATCGAACGACACGAGGTGATTTTCAAATTTTCAAAGAAGGTTGTAAAAGTTCCTGTGGATGAAACAACGTTGAATTCTTTTGATTTACCTAGTTTACATCCACAAATTTTATTTCAACCACCGGGAATTTATGCACTGTACCGTGGAATAGGCTCCCTCGGCCTGTTTATCATCGGACGACAGGAGGCGATTTCACCGTTGATCGGTACAGAGTTTTCCGCATTTTCACCTCAAATATCTCGTTCAAAACGCATGTTTATCATCTGAGTTTTGACCGAGCAGAGTCTTGAATACGTTGATTTTGGAAGAAGGTTGTGAAATTATTTGTGGATGAAACGCCGTTTTTGTTTATTTCTATTAGTTCTCTATCCGCCGTTTTCATTTTCAAACCAACGCGAGTTCATTCGTTGTACCGTGGAATTAGTAATTCTTGTTTCAATATCCAATCTTCACGACTATAGTAGTTGGCTAAGAAATTTGCATCTGATTTACCTTACTTTGGAGTTGCACTCGTTCGGATTCTCGTGCGGAAAATACTGTTTTTCCGAATGGATCGGCACAATATTTGAAGTTATAGATTCATTTGTATTCTTGGCATATCGCTATATTTCACGTTACTACCAGCATCGCTCACTCAGTTCGGGGGTATTGAATTGACATTTCCGAGGTTATTAATTTCTTATTGCTAGAGGTGTCTTGTGGACATTTCCTTTTTTTTTTTGGCAAAGTTTGGTACCACTGCAAAGTGTTTGGTTTGAGATTCGAAATATCAGCTTATCATAATTATAGGTTTTATTCTGTAACTTTCTCTGATAGTAAGTATTAAAATTATTATTCTCGATATTTTTCTACCTACTGTATGTACGATTAAAAAACCGAAATATCAATAAAACACCGTTTTGTTTCACCTTAGATTTTTTTTTTATTTCTCTAGGAAACTTTCCACATTTCAGGAAGTGTATTGAGAGGTGATATATTAGTGCAATTTCAATTTGTTTCGCAGCCGGTAACCCTGTGTGTGGCAGAGGGTGTAATTAAAGCCTACACCCCTTGCTAAAGTCTCTCTAGGTCATATCATCAGACCCCTGGGATACCGTATCTCCATCTGCTGCTACCCTAGGCCTTCCTATCGACTTGTGAGGGAGCACGTGGAGCATACCACACCAAAAACTGGCGCCCGAGATTTTCTCTGGAATTGTAGTCTGTTTTTGGGTAAAGGCAGAACCAATTTCCGGGAAACCGACTGCGCTAACTAGTAACGCCCGCCGACCCCCCGAAATAGCGTTACACTGATTTCAATCTGGGGCCCAGCTTTCAACGGAAGGGGAAGATGTGTCGAATATTGTATTATATTGTTAGTCATCATTATTATCATCGTTTAGATTTCCAGTTCGAATATCACAACTCAGCTCATTTTCTGAAAGAGAACATCATAGTTTGAATAGCCCAAATGATTAAACTAGTTTAGAAAACATAAAGTAGGTTGTTGCTGATAACTGAAAATTCAGCAATACCTACTTTTATGAAGGCAACGGATTCGTTTTGGGAGATGAGCGGAGCAGCGAGTAGGTTGAAGAAATGACACCTCTCACCCCTGCCACGATGCATCCCCATCATTATGTAAGTACCTACTTATTCTCAGAGAATGGTATAAATTTCGCCGTTGAATGAATCTTTTTATTCTTGTTATATTCCACTACTTCATTTCTTAAATATCAAACCCCTCTCACAAGTCAAGCTCAATACAGGCAAAGGTCGCCAAAACCCCCTACGAGTCACTACTTCGTTTCAGGAGAATGCGTCACTGATTTAGATTGTAGCCTGGTTCGTCCACTCTTTTGGTAGAAAACTCTATCGGCACTGTTGCCGTTGCGGGAAGTTCGATTACACCACCCAATAGTCTAGGAAGAACTAATTTCGTTAATTTTTACGTAAACAGAGACTGCTCGTACACATTATGTTCGTGTTGCATGGGAATCCCCAAAGCGCAGCCTTTCCGGCCCGCCAGCAGAGGATTTCGGGGGTTAGCATACAAAATGCTCGATTTTTTCTACATGTGGAACTGTACATGTCTGTGCGAAAGAGGTCTGGAAGCACCACACAAGCTGCGATGGGCAATCGATGGGACACCTCCCCGATGAGCCTTGCGACTTCGTGGCAAAATGAGCACTGACTGTCTCATTTGTTTCGTTCTCGACAATTTTGTCACCACACACTTCGGCTTGGAGGGCGAGTGGAAGTATTATTTTCTAGTCACTAGCAATAAAGCGATTTTCGCTGTCAACAAACTCGAGATTTCGGTGGTCGATGAGCATGGAACGATAAACTCAGGAATCGTGCATTACTCCGGAAGAAATAATCATGTTGACACATAAGATGTTGATGATCGAAGTCTATTTGGAATGGAAGCAGAGAGTTGAGTCAGTTTTGTATATGTTTAACGGATAACATGCAGAACCCCATTCCTTCTGGTAAGATATAAATGTATCTAGTTTCGTTGAACTGGGTGAAAGTTTTTTCAGGAAATACTAATACATGTGGTTCTCGGTAGTGCAGAGGTAAGCACATTCGCCTTTCAAGCGGAAGACCGGGGTTCGATTCCCTGCCAGGCCACCGTGCTGGGTAATCGCACGTTGAAAAGTAAGGCCTCGTTGATCCATTGCTCGCACAAGTTTCGACTTCTGAGGGTTGACGTTCGTCAGCTGGTTAACGGAAACGAACAATTTTTAGAACAATGTACCTCGGCAATTGAAGTTTGTCAACTCACATTTGAAACAATTTCTGATGATGGAACTTCTCATGCTATTTCAAACGAATTCGAAAACGATTTATATTGTGATAATGAGAATTTATCATTAATATATGGTTTTTATTTTTTGTTTATCTGCTTAGAGAGGTAAAAAAAATTGTAACAATGACAGCTGAAGTCACAGACTGGTCATACATAATCAAAAATTGAATGAAACAAAATTTGTCTATGCATTTTGAAATTTGAATCAATATCAGCTGTGCAGATATTACTTTGTGAAAATAATTTATGACTGTTCGATGAAAATTGATACTAGAGCAGATTGTTCCCAATTTCCGAAAAAAAAAGTGTCTAATATTTACTTTCCAGTTAGACAGTATTATAAACATTGATATATACATACAGTAGCAGAAAGTAGATACATCAAATGAACACGAATATGCTATTTATCACTGAATGGATAATTTTCAATATTTATTCAATTTCCATTCATGAAAATAGTATATGATGTGAAAATGATGGGCATTATTGATTTCCTATCATATTAGTTCATCAGCAACATAGTTCTCATAAAAAAATTGTTTTTTCACCGGTTTTCTGCTTGAAAATTCCATCCACGGGTGAATCGACCATGAGAA
The DNA here is from genome assembly GCA_032362365.1 of Zygogramma bicolorata. Lineage (NCBI taxonomy): Eukaryota > Metazoa > Arthropoda > Insecta > Coleoptera > Chrysomelidae > Zygogramma > Zygogramma bicolorata. The sequence goes on from JAVJAQ010003674.1 coordinate 546,009, forward strand.
ATCTATTGGTGTAATTAAACAAGTGGAAAACAATTCCAAAACCCCTTCAACACTCTCCTTTTCTCTAATCGTTGCGAGGGATGCTAAGATTTTTTTTTTCAATATTTTTGGTGCCAAATTCAAATTCCTTTGACATTTTTCCCGTGAGTGTATTAAATTTCGAGTTTCTAGCTCGCCCTTTCTTTACCGCTGCGCGAGGAACTGAAAATATTTTTTTCTTGGCAGATTCTGATTTCTTGGGCATTTCGAGTTTCTAAGATGAGGGATGAGCTCGCATGATAGATTCTGCCGAAGGTCTATCGATAGCGTCCCATATCATTTTCTCTCGTCTAACTTCCATCGTCCGTATATAAAAAAAAGAAAATTGGGCAAATAGTCTTTAGTGTGGTAGAAAATTCTGTGAGGATCCCAAATAATGTACCACTGGTTGACATGACATGAACGAGTCGACCGGAAATCGCAATATTATAGAGGTATGTATTTTCATGACGTTCTTCTTTTCTTTCGCATCCCACCGGTTTTTTCGAATATCTATGGCCGTTACGAATGTTTCTACTTATCACCATTCGATAGAAGACGATCGATCGATACGAAGCATATGAGGCTTCAACTATTAAGCTAGACCCCCGGAAAATATAAAAAAAAAACACAGAAAATGATGGTATATATTTTTGATGTAACTTTTTTGGGTATCACGCAAAAATAATCGCATTTACTCCAAAAAACTATTTTTTATTCTGAATCTGCGTCAAATTCTCTATATTTCTGAGGCAATCGGATTATGTCATTCTCTGCCGATTTTTCTCGCTTGGAAATTCAGCTAAGGGTGTATCAACCATTGAAAATCGTTGGTGCTACCAAACAAAAGGAAAAACCTTTTTGTTTTAGTCCTATTTTTTTTCAAGTGCTGCGTGATAGTCCAAACAATTATTTTGCAATCTATTCGATGGCAGACCCGAATTTCTTTGACTTTTTCCGATAATTTTTTGTAGGTAGAGGTTGTATGCACTTTGAAATTTGTGTCAATAAATGAAGATCAGCATGTAATCGCCTATTTATTGTTTGAAAGCAAATGTGCTCTAAGGCTATAGTGCATATATATAAAATTAGCTGTTCCCGAACGTTTCCGGTCATAGGTCGGTTTGGGTTGGCTTTCTAAAAATATCAAAATGGAGTTTGTTATCAATTTTGGTTAGGGTTAAATCAAGAAAATTAATTTTATCATTGGTTTCCAATTCAATGGTGAATTTGATTTTAGGATGTAATTTGTTAAGTTACTTCAAAATATTCAGAGCTTCAGTTTCGTTACCTTTTATGATTGCTAAACAATCGTCTACATATCTAAACCAGCATATAATTGAACTGTTATGTGGAATGAATTGTTTTTTAATATTAACCATAAAGAGATCAGCTAAAACAGGGGAAATGGGGGAACCCATAGTCAAACCTTCCTGTTGATAACAAACTCCATTCTGATATTTTTAGAAAGCCAACCCAAACCGACCACATCATCCATGCCAGTTCAAATCACCCCTTTCAATATCAAATGTCAGCTTTTTACTCATATATCCATAGACTTCTGAATGTTCCTTTATCCGCTTCCAATTTCCAAAAAGAAGTCAACATTCTTAAACAAATTGCAAGAAATAATGGTTACAACCCGAACATCGTTAGTAAGTTGATTGGCAAAATAACCCTCAAGAAAGAAACAAATGGAGCTTATCCTACCATTCAAGAAGTATCAGACACAAAGTATTTTTCCCTTTCATATCTGAACGATATTTCTTTAGATATTTCTAGACTTTTCCATAAAAAAATTGATAATATCAAAATTTCACTCAAACTTCTCAATACGTTAAGCTCCTTCTTGGTAAACACAAAAGACAAAATAAACCCACCGACAAAAGCGGCATTCACAAACTCATCTGTAATAATTGTAGTGCAACATATATTGGAAAAACCATTAGGAACATTTCCACCCGAATCAAAGAACACATTAATAGACCGTCTACATCTTGTTTCGGTTCCCATTTACAGGAACAAAACCACACGTTCGATATCACAAACGGTTTTAAAATTTTACACCAAGTCTCGAATAATAATCTCAAAATGTTAAAACCTGTTAGAGGACCTGGAGATTTCTAAGGAAACATAAAAAACATAAGTTGTGTCAACACTCAGATACATCTTAACCAAAGCATACTAAATCCGATCTTCAAATCATTGTAAAATCAAAACAATTAATTCACTCTTCCTCCGTCCGTCCTAGTTCGTTAAATTTTATTCTTACTTCATTGTTTATTTTGAATTTGGCGCTCTTTTTTCTCACGGTTGACATGTCCCCCTCTTGTATCACACTTTCATTTGGTGGTCAGATATTTTCCTAGTTCACGATTGTTTATATGAACTAATTACAATTCCAGAAAATGTTAACAAAATCGTTCTGGAGCTATACCTTTTGTTAGAAATTCTAACAAGTGAGTGATCTCTATATTGATGTTCATAACTTTCTAAGTTTTTACTTTCATCATTGAACTTTTTATTTTGTTCCGCATTTAATATTCATCACTTTTCAGAATTCCCCTGATGATGGTCCTATGACCGAAAACGTTCGGGAACAGCTAATTTTATATATATGCATCATAGCCTTAGAGCACATTTGCTTTCAAACAATAAATAGACGATTACATGCTGATCTTCATTTATTGACACATTTTTCCGATAAGTCCCCCAAAGAGTATCCTGGACTGATCTAGTCGAAATACCATCAATTAAATAATTTCAATTCGACTTGTGAATAATGTTGGCCAGATCGAAAACACATTCGCCATATTTTTTTCCTGCTTCCCCTCCCTTCCCCTTTCTGAGAGAGAAATTGATATATTTCCCGTTCAACTTTTATCGATATCTATCATGCGAAAAATAATGCGCATAAAAGACATCGTGCCGGGTGTATCAAAACATAAATTGCTGATGATGTGATATTCCTGGACTTGTGGGCAAATACGTATTCTCGTGCTTCAATATGTACAACGGTTGTTAGGAACCACTCAAACCCACTGAAGTTGTAAAACACGTAGCAGAATGAAAGTCCGCAGTGCTTCTGCCTAATATGTAACTACGAGGCACTACTCTTGTAGAAACATTATTAGGAAAACAACAGCGAGAACCTCCTGCGATCATATACATATTATGCTCAAAGTGGGCATCAGAGAGTGTATCAAGAGAAGGTGGTACTTGTACAAGCAAGGTATGAGACTGTTTGATATTCAGAGAGAACGAACCGAAACAGAAGCGTATAGCATGTATACAGTATATCTGGATGCGAGTGATATGAACCAGGTCAACACGCATCAGTTCTTCGTTCGCTTCGGCAATAAGCCACAGAAGATATTTTTGTCTGGAGTCCAGAGACAACGGCACAAAGTACCTTCCGTACTGATACGACTGCAGGGAGTTATCATATACAACATACCTGGCAAATACTGGTAACAACGTGTTTTTCACACTCTAAGAAAAGACGAATACTCATACTTCCCTAATGCAGTTGAACTTATCTCTTCAATCATCTCTTCTAGAATATAGAACTCGACTCAATAATTCACTAAGGTATACGAAAGCCAACTACTGTAAAAGTGAAATAGAAAAAAATCAATATGATGCAGAAACACTATGGAATACGGTGAAAAAAATCAGTTCGTCAGATAATGAAGGCAATATTGTTAAAGTAATAGTTGAGGGAAGAGAAATCACAGGTGATAAAGAAATGGCTAACGACTTTAATAATTTTTTTGCAAACTCGGGTGAAAATTATGCATCCAAAGTAAAAAAAAAAACACTGACGCTTCCCCCTCATATAAATCCCTTGGAGAAATCCATATTCCTTCTTCCGACAGACGATCAAGAAATTTTAAAAGTTATTGATTCATTGTTCAGTAACAAAGCTCCTGGAATAGATGGATTGAGAGCTGAGACTTTAAAAGAGGTAAAAGTAAAAAACAAATGAAAAAAAACACTGGCATATATAATTATCAAAATGTTCGAAAACGGCGATTGCCCCCTCCAGTTCAAAAGATCAATAATTGAACCTACATTCAAGAATGGAGATAAAACAAAATATATCGAATTATCGGCCCATTTCAATACTAACCAGTTTAGCGAAACTTTTCGAGAAAATATTGAAAGCTAGACTAACGGGGTACTTGGCAAGGCACAACATTTTATCTAACATGCAATTCGGATTCAGAGAAGGCAAATCCACCCAAGATGCCATTACTTTATAAACAAGTGAAATCTATGAAAACGTCTGTAAACAAAATCCTACGCTGTGTGTGTTCTTAGATCTAGCAAAGTCGTTTGACACAGTTAGTCATCGTCAGTTGTTGGGAACTTTGCAGAACATAGAAATAAGAGGTATTGCATATGACTTATTCAACAGCTACTTGAAAAAACGTAAAAAAGGGACCACAGGGAACGGTCTTGGGTCCAGTTCTATTCTCCATATATGTCAACAATTTGTTCACTTTGAACTCATGTGGACAAATAATAAGTTTTCCTGATGGCACAGCTATCGTTTACCATGGAGAAAACTGGACCGATTTCAAACAAATAGTTTGAAGTGACCTTGAGAAAATAATAACGTGGTTTGATCACAAATTCTTGACGGTAAACTACAAGAAAATTATTTTTATATCTTTCGCTAATAGCAGAAGTGGTTTACCAAATTTTGATTACCTAGTCATCGAAGATGATGCAGTGGAAACAAGCCAGATAATGCGTGTTGAGAAATCGAAATACTTAGGAGTAACTATAGACCAATGTTTGAGGTGGAACGCTCATGTTAACTCTGTTACTCGCACATTGAGAAGCCTACTATTCAAATTCAAATATATTCAAACAATTGTTAATTTACCACAAATGAGAATCATTTATAGTGCACTTGTAGAATCTAGGTTGAGGTATGGCATACTTGGTTGGGGTGGAGTTGCAAAAACGTATCTGAAAAAATTGGAATCATTACAAAAAACCTTCATAAAAATAATGTACCAGAAAAATTCAACTTATCCTTCAGACGCACTATTCAAAGGAGCACTACTCCTTGATATAATGCAGCTTTACTTCATAGATGTTGTGTCATTCCAATTCAGAGAAATGAACTTGCAATTTGTAGATAACCGATATTCCACCAGGCACAAAACTAATGCAAATCTCGAAACAAATCCGGCTACCAGAACCCTAGCACAAAGATGCCACACTTACCTTGCAGCAAGATTATTCAATGCCCTGCCAACTGATATTAAATATGGAATCAATAGCACAAAATTGTTCAGGACCTTAATGAATAAATATTTGCTTGGTTCAAATAGAATGGATATTCGTAATTCGATTGATCCGAATAATATATGAGGTAAAATAATATGTTAGCTATTTTTATATATGTGGTTCAAGGGAACACCAATATAATTCAATATTTTTAATAATTTCTCTTCTGTGATCATTCTCTCGTTGCTTTAAGATATATGAAAGTAGGATTAGCAATCTAAGCTCTTAGGTATAAATTACAAATCGCTCTAAATCATCACAATATTTTCTTTTTCAAGAGAACTGATTTTTTATTTCTATTTTTTTTATTCTTATCCTTTTCTTTATAGAGGAAATTTACTGTAATTTCTGATTAGAAGCACAATGTACCTATATATATATATATATATATATATATATATATATATATATATATATATATTTCAAATTGTGACTGTATGCGTTATGTAGAGAGACTTATTTGGGTTGCAGTCTGGGGATGACAATTAGGCTGTTCTCTTTGTTTTTGTCGAGCTTTCGAAACTGTTTATTATCGTTTTCAAGACGCTACAATATGTTAATGTATAATATGAATCACAATATATATATATATATATATATATATATATATATATATATATATATATATATATATTTATATATATATATATGTATACTTACAAACGTGACATATCTTACGAAGATCGGGAAGTCACTTGACGTAAGTTGAGTCATATACAGAGTTATTATTTTTCAATTATCTACTGATATTATAATTGCAAATGAGGGACTATTATATTCAATGAGGATGAGAGTTATCATTCGAATTCAGATTTTTATGTAGAATATAAGTATATATATTGCTCAGATCAGTAATATCTGTTCGTTCATTCAAAACAATATCTTTTTTATCAGAGATGTGGACCATTTCTAGAAATGGTCTTTTGGTCAAATTGGTCTCCATATCTAAAATTTTCACATTTTCATAACTCAACCTATGATCTAAATCAATTGAATGTTCTGTCAATGCACTTGATCTTATATTCCTTCTGCAGTCACCCTTATGTCCAGTTAGTCTATCTTTGAAAAGTTGTTTTGTTTGACCGATGTATACTTTATCACAATCCATACATGGTATTTCATACACTACATTGGATTTGGATGTTAGAGGAATAGATGTTAGATATTAGTGATCTGAGCAATATGTATACTTATATTCTACATAAAAATCTGAATTCGAATGATAACTCTCATCCTCATTGAATATAATACTTCCTCATTAGCAATTATAATATCAGTAGATAATTAAAAAATAATTATATATATATATATATATATATATATATATATATATATATATGTAGAAATTGATGTTTTCACGGATCTTCGATATGCAAGATGAATTTTCTGGGTGTTCATCTGTTAGGTATCTTATTATTGATATTATTGATGATTATATCATCAACCGCTCTCTAAGGTTTATAATCTTGCATATATATATATATATATATATATATATATATATATTGTAATTCATATTATACATTTACATATTGTAGCGCCTTGAAAAAGAAAATAAACATTTTCGAAAGCTCGACAAAAACAAAGAGAACAGCCTAATTGTCATCCCCAGACTGCAACCCAAATAAGTCTCTCTCTCTCTCTATATATATATATATATATTTATATATATATATATATATATATATATATATATATATATATATATATATAATGTATGGATAAAACAAATTTTAGTAATAATAATGAATTGAATAAGTATTATTACATATAGAGATAATTACATAGAATACTAGATGAATGAAACCCCACGCGCAATCTATGATTTTTTGTATATATAATTGTGGCTTCCCAACCGCTTGATATCTCGAACTTACAACTACCCGAGAATTCCTATAAATTGATCCGATACTGCTGCATTTGAAACTCTACCTTCATGGGTGGCTATAAAGATATCGACAAGCACAATATACAATGTGAAAAGCTGCCTTCATGGAATTGAAGGAAAACTCACTGACGGAGCATCCAAAAACTCTCTCTGAGTAGCTACGTTCTAACCGACTGGTCCAGATGAAAACATTTTATGAGAGAGGGATGCGTTTGTGCGGTTCGAAGTACATGTTTCCGAAGACGTTTTTAGAGCGAAGTTTTCTTCATGAGGTGGAAGATGTAGATTCGCTGACAAAACTGTCAAAGCATTAGGTTCCGATGAACTAGGATAGGTTAAGTTTCGTGCGTTCATTCAGAGTAATTGATTGTAATGGCACGAGATTCTTTGCGGATCTGTTGTTATCTGTTGTTAGAATGTGAGTAGGTCAAAGAAAAATGTCAATAAGTTATTTTCAATCGAAGGGGTCCAACAACATTGTTCACTCACTTTGAAAAAGAGTACATGGTTCTGAATAAGATTTTTTCAATATAAAGTTATAATTATTATGGACATTTTTATTGATTTCAATTTCATTCGATAGTTTGGAATTTGTGGATGTTCACCACATAAGATATAGACAAAAATTGAGACACATTCTGATGTAGTGCATCATATTGAGTATATATAGTACTATAACTATAGCTGAAAAGACTTTCCTTTTTTTCCTGGAAAGGAGTCTTTGAGACACATTATGATGTAGTGCATCATGTTGAGTATTTTCAGTAGTATAACTCCACAAATTTTCAGCCTTTCAAAACATCGGCGTTGTAGTCAAAATGGCGACCACCCCTAGAGAGAATTTATTTTTCTTTCTAAAAACTAGTCCTTAAAACACATTCTAATGTAGTGCATTATGTTGATTATATGTAGTAGTATGACTCCACAAATCTTCAACCCTCTAAATATCGGCGTCATAGTTGAAATGGCGACCACCCCCAGAGGGAATTGATTTTTTTTTCCTGAAAACGAGTCATCGAGATATTTAGTAGTGTAACTCCACAAATTTTCAGCCTTTCAAAATATCGGCGTTATAGTCAAAATGGCGACAATCCCTAGAGATAATTTATTTTTTTTACTGAAAACGAGTCCTTGAGACACATTCTCATGTAGTGCATTATGTTTATTATATATAGTAGTATAACTCCACAAATTTTCAGCCCTCCAAAATATCGGCGTCATAGTGACGCGAACCCAAGAGGCTCGCGGTTTGGGGGTTGACTCAGCTGGTAGAATTTTTATAGCAATCATAATCAATGGTAGAAAATAGTCAGGTTTATTGAAATGGAGATAAAACATAGCCTTCAACAATGTTATGAATAAAGTTCAGCAATATGAAAATACAAAGATATGGTACACTTACTAGAGGTACCCACATTTTCAGGGGTGATGGATGTGTTCTCTTCGGAAGGTGAAAACTAATTATCTTCGACTTGTCGCGATTTTTCGGTCGAAGTCTAATATCGCTATTCAGCATTATTGCATTATTGCTAATTGCCGAATATCATAACAGTTAGGTAAATGAACTTTCACTAGCTCGACCGTTACAGTGCGGTGCACCGAGGTTATGAATTTGGAAAATTGAATATTTTCAGAAATTATCATTTCTGAAAATTTGGCTTCTGACAATACCTAGTTGAAATGGCGACCACCCCTAGAGAACTTATTTTTTTTTCTGAAAACGAGTCATTGAGACACATTTTGATGAAGTGTATCATGTTGAGTATATTAAGTAGTGTTACTCCACAAATTTTCAGCCCTTCAGAATATTGGCGTCATAGTTAAAATGGCGACCACCCCAAGAGAGAATTTTTTTTTTCCTGAAAACGAGTCTTTGAGATACATTCTGATGAAGTGCATCATGTTGAGTATATTTTGTAGTGCAATTCCACAAATTTTTAGCCCTTCAAAATATCGGCGTCATAGTTAAAATGGCGACCACCCCTAGAAAAAATTAATTTTTTTCCTGAAAACAAGACTTTGAGACACATTCTGATGTAGTTCATAATGTTGAATATATATAGTAGTATATCTCCACAAAATATCGGCGTCATAGTTGAAATGGCGACCACCCCTGGAAAGACTTTGATTTTTTCCTGGAAACCAGTTTGTGAGACACATTTTGATGTAGTGCTTGATGTTGGGAATATTTACTAGTAAAACACCACATGTTTTCATTCCTTCGAAATATTGGCGTCATATTTCAAATGGCGACAGCCCCTAGAAAAATTTTTTTTCCTGAAAACAAGTACCTGAGACAGATGATGATATAGTGCAGCATGTTGAGGATATTCAATAGCATAATGCCACAAATTTTCAGCTCTTCAAAATATCGGCGTCATAGTTTAAATGGCTACCACCTCTGGAGAGAATTTATTTTTTCTCCTGGAAACGAGTCCTTGGGACAGATTTTCATACAGTGCATCATGTTGAGTATATTCAGTAGTACAACCCCACAAATTCTCATCTCTCCAAAATATCGGCGTCATAGTCAAATTGGCGACCACCTCTGATATGATGCAGAACGTTGAGTATACCGGGTAACCCGGAACCAACTTACTGCCTTGTATCTTCGATGTTGTTTTGAAGTTACAGTTCAATTCGTAGTCATCAATGTAAGTTTATCAACTTAGCAAGTATCAAACCGGTTTGACCGGAAGCGCATCCAATTTTTATATCTCTAATGGAAAGAGTTAACATTTCTTGACAATTTCAGAGCAAACGAAATCTACAACTTTATTTGATGATCTTCAGTGTTTCAAAGATATATGATTTTTTTTCAACATCTACTTCGATGATGTGTTCAACTAATAGAGTTTTGGATATTCTGAAAGTTTATTATCTTTTATGAGAATTGTGATGCTTAGATATTTTGAAAGATCAATATAATTACTTCCAGTACCCATTGTAGATTTAGAGAACCTTGAGATCATTTTCCTCAAAAAATGGGATCGGATGTCATTATGATGATATATCTTGGATCATTTGAACTCCCAAAAAAGTGTAGAGGCTTTGTTGTTTCGTAGTTATTTCATCATGCTCAATTATAATATGTATTTGTTTTCGTCATTAACCTTGTCAATAATTATATTTTTTTCACTTCAGCATTTTTTCATGACAATAATAGTGAAGGACATTTTATCTACTTGGAATCTGCCTTAATTGATCAACTGCTTTACCTGGATCACCTTATGAGCAGATCCTCCAGATCGTAATCCACCTGAATGAAGGTAATGAAAGTATTCCGAAAAATGAAAATAATCTGAATCCACATTTGTTATAAGTAACCGTGAAGTTGATAGAACATTAAAATCTTCTAGGACAACCACATATGAGAGAATTATTTTATTCACTTGATAAAAACACAGTTATCTCTTATTTTGGCAGATATAGATTATTTACGTTGACTTCACGGATTTTGTGTGCGAGATATACGAGGTGTTTGGAAAGTAATAGATAACCTGGTGATCTATTGATTCGTGATCAAACAAATAAGGAACTTTGATAAGGCAGAAGAGCCACTGTTTTGCAGCTATTGACCATTATAGAAAGAGAGAAAGGAAGTATTATTCAATTCCCAATATCCCTCATGGAAATGGTGCAAGCATTATTAAATGTTATATAGATAGCACATACATTGGGAAATCACAAACGGTAAACTGAAGTTTCACCATTCAATCATTAAAAAAAACGGAATAAACCTGATAGGGTGGAAAAGAAGTTGAGAAGGCACATTTATGAAAGGATAACAACGAAATCAGGAAATAATAATAAATCTCATCAAACAACCACATCAGAAACAACACCGAAGAGATTCAAAAAATGTATTTAGTATTGAAAATTCTCAATATTTTCCAGATATCTGAATCTAGGAGATCTGAAGGATAAGAGCACAGCACTTACGAAGTGCGTCATTCATTCAGGTATTGAACAGTATGAATTGATTTCCTGTAGACCAATGTTTCCTACATATTCTTAGTCCCCACCACCTCCACATTGACACACGGTATTTCGCTCTGAGATTATTTTTCCTTTGAGGATTTGATGATGGGCCTGACGACATTTAGGTATTCTAGAATGGCTTCCATATTTGATCCAAATGCGGGGCTACTTAATGTGATGGCGGATGCTTCGAACAATTTGAAAATGTTGGCTATGAGCGATAATAGTGGTGATTCCAATAGCACCAAAAAAAAAAAGTAAGCATCGAATCGTATGAAGTTGTTTGTGATGTATGCCAATTAGCGTCATCTAGTAATTGAGAAAAGGTCATGATCCGTAAAAGTGTCACTATAAAATTCTGCTTCACGACTTTCCCAAAATATTACGAGTTCAAAAATTGATTTTTCCTTTTATTTCATATCGCTCCATTGATAGAACACTTACGCATATAAGAAAAATACAAATTTTGTAGTCTTTGACTATTTTTTCAATGATTGTGGACAAATGAGTAATAAGTGATAAAGGCCTGTAGTCATCTGCTGACACTTAAAATATCATCGAAAATCCAAAAAATATATGAGGAAAATAAGATTCTCCTTATGAAATGAACATTTCTGATGAGAAGCTAACGAAATGAGAGTTTCAAATACAGTGTGGCCCAACTCTGATGATAACCAGTACAAAAAAATATAAACATATTCTGATAGCTTACAGGAAATTATTAGCAGATGTCTTTCCGAATGGAAAAGATGACATTACAGAATTTTTCGGAATTTTTTGGTTACCTCCGAAATCGAACGTACCAGTCTACTTTTCGGTATCATTTCATCATACTCTCAAGTGGATAAACTTTTGCCTAATTGAACAGACTCTCTATTCGTTACGATTCACGGGATTTCCGTTCAAAGACTCATACTAAAATAGCCCTGTATATTCATCAACACAGAAAAATATGTACTGATGATCATTTTTGGTCTTTATATCAATGAATGAAAAAGTTCATGTACCATAGTTGACATGAAGAAATGAATTCTGTTCAGTGGAACTTTTACAGAAAACATCTTATCTTCATTGTTATGAAAATGGTTCCCACTGCGTTCAATTTAATTGTTAATTTGAAGTGATATTCGAGTCATCGATTGTATGTTTTCTCATAACCATCTTCACTGAGAAAAACAATGAATAAATACGGAAAAACACATCAATCCCGCTCCCTATGAATGTTTGTTTCGATAATTGACGAAAATGAAATACGAATTCACAGTGAGTTTTTTCTTGAATTATTAGATGGAATGGGGCGCGTTTTGAATGTGTGCTCTCATTGCGTTTCATTGTGGGGGAATGCGAAGTTTCAGGTTTTCGATGGAATGTAATTCTGGTTCTGATTGAGATTACCACAAGTTGAGAAAATGGGCGTGCCAAAGTCATTTTTACATCAAATCGGCAAAAGTAGAGACCTTGGCACGAAGAAAAATTTCTAAAAGTACGTTTGAATATGTTTTTTGGCAAGAAGTCTGAAATAGATATTGCATGTAGATTTTCTAATACTAGATATCAATGGATTATTTGAAATAAAATAAATTCGGTAATAATTCAGGGAGAGATATTCCGATTCTGGAATGTAAAAGACTATCTGACAATGAATGCCGCCATGAAAATTCAATTTTTCGTTATATGAAATAAATTTTGTACGTCCTGGATTTCTCATCCCATGTAACGGCTATTTTGGTTCAATCACGATCCCCAGCGTTCTCGTTCTTTTGGAGCACCCTGTACATGATACCAACGATTCTTGCTGAGTTTCTTATTATTCGATCAAAACGGGCAGCTCAAGATTATACTTCCAAAAATACACGATCATAGTGGCTTATGACGATATGTGCAAAATACATATTTGCCACTCATATAGTTTTTCAACATATAATAAATGCGAAGGTGAATTCGATTTCATGAGAGAGTGAGGAAAAGACACCCAGACGCCATACGAATATGTACCTAATGATTTTGTGAAGATTCAGCCGAAAAAAAAGAGAAAAACTTCCATTAAAAAAGGCCATTCTCGAGCGAGAAGGTATGTGTTTGGTAATAATAATTTTGAAGAAACTTGATGAGTGATTTCAGTTTCAAAACGTATTTTTTTTAACTTTCAGATTGGACGGCCTATGGTTGTTTTGTTTGAAGAGGAAAAGAAATCCTCAACCACCAACTGTGAAAAGAATCAACCCTCGAGGATACTATGAACTTAATCTGAGCTATCCAAGTAGTCCGGAGCAAATTTAATTTCAAAGGGGTTCACGTACATTTCGAAAAATCCCAGGCATCTTTTAGATAGCATCAAACGGGGCTAGGATCCCTACATTTCCCTGCTCGTGTAACTCTCGAAGACAGATCCATTTTATCTTTAAAAAAAAACAGTGTCCTCTTCAAATTTCAATTTGTGTTAAGACTACGAACCGCATTGCGTGACGTCAACCAAGTCTATCCTGAAGTAAACGATAGTATCGAAATATTTTGATATGTTTTTTGTATTTTAAAATGTGCGAGAAAACTAGTTCGAATGCGTCTGTAAACCAACCATAGTACTATGAGAGGTATTGATAAGCGATAATAAGTTTATATGATATCAAGAAAGCAAGTAAGGTAATATTAGTTTGTTGTAACTCGAATTTTGTTAAATATTTCCTGAATATAGTAAAGTTGTTCGCCAGTTTGAATTTTGAATATTTTTCCCAATTTAGTCTCAGCAAATTAGGATGACGCCCCGAGAATCAAAAGTTTTGAAATCAAAAATTGAAAGGTTTAAAAAATCAAACCCCGACGTATTGCCTCCAAACACTTGAGCTGCCGATAGCAAGGTTTGGGCCCATTTATCATAGCAGGGCAACACCCGTTCAGTTGAGAAGACTGTATAAAAACATTTTTATACCAATATTCAAATATGCATCTGAATCTATCTAGATTGGTTGCTTTACGGGAACATCATCGCTTTCGCCAGCAATAGCTGGTAGGAATCAGTGTCAACCTATTTCATTATCTGATTCTTGCTATTGAGTACATTACCTGTCATTGGTAGGAAAAACTTCGAATATAACTTGCCTCCAACGAAAATGAGTTTGATGAATCGAAAAGATATTATACAGTCTTCAACTGGATCAGGTGGAATGAAAAATGGTACGGTACCAAAAATGCATTTGTAAGGTCTTCTGAAAAGAGTAGTGAAACGAAAGATATGCAAGTTTCATATACGCCATTAGATGAACCTTCCACTACAGATTCTGTACTCAAAGGACCGTTGCTTACCAACCAGAGGTTGACAACCTCAAGGATTTTGATGACAAGATATATAACTTTGATGGAGCCCCAAAACCCAGAACGCCAGAACATTGGAATAATATAGGTAAGTCAACAGAAATAAAGGGTTATTTCTCAAATTGCTGAAACAGTTTCGAATAATTTCATTCGGAACTGCACAATATGATCTAATATAATTATTGTAATCTATCCTGTGAACTGAATGACACTGAACATATCTTTCAACACACCCTTTATTCATTTTGGAACTATCGATATTTGAAAAATAGTTCAAAAAGACTCGAGTTAACAAAAGAGAATCTCTTTGCCCCTAGAAATTGCGATAAAAGGAATGTCTTCCAATCACAAATGATTAAATGATATCTCTTTCAATGAATGTTGTGTGGTATGTTTTCATCAGGACATTTCTTATTGGAATACAATTCTGTGTATGGTAGTTTAATAAAACAAGTAACCTTGTTTCAAGTTTCTCTTGTTAAGACGTGTCAAGCAGTCTTTTGAAAATGTACATGAAGAAGTTTTGCATTTGCTCAACTGCAAACACTTGAAGGTAGTATTTTGAAATGTTGTCTGTGAATAATTATCAAAATGAACGCTCTGAGAATGCGGAAACATCTCTTAATGATAATAATTTCAAAGGCAGTGTGTGTCAGAATTTTCTTTCCAACTCATCGGTATAGCTCGTAACGTAACGTGTGCCGAAATTCTTTCATTTAAACGTATAAAATGTGTATTTTTTCAATCATTAGTGAAGTTGGTGGCTCAAATCAAAATTTTTCCTTTGGACACTTAACATTTTTCGAAAACGATCATCATTGATTTTGCAGATACAAACGCATTCGCTCACTTGTTAGACTGGAAGTCACCGAGCAGCTTGATCAGAAACAATCCCAACTCTTTTCAGAAGCTGCGTCTGGCAAAGACAAAGTTCGGGAAAACCATCGTAGCGGATTCCCAACAAAGTACTGTACTTCTGAAATCAACAGACTCCCCATAGGTCAACGGGGAGCCGCAGGCGATCAACCAGCGTCGATAAATAGGTGGGGAAGATACTCCTGTACTTTGCACCATATTCCCAACTAAAACCGAATAATGGCAGATATATTCGCCGTCAGTGATGAGATGATTGCAGAATTTGGGGACAATCAAAAAACTTTGGAGAAAAAAAAATTAGGTCATGTCAGAGAATTTAAAAATTTCCTTGAAAATCCGGTCGAGGGGCGCGAAAATCGAAACAAGTCATCTGGGAGGACTTGATTTCCACATTCCAGGAGCGCGTACGTACAGGGTCAATCATAAACATGAAGCACGAAGGTATACTTCAGTTTTTCAGCGACGCTCTCAGCCTATTCAAGCGCTCTGAAAAGGTCGTGAGTTTGGAAATGATTGTCAATAAATCTGGATTCGGAAATGGGCGTGGTTCATCTTTCATCGAACAGAACCGATCAGAAAAAACGAACGTGCATTATCATCAAAAATGATGAAGATGCATGTTTCTTGTTGGCATTTGTTTCAGTTCTTTATCCAGTATCGCGTTTACTGCATCCTGATAGTACATCGTCGTATTCGAATTGGTGCGGAAAACTGAATACAGAGGGTTTGAAATTTTCTATAGCCATCAAAAAAATCACTAAATTCGATTTTGGAATTGATCATGCCATCATCGGACTCCAAACCATATTTTGATGTTGCTCCCATTCGACAAACGAAATCAGATAGACACGTGAATCTACTCTTGGTTGAACATAATTATACACCGAAAATCAATGACTATGGCCCGCTAACGACTATATACGAGGAAGACGACGACGACACGGACATGTCTCGACTGGTCGGTTCACAGTTCAACAAACATAAAGTGAAGAAATTCATTTGTGACCTATGTTTGAATAACTTTTCGACGCAGAAGTAACTCGACAGTAATACGGTTGACTGTGGCACTCGAAATACATACAAAATGAATTTAACAAACTACACTCATGTCAATTCACCTATGTAATATACGCGGACTTTGAAAGTATTTTGAAACCGTTTGATGACAGCTTGACCAAGACCAAAATGAGTAATACCGAAAAGTAACAAAAAAAATTGGATTTCAGAGCAGGTATCTATTTCAAATGCACATAAAACTTGTCTTTTTACTATAGTCATCAAGTTGCAGACTCGATGAAATGGTTCACAGATCGGATGAATGACATTGCCAAAGAGATCGGCCGATAGGGCCGATACTATGCTGGAATCTGTCACATTTGCGAACACCGCTTCTAGGCGGAAGACGCAAATGTGGCTGACCTCGACCATTTCTTAGGATTATACTGGAGCTTTCATCATCAGGGACTTGACTAGACGTGGATTCATAGTTATGTTGCCGGTCAAAAAGGAAAAGTTCATTTCCTTCACTTGGTGCACACAATAAAAACTGAAGACTTGCACGCAATGCGCAAGGAATTCAGTCAAACGAATCCGAAAAATACGACCTCCTCACGCGGAAAAAAAAATTCCATTCGACTTTGTTGACATGCTGGAAAAACTGAAGTCTACACAGTTACCACCTCTCGAGGGATTTCGCAATGAACCGAACGATTGCGGCATCACCCGAAGCGAGTACGAGCATGCGCAACAGGTGCAACAATCTTTTGTTACATACATAGCACCCATGGCCTCAATCCCACTTGGTACTCCATCAAACCTGGATATGCGTGATCGGGTATGTTGGAGTACACAAAGTGCAAGTTGAAACTTCTTAGAGACGTCGACATGGTGCTATTCATAAAGCGAGGCATTTGGGGTGGTATCAGCCAGTATTGCAACCGCTACTTGAAAGCCACCAACGAGTACATGATCATGATGTAGCATTTGCCGGTGGGCGTATTCAAATGGCTTGAAAACATCGTCGATATGGATTTTAGCAATGTTTCGGACACGTCCGTTGGGTATATCCTCGGAGTCGACTTGGATTACCCCGAGCATCTCCACGACAGACATCGAGATTTTCCGATGTGCGCCGAACACCGAGTACCGTCAAATTCAAAACACCCAAAATTAATGACCACCCTGTATAGGAAGGAGATGTACGTCATACATTATCGGCCACTGGACCAGGCACTAGCACACGGACTTGTATTCGCAAGTTTCCACACAGTACTACATTTCAAGCAGGTTGCTTGACTCAAGCCCTTCATTGGACTGCGTACGAGGTTGCGGGCGCATGCGACCACGACGTTTGGGAAACAAGCTTGCCATCAATTATTATTTTGGAAAAACCATGGAAAACATACGAGAAAATTAGTGGTGAAACTGGTCAACATTGGCCAAAGAAAATTTACGGGGACTCTTACCCTTCTCGAGTTATAATGGGGGAAAACTATAAATGCTGTTTTTCGTTTTTTTTGAATGAAATTGTTATTTTGGAGGGTGTCAAGAAATGGAAACAAAATGTTATTGAATTAGAAGTGTACTATGACGATGTAATAATAAATATTCGATAAAACGAGTCGTGTCAACATAGCCACCATGAATTTTTTTTTACGTACTTCTCATCACAGATATTGATGAAGCGACACATCACAATCCAAAGGTATACCACATTTTTATAGCGGTTCATTCGAAGTACCTATCATCATCATTGACAACAATTTCAAATTACGGTCCTGTCGTTACTTCTTTTGTAAATTGTTTCAGTTTCTGCAGAATATAATTCGGATGACCCAATAAATTCGACAAGTAGGTACCCTAAAACAATGAAAATTGTTACTTTTTCTTTTTGGAAATTTTCGTTTTACCGTAATCTTTCTTTCAAGTCTCCTTTATCAATTATAATTCGTGATATTTTCATAATTCTCAATCCCGAAAGAAACGAAAATATCAGCTTCTGGTCAAAATTCGATTGTTGTATAATTTGGTATGATCAAATAGCATTGCAATTCATTTGCTATCTTAGAAGCGTAGACTTTGCTTGCCTTCTATGGCAGGAAAAATACTGATATTTGTTGAGAACTGTTAGACGGTTATGAACATATCAAAGATGTATTCAAATGCGAAAAATGCATCGAAAAACCGCGTCAAAATAAGTGCAATTTTTGACACAAGAACGCATAAAACGCAGAAAAACTTCGAAGTACACAGTATACCGTCCTACATATTTTTATTAATCTCGGAATAATGAATATGTCTTCGACAATAAAAACTTTCTGTTTGGCTCTGAGCCATAAACATTCGGTAACAGTCGAAACTAGTTGCCCATGATACAGTTGCACCAAAGACTTGGAAATCATATCCTAATGTTGATTTGCGGTCCTGTAAATCGTTTGCAAAATCCGCATCACAATAGCCATTCAAAATAACAGATGATTGACTTTTTCTATAAACCAAATTCAAGTCTTTTGTTGATTTTAGGTAACGTAGAATACGTTTCAAGTAAGACCAATTTAATTCCGTTGAGTTTGGTTGGAAACGACTCAAATAATTCACGGAAAAACTCAAGTCAGGTCTTGTGTGTATTATTAAATACATTAGACATCCAATTGCTTCTTTATATAGACTCTGGGATGAAACTCCCTCTGTATTCAATTTCAAATTTAATTCCATAGGTGTTCTCACAGAACTACAGTTTATCATGTTATATTTCATCAAAATTTTCATTATGTAATTAATCTGATTCATTTTCAAGATTCCTTTCTCTTGATCCCGCGAAACTTTCATTCCTAAGAAAACATTAATCTCTACCAAATCTTTCATTCTAAAAACTTTATCCAGCAATTCTTTCAACTTGTTCATTTCAGAAATAGAACTACCTGCCAAAATTATATCATCTACAAATAAAAGTAAATATATGTTCATTTGCAAATTTCAAATATAGGCAATTATCCGACTCACATCTTTTGAATCCATTTTTGAGTAAAACATCATCGAAACGTAAATACCAACACCTGGGTGCCTGTTTCAAACCATATATTGATTTATTCAACTTACAAACCATTTCCTTATTGGTAGCATATCCTTCCGGTTGATCCATGAACACTTCTTCATGGAGCTCTCCATGAAGAAATGCTGTTTTTACATCCATCTGGAAACATGATAGATTGAACTCATTCACGACTGCCAGTAAAACTCGAATCCTGATCATCTTAGCTACTGGAGCATATGTTTCATGGTAATCAAATCCATACTTTTGTAGACACTCTTTTGCCACAAGCCTGGCTTTATATTTGACTACTTCATTGTTTTCATTCACTTTCAATGAGAAAACCCATTAACATCGTATAATTTTATTAGCATTTGACCTAGGTACGAATAGCTCAGTAGAGTTTGCAAAAATCATATTTTCCTGAAAATATTCTGAGGATTTTGAAATATAATTTGAAGTTACCTCATAATCTCTCAACCAGAATGGTGCATGACGTGTTCTAGACGGACGACTCTCGTCTAAACTCGCACTATTATTTATTATTATATTTTCTTCTTCCTCAGTTAACACATTTTGGTCATCAATTGACTGAAGTATCTCTTCATTTGGTTTCGTTGAAAATGCAACATCTGAAAATAATGGATGTATTGATTTTTCCTCACTTACTGATTCTATAAAATCTTTATTTTTCAAAATTGTATTACCCTCGTCAAATATTATATCCCTTCCAATTTTCACACACCTGTCTTCCAGACTCCATAAACGATATCCATTTATATTTTAACCAATCATAATGCACTTCTTTTATCAAATTTGTTCTTTTGCAGCGGTTTGGGTATATGAAGGTAAGCTGTACTTCCGAACACTCGTGAATTGTTTAATTTTGGAACTCTACCATACCACATTTCAAAGGGCGTTTTACAATTTATATTCGCATTTGTAGGTGATCTGTTGAGAAGATAGGCAGCTGTACGGATTGCTTCCCCCCAAAAACTCTTCGATAAACCTGAATCTTTTACGCTATAAGGTAGACACGATTAAATTTCCACTAAATTTATTGTCTTCGCGACATGTTTCGATACACTGTATCTTTATCAAGCGAATGTATTTAAACATGTAATTCTAGGAATCAGTATCAGTTATCAGCATCAGTTAATAAGTTTAGGAATCATCATCAGTGTCAGTGGTATTATTCTAGGAATCAGAGATAATTAGAGTAGGCCCTGATATATTTAAGGAGCTTTTAACGAAGAATAATTTAGTGTTTAAATACATTTTAGTGTTTAAATACATTCGCTTGATAAAGATACAGTGTATCGAAACATGTCGCGAAGACAATAAATTTTGTGGAAATTTAATCGTGTCTACCTTATATCGTAATAACTATGGATTTCCATCAAGTAAAGGCCACCTCAATCCAAAACCTGAATCTAATATTATAGACCTAGTTTTATCTAAAAGAGTTCTATTCAATCTTTCAGCATGCCCATTCAATTCGGGCGTATAAGAAACTATATACTGAATTTGTATACCATTTTCTGAACAATAATTCTGAAATTCCTTCGAAAAATACTCCCCACCTCTGTCACATCTGATATTTATGATAGGTTTCTTAAAATGTGCCTTGGCCATCGCATCAAATAACTTGAAATTATGAAATACCCCATATTTTGAAGACATTAACTGAACAACACAGAAATGTGTGAAATCATCCATGAAAGTCACAAAATATTTTTTATTATCCCAAGTTTTTGGATTTACAGGACCGCATATCAGTATGGATGATTTCCAAAGGGTTTTTGGCCTTGGTACTTCTCGAATTGAAAGGTAATCTATGTTGTTTGGCTATTATACAAATCTCACATTTATTCGATTCTGTCTCATTTTCAAAAAACTTATCATCAGCATAGCTTCGTAATTGTTTACAAAACTGATAACTCAAATGACCCAGCCTACGATGCCATAATACACTATCATTTTTAAAACAAATATAAGAATCTGACATACCTGTGTTCACATAAAAAAGTTCTGCATAAAGAGTGCCTCTACGAATACCTTCGATTAATATTTCATTGCCCATCATAATCATCACCTGCTCCCTGTGGAACTCTATCTTAAAGCCCCTGTTTTCAATTATTTCAACCGATAATAAGAGTCTTCTGAGTTCTGGCACGTAGATTACATTCCTCAATATGTACGTTTTGACTTCCCCACATACATGATGCGACACTTTGATATTTCCAACATGAGTGCCTTGCAGTTTTTCACCTTCATTTGCAACCCCAAATTTCATTGGCTTCTCCAACTCCTCAACATCTTCCGAAGCTCTCAAGTCATTAGTCAGGTGATCTGATGCTCCTGAATCGACACACCATATCATTTTACAAAGTACATTACTGGATTTGGAAAATTATTCACCTTGAACGCTACACCATTTACGTTTTGACATTCATCGTCTTGTTTTCGACAACCATCTGACATATTAGAATTATGTATCCTTTGGAAAGGTTTCTTGTTCTTTTTATTGGGACAATTGCATTGAATGTGGCCTATTCGGTTGCAGCCAAAACATCGAATATGTCCTTTTCCACGTACTTTTGATCCAAATGCAGCTCCATTCGAAGACTGGTTACCAATGTGTCTTGTTTTCGACAACCATCTGACATTTTAGCATTATGTCTCCTTTGGAAAGGCTTCTTTTCTTTTTATTGGGACAATTGCATTGAATGTGGCCTATTTGGTTGCAGCCAAAACTTCGAATATGTTCTTTTCCACCTACTTTTGATCCAAATGCAGCTCCATTCGAAGACTGGTTACCTATGTGCCTTCGTTTTGTTTCTTCATCTAAGAGGCGACATTTAACAAACTTGGTGGTAATTTTTCTGATGATAATGTCTCAATTGTAGTTACCACAACAATATATGATTCAGGCAAACTCAGCAACAAGATACACGCTGGAGTTTCTTCATCCAGTTTTCCACCCGACATTTTTATTTGTCTAGCAAGATCATCAAATTTCACAATATGATTCTACATCGTTTCGTTCTCGTTATATTTCATTGTTAACAACTTTTTCAGGAATATGAGTCTGCTAGACACACCTGCTCTTTCAAATGTTACCACAAGTTTGTTCCATTTTTCTTTCGCCGTTACACCTTCTCTCACATATTCTAAGTGTGAATCAGCTATGCACTGGATAATTATGGACTTAGCTTTGTTATCTTTCTGGTCAAATATCTTTCGTTCTCCTTCTTCAACAGGAGGATCACTTGTTAAACATTCAAGAACACCTTGTTCTAGTAAGACGGCTTCAATTCTAAACTTCCAGATACCAAAATTCTCTCCATGGAATTGGGTAATTGCAAACTTTTCTTCTTTCTTTGAAAACATACTATATTCTTGTTTGTTATTACCTGGGCCCATAACCTTTTATTAATCTCGGAATAATAAATATGTCTTTGACAAGAAAATCTTTCTGTTTACTTTATTTTGACAGTTTTCTAATATCATCAATTTTCATAAACAACATGGGTATAACTATATAAATAAAACAAAAGATACAATCAATACAGGAGAGTAGAGAAGCAAAGAGAGTTTATCCTCAAAAGTACCAAAACTTCCCGCTAGATGGCGCCACGCGGTCGAAGCAGTCCATGGAGCGCGGTGCAGCATTAGAAAAAATCGTGACGTCGGAAAGAGTGGTAGATGCCTTTTTGGCACAGTCTGGAGGTGTGGGGGGTGACCTACGTGTGTCGTACCTCGAGAGGGCCCTCTGTCATTGGTTGTTATGTGAAAAAACAAGTATGGCGTCCCCGCTGGAGCTCTGTGATTGGTTGTTATGTGAAAAAACAAGTATGGCGTCTCCGCTGGAGCTCGGCCATTGGTTGTTATGTGAAAAAACAAGTATGGCGTCTCCGCTGGAGCTCTGTGATTGGTTGTTATGTGAAAAAACAAGTATGGCGTCTCTGCAAACACTCCACCATTGGCTGTGGTTCTGGTTGGCTGAAAAGAACAAATAGGGCGTTGCTAGTGAAGCTGTATGATTGGTCGTTAAAGAAAAAACAGGCGTCTCTGCCACCATTGGCTGGAAAAAGCAGGGTGTTGGGGCCCTGGCATTGGTCATTGCTGTAACGCTCCACCATTGGCTGAAAAAAGCAGGGCTAGTGGGGCTGATTGGTCATTAAAGAAAAAACAAGGCGGCTATGCCACCATTGGCTGAAAAAAGCAGGGCGTTGTAGCTCTGTCATTGGTCATTGCTGTGACGCTCCACCATTGGCTGAAAAAAGCAGGGCTAGTGGGGCTGATTGGTCGTTAAAGAAAAAACAAGGCGTCTCTGCTACCATTGGCTGAAAAAAGCAGGGCGTTGTAGCTCTGTCATTGGTCATTGCTGTGACGCTCCACCATTGGCTGAAAAAAGCAGGGCTAGTGGGGCTGATTGGTCGTTAAAGAAAAAACAAGGCGTCTCTGCTACCATTGGCTGAAAAAAGCAGGGCGTTGTAGCTCTGTCATTGGTCATTGCTGTGACGCTCCACCATTGGCTGAAAAAAGCAGGGCTAGTGGGGCTGATTGGTCGTTAAAGAAAAAACAAGGCGTCTCTGCTACCATTGGCTGAAAAAAGCAAGGCTAGTGTCTGCTATTGGGCATTGCTGTGACGCTCCACCATTGGCTGAAAAAAGCAGGGTTAGTGGGACTGATTGGTCATTAAAGAAAAAACAGGCGTCTCTGCTACCATTGGCTAGTGGCTGTCATTGGTCATTGCGGCGGCTCTGCTATTGGCTGGTTCACTCGGACGTCGTTTGATGAAAAAATTGCCGTCAGAGTCGAACCAATATATTTCAACCATAAAATGAAACACATGACATAAACTATTAAAAATTCAACAATTCATTCGAATGAATGCGAGATAAATAATTTTTCCGAACGGTGATGAATGTTTATTGAGATAATCATATCAATTGAATGCAGGCACTGAAACAGGAAGTGCAGAATAGATAAGAAAATTAATTTCTGCAACAAACAGGAAATTCAATTTCGTTATCAGCATGCTCCAGACGTGTTGACAGGAAGTAATAATAGATAAGAAAATTAATGAACAATGGGTTTTTCCAGTCGTTGAGATGAATGTTTCAATTATCTAGAATGTGGGTGTAACATACATCATTCATTCTTAGTGAACAGGGTGCGCGGTTGCCGGTTTTAAATTAAAGCAAAGGTAGATGTTGCCGATTGTAAAATTAACCAATACAGTTGGGGAGAAAAGGCGTTGGTGTAAATTTTGGGCTGAAGTGTCAAAAAGGCACAAGGGGCATATCGATTATTTTCATGTTTCATCGAAAAATACTCACTTCAGCTATGCTAAAATTCATCGTGGAGCAAAACAAATTATACTCAAGTCGAGGAGAGTCCAAATATGACAACTTCAGGTTCCAACTTCTGATCGTTGGATTTCTATGAAACCGGTATCAGTGGATTCGTCTTAAAGTCAAGAAACATAATTAGGCAATTTCCGATGCCTAAAAGGCCTTACAGGCTATCTCCGTTATTCGGGGTCGTACAGACGGCTGCGTGTACACATTTTAAACAACTTCTTTTATACTTTGAGAATATCATATTACATTACTTGCCAAAAATCCAGAAAATAGTGGTGAACATACGCATTTTTCGAAAAAAACAAATTTTTTCAATGTATCAAGTCATCCCTATTCTTATTCAAATGTGAAACAATTTGACTCTTCAGTTCAGTTGAGCACAAGACTTGATACAGAGATCATGTGTGAAACTGCTCGTACTAGTGATGAACTTGTTAAATATTTTCAAAATAATCTGTCGGAACTTGAGAAAAATTCGGAAGAATCCACAAATGAACTTGTAAAAATAATTAACAAAAATTTGAGAAAAGTTAATAAAACAATTCGAAAAGGAACAGTCAATCATGGTATTCAAGTGAAACTTCAATGTAATGCAGGCCACCTGAAAACTTTTCGAAATCAATTGAAAAGATCTGGCAATTCACACACTGTGGGTGGAGCATTAAAGGAGAAGACATCTCACCGAGTCAAATGGGAGGAAATAACATCAATATTCAATGGACGTATTCGTACAGCTGTGATTATAAATTTTGAACACAAAGACATCATTCCATTCTTCGAGGACGCTTTCCCCCTTTTCAAGAACAGAATTAGCAGACTCTTGAGACAAATGCCTGCAATGAAAGTCAACACTACCTTCTGCGGAGAATTCATCAAGAATAATGTTACTGCTCAAATCAAGGAATTCAAATATTTCCATTCGAAGAATGTTATCATTGATTTGGGAACTGATCTGAAGGAATGGTTTCTCGAACATGTTGTTAATGTTATTTCGAACAAACTCTCAGAATTTCAAGAAAGAGATAGTGGTTGGGCCTTAGACAAGATTATAAGTTTAGAAGTAAAAATCAATAAATTTGAAATGGGAAATGGTATGTGAAAATAAAACGAAAACAGTAAATTGATGTTTTATTGTATAATAAGTTCATTTTTCTGTGCAAGTGTAAGTGCAGTATTATCATTGTGTAGAGTTTGATCAACAATTTTTACAATATATTCATTCGGTATATGATCCTCTTCTTTTCGCACTCGAATCTTGTTACCAAAGGTATTGAATAAATGTTCTTTTTGCAAATGATGTTTAACAGCGTTACTGAAAGCAATAGGGTGCGAGACGTTTGCCCATTTCTTCAATGGAACCATACCTCTTCTTCTAAGACGTTTCTCAGCATCATGCCAACCATCTTCCTGACGTCTCATCAGATACCATTCTTTCTCATGCTCTACCTCATATAAACCGAGACTTCTGCGTTTTCTGGCATTAATTGGGAGGGGAGTCAATCTTGGTGCAATTGTTTCTCTCAAAATTGAAATATTCTGTTCTATTTGGATGTTGAGTTTTTGTCGACTAGCTTCTGCCCTTTGACGTTCTAATTCCACAGCTTTCCTATCTAACTCTGCCTTCTGTGCCTCAATAGATATTATTTCCTTCAAATCATTGACAGAGTCGAGGAGTTGCGAATTTTGCGTACTCAAAAATTCAGCTCGATGCTGTTCGAAGTATTTCTCATACTCACAATACTTTATGAGGATGAACTTCATTAGGGAAAATAGTTGTCGTAATTCGATGGCTTTCGAAGATCGCATCTGCATAAGTAGTCCTTCGAAATCTATGGCATCCAAAATATAATAACTTTTTCGAGAGTCCAAGTCATCGTTAACTGTCTTGTATTCGATATGAGAATTTTTCTTCAATAATCGAGTCACACCCCACTTTTTCTGAGAATATGTCCCAGAATAGCCAAGCCAATCCAACACATCTTCCGTTAATTTCACGTGTTTGGTCACATTGATATTCCAGAAGAAAGCATTTCGGTTATCATGTTCAATATCAATGTTGAATTGTCTACAAATATCCTTCAATTCAACTTTCACTAAACCTTGGGACCACTGTGACACATCACAATCACGAATTACTTTCATGAGAGACATTGTTGAGTGCTCGACTGCAAATCAATAACTGAACATTTCCATCGCACGTATGTAGTATTAATTGATTTTGAAATTGGGAGGTCACCACAGAACGCTAATTTCAGATTCGTCGACAATCGTATCCTTTCCAAGATGATCCGACACAGAATGCTAATTTCAGATTCGTCGACAATCGTATCCTTTCCAAGATGATCCGACACAGAATGCTAATTTCAGATTCGTCGACAATCGTATCCTTTCCAAGATGATCCGACACAGAATGCTAATTTCAGATTCGTCGACAATCGTATCCTTTCCAAGATGATCCGACACAGAATGCTAATTTCAGATTCGTCGACAATCGTATCCTTTCCAAGATGATCCGACACAGAATGCTAATTTCAGATTCGTCGACAATCGTATCCTTTCCAAGATGATCTGACACAGAATGCTAATTTCAGATTCGTCGACAATCGTATCCTTTCCAAGATGATCTGACACCATATTCCTTTCGAGGGGATGAAATATTCAGAAAGATCATGAAATGTATATTGTTAAACAGTGATGGATTTATGACACAAAAATTCTTAAAAAAGATGCAATGGAAGCCCTACATATTGGGCAAGTTTCACATTCAATAGAACAATCAACACAGCATGCTAAATGTTTACATGGCATAAACACTACATTCATTTCATTTTCCAAACAAATTTTACAAGTATTCTTGTGATCTATGTTTGTGGAATTTTTGAGTTCAAAATTTGGATTTTTGAGTTTCCAAAATTCACATTTATCATGGTAGATTTGATGTTGAGTCCAAATTTCATCTTCAGGCATCCACTCTCTCACCTCGAGGCCACAGTAGAAGCACTTTACTCGATCACTTCTGCCGGTATAGAAGAATCCTGCCTCGGCGAGGTCATGTGGTTTTTGTCGAATACATACAGGCCAATCGTCGAACGTCTTCAATCGAGCCTCAAAATTAACTTTATCTTTATATACGGGACGTCTTTTTCGTCTCACATAATCTCCTTCATCATCGAAGAATTGACAATCAGGTTGCCATCTGAAATGATCCATCAGAGGGTCATCTCCAACCTCCCATCTAAATCCTTCAATTTGACACTTTGGACACACAACTACATCATCTCTGCCAGTATAAATGAACCCAGCATCAGCAAGTTTATCTTTTGGAAATTCAGACCTCCAATCACGAAAAGTTTCAAGTCTATCGACATAGGTGTTGAAATTCACTTGCATTCTAGCTTCCACCTCCATACTGTTTGCAGTACACAACTGAAATGAAACGCAAGATGTCCTCTAATATATTTATTCAAATTTTTTTCTATCAAAATCAATTGAAACTTTATCTCTGATAAAATACATACATTCACGCATGCAATAGCTTTCACAACTAGTACATAAATCACATAAGGCATATATAATACTTTCTGAATCTGAAGTACATTGTTTGGATATTTTGGCAGCTGTTTGCAAAAAATTATGGTAATATTCGTAAAATTTCATTTTTGACAACATGCTGAATTTTTTGGTAATCAGAGAATCTAATTGCAAAATTTCATATACGTCACTCTCCAACAAATGAAACATTTCAATGTCTTTGGATATAACATATAATTTTATATCTTCACTGCACTTCAAAGTAATATGGATGGAGTCACCGCAATCTAGGGTCATGGTCGCAGCAGGAGTATCCGATAATCTGCTCAGCAAACTGATGAATACACCCCATTCGTAGGTATTGAAGGACATTTGGCAATCAGCGTTCAGCGAATACACCATCTTGACAGCTGGTTCGAAACCTCGTGCAGGACTAAGGCCACAATGCAAGTTGAATAAATTTGCACCAAAGTTGAACACTGAATTGAGTATGTAGAAACGTTCACATTTGATGGCTTCTTGGTAAATTTGGCAGACACGTTCCAATTCGCCATCATAGTCAAAGTGGTCGGAGGAACCGTAATCAGAAGTTGGTGACTCACTACGCTCTTCAGGCATGATTGCTAGAAACTGATCATAATTCATCAAATCAAAATGAATTTATACCATCGAGTGCACATCCGGCTATTGATTGGTTCGAAAGGCCCCCATGTAACTGAAGATTTGTGCTAGTTTTCCATTTACAAACGATTCGATGCATCAATCCAACTGTTATGTGATTTGTCCAAACCCAGCCATTTCACATAGACCTTATTGCCCTTCTTTCTAAGCACTTTCTCCACCAGATAAACATCGGGATTTTTTGATTTTTGTAATTCTTCTTCGTAGAAAGCACCACTGATCGGACGTCCATGCAAATCTTCCAACAAGTAGGTAATGGGGTTGGTAATTTTGACTTTTGCCACACGAAATATCTCACACGTCCAATTGGGCACATAACCTTTTTCGAAAATATGTTTGGCCTTGGAAATGCGAACCATATCACCGACTTGGAATTTTCTTCGTCCAGTAGCAATTTTGATGAAATTATAGGCAGTGTTGAGAACGTGCTTTTCATTGGCTTTCGTAACATCTGAGGGTTTCATGTTGATGGTGCGATGTTTGCGATTGTTGTAATTCTGAACGAGTTGAGGTAGAATATCCAACCATTTGTAGGAGCCATTCAAACTGAAATGTTTGAAGAGTTTCTCTTTCAAAGTTCGAATCACACGTTCGGCAATAGCAGCTTTTTTCACAGTATACGTACTATAATGATTGATTTGGTGTTTCTTCATCAAATTTTGGAACGTTGAATTGTAGAACTCTTTGCCCAAATCTGACTGTAGATTTTTGGGACATCGTCCTCCACTCCTTTTCAAAATTTCGGTCATTGCATTGGTGACGTCTGCAGCATTTTTACTTTTGATCGGCTCAGCCCATAGGTATTTGGAAAAGGTATCGATGACAACCAAAATGTACTTGTAGTTTCGATTGACTTTGGCGTAATTTTGAAGATCGGCAAGGTCCATTTGCCACAAATCATCCAAACCCTTAATTATGGTGCGACGGCGTGGAAAGTTTTTGCGAACTGGACGATGTAACTCATTTACCAGCTGAATTTTCTCCTTTGAATGTCCTTCCATTCCGATGGCACATACTATACTGTGAATTTATTTTGGCTTCGGCGTGATCAAACGGTCTTTTTGTGATTCGACCAAGGCATCGATGGTAGCTTTTACCTCAAGTATAACTGAATTTATTTTGGTAATATCAGCGTTATGTTGAAGTATGACAGCCGTAAGTTTCGAATGTGTATCATCAGCCAATAAAGTTGTATCCTTTTTCATTGAGATGATATCCTTTTCATGTTTAGTCAATACTTCCTCAATCTGAGTATAACCTTTATTGTGTTGTTCTACAATAGTTTTTACATAAGTACTGAAGGTGGTTTGTTCATCAGTTAATTTTTCGATGTCATTTGTATGTTGTACCATGGCAGTTTGAATATTTTTCATATTTGCAACCGAATCGTTGTGTAGATTATCCATTTGAGATGTAGTTTTCATCTTGAAATCAGCAAGTTGTTCATCGGTATTTGTAATTCGTTTATCGATAAGTAACATGGCTTCTCGAATATTCTTACTTCTCAAATTCATAGCATTTACTATATCTTGTTTTCGCTGTGCACAAAGTGAGGCAAGTTTCCCCCTTTCCAAAGCTTCTCGTGTAATTTGTTCAAGCAAGTTATCCGTAGAGTTATCCACATATTTCTTATTGGCCACATCTTCACCATCTGTCGGCATCTTGACATTACTTATTTTCAAAAAATCTGCATCAATATTTCCATCGTGAGTATAGTTTAAGACTATACCTGAGCACTCACAAGATCCTTGCGGCTCTTCATCAGATGTCAATTTGGCAGAGTAACCGAACTTGTTGATACTCATAATGAGACTGATGCAGTACAGGTGAAAACACTCATATTTATTGGATAACTCCAGCCTCCTTCAACTCATCGATTATTGCCACGATCTCATTGTCGACAGATGTATTTCCAGCAGCCTTTGCAGCCATGAGTAATCGAAGTCTGTCGACCAGCTCATTGACATCATCCCAATATACATATTCAACTGGTTTTTCGTTGAATGTCAAACTATCGATTGGGATGCCACTCCCAGTAGTGTGGTGTCGGAAGAGAGGTCTGATGATATGCTTGTATTTATTTTTGATAGTACCCTTCATACGTCCAAGACTATTCAGATGAGGTGTTGTCAACTCCAAAATCCTTTTATAATTTTCCAAATCTTCCTTCTCATATTTTTTGGGGTAATCATAAAATAGCAATTGATACAGACCTGGTGTTTCTTTGAAATTATATCCTTCTGTTATGATTTTTCCTTCGCGAAAATCAATTTCCTTTCCCCCTAGGAACCATTTTGAAGAAACAAAGTCGTATATAGGACCGTAAACCATATCAATCTGCTCACTTTTACCCAAATATTCCATGATATATTCCCGTGACATTGTTGGATATTGTTCTAGATAATCATTCAATACATCCTCCGGAATCTTTTGATTTGATTCCAAACTATCGAATACCTCATCTTCATCTTCTTCTTCTTCAGCATCCGCAGCAGCAACCTCTTCCAGCTGTAGAAATTTGGTGGGTTCTAAATGCTGCTGCGTTTCGTCCACTTTTTCAGGTTCTGTTTTTATCAATTGTTTGACATATTTCGATTTGAATGGTCTCAGTGGGGGTGGTTTCAATTTTCGTTTGGGTGCTGAGTGAGCAACAATTTGTTTCAGCGGTTCAGTTATGGGTTGGAATAATTTTTGAATAGCTTCATCTTCTTCAGACTTGCCCAATTTCAGTGCCAAGTATTTCCTTCGCACTCCTTTTGCTAACTGATTTATTTTTGATTTACGTTCAGCATCAATAATTTGATCATCTATACTTGTCGATGGCATGATGCCTACTGACGAATTACCTCAGCATCACACTCTTATAAATTTGTCAAATCCCATGCGATATCTGCCATTGTTCCTATCGAAATCTTTGACAATGACCAAAGTGCCAAATTTTTCGTTCCAACATTTCGAGCACATTGTCTTGAATTCGTCGTAGGTGAAATCGGGTGAGACATGTTCATCAAAGACATGTTTCAAATTCATGTCATCCTGCTTGAATAATACAATGATATTACAATTGTCTCGTATCAATTGTTTGGGAATTTTCGAGTAAGTTTGGCAAAGGTAGGCGGCATCGATTGACTTGTGCCGACACATTGCATAATATTCCCTAATTTTATTTTGTTTATCGCAAGCCACATCGTCGAAAATGAATATGGAATGTTCTCGAGCTTCAGCCGGGTCGATTATTTCATCGTTATCTTTGAAGGGGAAGTAGCCCATACCTTTCACCTTTGCCAACACATCTTGAAGTAGCTGATATTTGGGTTGGTACAATGATTTCGAGTAGACGTAGACATTTTTGAATTTAGCGCCATTCGGATTGAATAACAAACTCAGCATGGCATTGGTCTTGCCACATCCACTTGGGCCGCAAAATATTGCTCGAAAAGAATCGGGTAATAGTTCACCATGTTTGCTATTTTTCGACACTTTCACAAAATCCAAATTTTCAATAGGTAGTGCACATTTTTGCTGGGTAACCTTCATGACGGCTCACATTAAACTGTGGAAAAAGCATCTAACGCTCCGTTTAATGCGACTAACGGTTCGTTGAATGCGACTAACGCTTCGTTAAATGCAACTAACGCTTCGTTAAACGCTTCGTTAACTGCGATTAACGCTTCGTTAAATGCGACTAACGCTTCGTTGAATGCGACTAACGCTTCGTTAAATGAAACTAACGCTTCGTTGAACGCACCGTTAAATGCGACTAACGCTTCGTTAAACGCTTCGTTGAATGCGACTAACGCTTCGTTAAATGAAACTAACGCTTCGTTGAACGCACCGTTAAATGCGACTAACGCTTCGTTAAACGCTTCGTTGAACGCGACTAATGCTTTCAGATTCAACCGTCCTCTGGGACTGAATCTCTTTATACACAGTTTCTCTGAGCACATTTGTCAGTATAATGCTAACCTTCGAACGGCAAGGTGGTGGTATTGTGAACACTCTAATCAATAAACTTCCATTCGAATTACACTTGCCTGGATATCAATACTGCGGACCTGGAACACAACTGCAGAAGAGGTTAGCTCTTGGTCAAAAGGGCATAAATGGTCTAGATTCTGCCTGCCTCCGCCACGACATAGCCTACTCTCAAAACAAGTCCTTGGAAGATCGTCATAAGGCTGATTTGGAGTTGGAGAACAGTGCTTGGGAGCGATTCAAATCGAAAGACGCTACTGTGGGAGAGAAAGCAGCCTCTTGGTTCGTAACTACTGCCATGAAGACCAAACGCAAACTCGGTATGGGTGTGAAGAAGCCATCATTCAAAAAAAATATTGTGCAGAAAATTTCCTCATCATTGCGAAAACAATTGCAACCTCATCAACTGTCTGATATGAGTGAGAATAATTTGAGAAAAGCTTCAATTTTGGCTATGCGTACAGCACGAAATCACATCAACAGTATTGGTGGTCGTCAGAAGGTTCGAGTACCTCGAATAATACCAATCGAAGGAAAAAGTGGTGGTATTCTACCTTTGATACCAATATTTGCTGCACTTAGCGCCCTAGGTGGTTTGGCTGGTGGTGCTGCAGGAGTTGCCAAGACTGTGATTGATGCAAAGAATGCAAAGAAGAAACTTGAAGAAGATCATCGGCACAACAAGGCAATGGAAGAGATCGGAAAACAGGGCTCTGGATTATTTTTGAGAAAAAGTCGTCGTGGATATGGGATTTTCCTGCGAAAACAAAAAAACTCCCGTTGAAGCTACCCAATAGAGCGCTCTACGATGTGGAGTTGATGCGATATGTGAAACGTTTGAAAATTCCTCATTTCAAGGGAGTCTTTATGCGTGATCAACTCGCAAATTTCACTCGACCTGCTTACAAAGAATGTGCCATCATAAATTTGGATTTGCAAAAGAACAAAGGAACACATTGGGTAGCTTACCGCAAACAAGGCAATAAGGTGGAATATTTCGACAGTTTTGGCAATTTGAAACCACCTGTGGAATTGGTGCAATACCTGGGAAAAAATGTCAAAATTTCATACAACAATGATCGCTATCAAAATTTCAATGAGTCAAATTGTGGGCATTTGTGCTTGGAATTCCTCTATAAAACTAGTGTGTAGTACTGGTTGAGGTTCAGTCATGTCTCTGATTGTCACGCTGACAAGTCATACTTCCACAGCTAGCAGTGACTTTACCAACCCAATTTCCTTGGACCCTGACTCCGAATACGGATTGGCTTTGATTGGTTTTCACTCGTACAACAGCATTCCCAACGTTGAGGAGGGTAATAGAAAGTTTTACTATTTCAAGAACGCTGATACGACCAAGAGAGAAATTATCAATATTCCCATTGGTTCCTACGAAATCACTAACATTGCCAAATTCCTAACAAAATTCATAGAAAAACCCCAGGATATCAAGAGGAAGAAAAACGACGAACAGGAAGAAGATATAACTGATAAAGTATTTTCTCTGAAAGCCAATCTCAATACTCTAGAGTGTGAAATATATAGCAAAGTACACGCTATTGATTTTCGACCTGCGGACTGCATTGGAAAATTACTGGGATTTTCAGAGAGATTGCTGGAACCTGGCCAAGTTCATAAGTCTGATTTACCAGTGAAAATTGTTAAAGTTCGAACAATTCACCTGGATTGCAATATAACTTCAGGTGCATACTTCAACGGACGGCCTTCACATACCATCTACGAGTTTGCACCTAGGGACGACCCCGGTTTTGCCATCGACGAAGTTCCACTAAATTTGATCTATCTACCTGTGTCGAGCAAAGGTGAAATAAACAATATTACAGTACACATTCTCGATCAAGATTTCGCACCGGTGGATTTCAGAGGTGAACTTAATGTCATAAGATTGGTTCTGAAAAAATTGTAATGGGCCTGGTTTTCGATAATATATTCAATGCTCACACCTCTGCACCCCCAGTAGTGGAGAAGCTGCCGAGCAGATCAGTCACTTCCAAACTTTCTGCTACAAATCAGCGATTTCTGCAATCATTGGGTTACAATGTTGTCTCGACACGTGTTCGACGTCTACCGCCGACCTCAATTCGACGAATCGATTCAACGTTTGGAAACTAGAACTCATTACCCATATGTGAAATCCTTCGAGAATAATGATATTGTTGAAATTTCCATTCAACAAAGTGAAACATGGTTACTCATGTACGATGCTGTGATAAGTATCAGAGGAACAATGAAAAAAACTGCTGGAGATGGAACTGTTAATTTTGTTAATAATGCACCAGCTTTCTTTTTCGACTCTATCTCATACGAGCTCAATGGCAAAGAATTGGATACAGTTCGTAATCCTGGAATTGTGAGTACACTCAGAGGATACTTGTGTTATAGTGCAGACGATACCAGCCACATGTGTACATCTGGATGGAATTATCCCAATGGATCTCTACGAAACGATGCTGATGGATTTTTCACCTTTCACATTCCCCTCAGACACCTTTTGGGCATTTTCAATGACTATACTTTTGCTACATGCGGTAAACAGTCTCTACGTTTGGTTCGTGCACGCAACGACAACAACAGCATATTCATCAAAGATGCTGCCAATGCACCTGGAAAGACTACAGCCAAATTGCAAATCGAAGGTATCGAATTGAAAGTGAAGCACATTTTCCCAAATGATGAAATTCGTTTGAATTTGTTGCAATCCATCAAATCTGATACACCTATAGTGATACCCTTTCGAAAATGGGAACTTCACGAACTACCAGCATTGACTGAGGGATCAACGAAAGAAATTTGGGCTGTCAAAACTGCTTCTGCCATGGAGAGCCCTCGATATATCATCACAGTATTCCAAACAGGCCGTGTGGACAACTTGCATAAAGATCCCACATACTTTGATAATATTGATATAATGGATATCAGATTGACATTGAACAGCGATATCTACCCGCACGAGCGAATGAGATTGGATTTTGAAAAAAGCGATTTCGTTGAGGCACATCGCACCTACACAGACTTCTACTCCAGCTACATGAACACTTCGAGAAAACAACCATTACTCGATTACATAACATTCAAAAATCGAGCCATTTTCGTGATAGACGTTTCGAAAAGAGCTGAATTTGTGAAATCGAGTACGGTGGATGTGAAGCTCGATATTGAAGCTAAAAATGGATTTCCTGCCAACACACGTGCCTACTGTATCATAATTCACGATTGTGTTATAGAAAATTTACCTTTGAGTGAGATTGTTCGTCATTTATCTTGAAGCTGAGCGGATTACGATCAGTTGTATGAGAGACGCCGAAGATGAAGCTTGTAGCAGTAGACATTCAAGGTTTTGATTTGAGTGGTGTGTTTTACCCCAAAGAAATTTCCATAACCGATGGCGCACAGACGAATCATTTTTTGCTGAAGCCTCCGAAGCCATATAGTTCACTTTCTGCTGCAGAGAAACGTCAAGTGAGATATGTTGAGCAGAATGTGCACGGCTTGCGATATTCCGATGGTTTCGTCGAATACTCTGATTTGAATATTATTTGGCAAAAGTTGGAAGATGCTGATGTGATATACGTGAAGGGCCATCAAAAATTCGACATTCTTCAAAATTACTTTGCTCAATACACATCACAACCACCACACATTGTTAATTTGGAAAAATTTCATACTGAGAACGCTACAGCCAATCAGCCTCCAGTTTTTTCCTTTGAGAAACCTCTGTGTATGAATCATAGAGGTCAAAAAGTGCGCTGTAGTCTGATACACTGTTTCAAAATATGGAGCTGGATGGTGCAGCAAATGGTATGGTAGTCGATCCTGAAATTTCATCTTCAGTGGAACAATTCAAGAAGCTCAGATGTCCATCACCGTTGGTAGCAGCATGGAACAATGTATTTTTCAATTTAAATAGATTTAAATTCAATGTGAAACCTACACGTAGAATAACACCTGTACCTATTTCTGAAAAATAAAATGTTTTCATGTCTTTGTGTTTCATAAATGTATGAGTGAGTCGATTGGGAGATCAGTTGATTGTCTGCAATGGCCGTGTTAAGATCAAGTTATATAATCTTGTCTGCCATTTTTTCCAATATTCTGTACATCAATCCGCCGGATAAAGTGACCAAAGTGTTTGTTACCTTTGAAAATGCTAGCGGCTATAGAAACGAAACGTGGCCTTCAAATTGGATGCCAATGATTCCGACTGCTCTGAATGAAGGTCATCTGCATGTTTTGAGTGCCGAAATACCTGCCCATTCCAATTCTTACAAGCTGAGACTTGTTTTTGAAGACCGCACTTTTGGAGACTTACCTGATTGGAAGAAAATCGAACCTGCCAAGCTGTGTCTCGAATCTGATATAAAAACAATTGCAGGACTACTATACTTCATTACAAGTGTATCGTTGATGCAAATTTTCAAATTTATACTCAAATATCTATTGAAGTTAAGACATGAAGAAAGTGACATTCAACGAGGATATTAATCAAGTGCACCACTTGTATGTGTGGCAATTTGCCTACAGACAATCACGAAGCAAATTTTGGGAGAATTTTCCGATCGATCGATTTCGTTTCCAGAGACGCATCGCAGAATTATCCCGATCGATTGAACCAATTTTGGATGAAATGCATCGAAAAACCATATTTGATACAAGATTTGCATGAGACATTTTGGATTCGCTTTCCCAATATGATTACACTGTGTTCTGAATAAAATATTTGTTTATGTACTTGTTTCATTTACATAGCCGAAATAGCTCAGTGGCAAGAGCGTTAGACTGAAAATCTAAAGACCCTCGGTTCGACTCCAGGTTTCGGCATTTTTTGACACTTCAGCCCAAAATTTACACCAACACCTTTTTCTCCCCAAGTGTAACAAATTTTACAATCGGCAACATCTACCTTTGCTTTATTTTAAAACCGGCAACCGCGCGCTCTGTTCACTAAGAATGAATGATGAATGTTACACCCACATTCTAGATAATTGAAACATTCATCTCAACGACTGGAAAAACCCATTGTTCATTAAAACAATTTTCTTATCTATTATTACTTCCTGTCAACACGTCTGGAGCATGCTGATAACGAAATTGAATTTCCTGTTTGTTGCAGAAATTAATTTTCTTATCTATTCTGCACTTCCTGTTTCAGTGCCTGCATTCAATTGATATGATTATCTCAATAAACATTCATCACCGTTTGGAAAAATTATTTATCTCGCATTATTCGAATGAATTGTTGAATTTTTATTAGTTTATGTCATGTGTTTCATTTTATGGTTGAAATATATTGGTTCGACTCTGGCGGCATTTTTTTCATCAAAGGACGTCCGAGTGAACCAGCCAATGGTTAGCAGAGCCGCCGCAATGACCAATGACAGCCACTAGCCAATGGTAGCAGAGACGCCTGTTTTTTCTTTAATGACCAATCAGTCCCACTAACCCTGCTTTTTTCAGCCAATGGTGGAGCGTCACAGCAATGCCCAATAGCAGACACTAGCCTTGCTTTTTTCAGCCAATGGTAGCAGAGACGCCTTGTTTTTTCTTTAACGACCAATCAGCCCCACTAGCCCTGCTTTTTTCAGCCAATGGTGGAGCGTCACAGCAATGACCAATGACAGAGCTACAACGCCCTGCTTTTTTCAGCCAATGGTAGCAGAGACGCCTTGTTTTTTCTTTAACGACCAATCAGCCCCACTAGCCCTGCTTTTTTCAGCCAATGGTGGAGCGTCACAGCAATGACCAATGACAGAGCTACAACGCCCTGCTTTTTTCAGCCAATGGTAGCAGAGACGCCTTGTTTTTTCTTTAACGACCAATCAGCCCCACTAGCCCTGCTTTTTTCAGCCAATGGTGGAGCGTCACAGCAATGACCAATGACAGAGCTACAACGCCCTGCTTTTTTCAGCCAATGGTGGCATAGCCGCCTTGTTTTTTCTTTAATGACCAATCAGCCCCACTAGCCCTGCTTTTTTCAGCCAATGGTGGAGCGTTACAGCAATGACCAATGCCAGGGCCCCAACACCCTGCTTTTTCCAGCCAATGGTGGCAGAGACGCCTGTTTTTTCTTTAACGACCAATCATACAGCTTCACTAGCAACGCCCTATTTGTTCTTTTCAGCCAACCAGAACCACAGCCAATGGTGGAGTGTTTGCAGAGACGCCATACTTGTTTTTTCACATAACAACCAATCACAGAGCTCCAGCGGAGACGCCATACTTGTTTTTTCACATAACAACCAATGGCCGAGCTCCAGCGGAGACGCCATACTTGTTTTTTCACATAACAACCAATCACAGAGCTCCAGCGGGGACGCCATACTTGTTTTTTCACATAACAACCAATGACAGAGGGCCCTCTCGAGGTACGACACACGTAGGTCACCCCCCACACCTCCAGACTGTGCCAAAAAGGCATCTACCACTCTTTCCGACGTCACGATTTTTTCTAATGCTGCACCGCGCTCCATGGACTGCTTCGACCGCGTGGCGCCATCTAGCGGGAAGTTTTGGTACTTTTGAGGATAAACTCTCTTTGCTTCTCTACTCAGGAGCTTAGATTATAAACTATAACACATATGACAACGCAATGCAAACGCTACAGGCAATGAATTCGACGAACTCCAGCTTGATGGATAGAGTACAACGTCAGACGCACGAAAACTCCAATGTACATAGAAGATCAAAGAGCACATGAGCGGCCAACGCTCTGGCTGGGAAATGGTTTCATTTTTTTCATGCCATTTTGTGTCAAAAATTGCATCAAGATTCACTGAACTTGCCGAGCGTTTTCGGATAACTTTTTTGTGCGTTCTCGAAAACTTCGACGTCCTCCAAAACCGAATAATGGCCCCAAGGATATGTATCAAGCTATTCGTGATCAGTTTCCTCTTGTCATCGTGAGGACTTAGCGCGATTTTCGTCTGTTCAACACTGAAAACGTTGTGCGCGTACGTTCGAATGTTAGGCTTTGAGTTGCGAGTTTCCCGCATGAACTGTAGTACTTTGTAGACTCTCACGAGTACAAGTCCGTGGCCTAGTGCCTGTTTCAGTAGCCGATAGCGTACGACGTATCTTTCCTTTCGGTACAGGGTGGTCATCAATTTTGGGTGTTTTGAGTTTGGCGGTACTCGGTGTTCGGCGCACATCGGAAAATCTCGATGTTTGTCGTGGAGATGCTCGGGGTACTCCAAGTCGACCTCGAGGATATACCCAACGTCGGATGTCTCCGAAACGTTGCGAATATTCAGAGCGTCGATGTTTAAGAGCCATTCGAAACCGCCCACCGGCAAATGTTTCATCATGGCCCATCCATAGAGGTTGTTGACGTAGAAATACATCAAGTACTTGGACGGTTTCGACTTGTTGTTGGCTTTCGAGTAGCGGTTGCAACACTGGCTGATACCGCCTCGAATGCCTCGCTCTATGAATAGCACCATGTCGACGTCTCTGAGAAGTTCCAACTTGCAGTACTGGATATAGCCCAAGCGAAACATGCATCGTCATCATTTTTGACGTTGATGCAAGCTCGTTTTTTCTTGATCGGTTCCGGAAGTTCGATGAAAGATGAACCGCGCCCATTCCCGAATCGCGATTTATTGACATTTATCTCCAAACTCACGATTTTCCTCAAAGACCACCCGCTTTCCCTCCCGCTGAATCCATCCAATTTATTCAAGATATTTCTCTCAACGTATTCCTTGAACCATGCTTTCAAGTCGGTTCCCTGAACGATCATTCATTTCATTTATTTTCAGTGTTGAAATACTTCATTATCACACTCTCATGTTGATCAGCGTAAATTTTGAAAAAGTCTCCAACGAAAGCTGCATTCATTTTCAGCGATATTCTAACCTCTTTCAGAACGTTCTGTTACGATTTTCAAATTTCTCGTGAAGTGAGTTCGATCAATTTGAATTAGTGCGCCCGGTATAACAAAACTATTTCAATAACGAACGTTCGAGACGGTCTGCTTTTTGCGTGTCTAGGTAAAAAGTATGTTTCTTTGGGAATCTCGTTTGGTACTGGGAGTCGAAGATCAACTATGAAAATGCGTACCTAGGAAAAGATTACTTCGACAATAAGTGGGTTATCTTGATGTAATTTCGTTGAAAACGGATATATGCCCTATTGTCTGATTTGGTATTGAAGTAGGTGATTTGGTTTTCATGAAAATTATAGTTTCAATATCTTCAAGTCCAAGTTTGAGGAAATTAATGTGATCGCATCCTAGAAAACATCTCCTGTAATGTTAGGGAATCGGCTTTCGTAGGTAAAGTTTCCATATTAACACATGAACTTCAAAATGCTTTTTTTTGATATCCTGAAATCACGACCGAAATAATATTGCAGATGTTTTGAAGGAACAAAATCGTTTATTTTGGATGGGCTCATACTTCCATAGACCTTATTGACAGAGAACATAAAGACGTTTCACGATTTTTTTCCCAGTGGGATTTCGGTTGCAATCAAGATAAGTACATGCACGATTTATTTCTTTCATGCGAATTTCGTTTCAAACTATCGTATAGAAATGGTACCGAAAGCAATGAGG
This sequence comes from Zygogramma bicolorata, assembly GCA_032362365.1. Taxonomy (NCBI): domain Eukaryota; kingdom Metazoa; phylum Arthropoda; class Insecta; order Coleoptera; family Chrysomelidae; genus Zygogramma; species Zygogramma bicolorata. The sequence goes on from JAVJAQ010003674.1 coordinate 587,546, forward strand.
AGAGACTTTCGCCTATAAAGCGTATTTTCATCAGTTTATTTCTACACAAACGGGATTCAGTTATCATATCTATGCATAGCCTAGTGCTAGGGATATTTTATTATATATATTGTTGAATGTTGTTATTATATTGGTTGATCGAGAGCGTTGAGAGAAGTTCTGTTGTTTTGACATCCTTCAGCGGTAATCAGACTCTTGCAAGAGCGTTCATTCGGGTTCCCACCACGTATTATCTGAGTGTTATTTTTTTTATTCTTTATGTTTGTTCTCAATAGGGTCGTTCAGTGAAATCAACATTATAACATTTTTATGCTTTTTTTTGTAGTGTCTGGAGCCCTAATACGCTCACAAAAATTTCAGACCAATAGCTTCATCCTGTACTGAAATAATTCAAGTTGAAGTTGCGCTGGTGTAAAAGTATCGAGAACAGCGCGTGACGTCACTATACGCACACGGTAGAGGACGCGGCATCGCTTATGTTAGTCGTATTTATACTGTTAGCGAAGTGTGTTATTCTTTTTGAAATGTACGCGTTGAAAACTGGATTTATGAAAGCTGATTCTGGTAATCTACCAGAAGTGGATATATTTATGATAATGGACTATTTCAACAAAAATAACGACTTTATTAGCAGTGAAATGAAAGGAGTGAAATTACAGCGGTAAGTTAACACAACTCATGAAAAGACAATATAGTTGTGGTTAAACTGATGGTAATACTTCGGTTGCTATGAGCACCTTTTTACCGTTACCGCCGTGTTATTGTTGAAAACTGAACATATTTATTATTTATATTGACTTTTGAAAAAAGGTTAATTATTTGAAACAATAATGGTTTCGTCTGCTTAAAAATGTTACATGTAAATTAGGACTTGTGTGCTGTGTTGATGAAGAGAAGGACACATTTTGTGTGTTCAAACAACAGAAATTTGATTTGAAAAATTGTGAAGATTCACAAAAAAAAGGACATGTTTCTTCGAGAATATACCGCTGAAAAGTGTTGAGGATTTTTTGTAGAGGAAACCGAATTACGTGGGTTCTACACAAAAAATTAAAAAAAAAAAAGTGCTTATAGCGACTGAAGTATTCCCAAATTCCATATTTCCATTCATTGAGAAATGAACTCTTACACCTTTCTGGAACATTTTTTTTTTCGCAGATCGGCTAGACAAAATTATGGAGACAATGCCATCGGTTATGTAGAAGTGAAACAACAACAGACGTTTTGTAAGTTGAGGGCGAAAATAACAACAGAGCATAAAATGAAAGGAAAAAACTATGATGTGTTATGTGTAATGAACACGGAAGAAAAATTTATACAGAAATCAAAATGCCAGGATTGTCCTGCTTATCCGGTGCATTAATAGATGTGTTCCTACACTCTGGTACCACACAACTTTTGCGAAAACTCCTTTTATCGCTCATTATAAATCAAACGACAGTTACTTCACGATACATACAGTCACACTCAACGAAAACTGACCTGAGTTTACTAATAAACGAATACCTCTTATCTGGCGCCCATCGGCCGTACGTATAGTGACGTCACAATAAGCCACGCCCCGTTTATACGCGCACGGATTTTAAATATTAATTTAAGGCTGTGAATAAAAGAAAAATTTTTGGTAATTAGATTATTTGAGTCCAGTACTTTTGAATTATGAAATAAAAAAAAATTCTGAATGAGCCCATATTCGTAATATATATCGTATCGATCATTGATCAGTGCTGTATTTTGAATCTGTTGTTGTTTAGTGATTACCCCCTCAGATCAGAGCTAGCTGGTTTTTAAGAAATATCTTGGCGCCCTTTAACTTTTGGCACAACCCATGACCCTTGTAGAATTTTACGAGTAAGCACATTACTTGCCGAACTTAACCTCAGCATTTAAGTGATCTTCTTGTAAATTGAAATACACCCAAGAAGAACGCGTTATAGTTCAATATACGCCGCTTGAATAGGCTGAAAGCGTCGCTGAAAAACTGAAGTACATTTTGTGCTTCAAGTCTATGGTCACCCCTGTACGTACGCGCCCCTGGAAGGTGGAAATCAAATTCTCCAAGATGACTTGGCTTTTCGAATTTCGCGCCTCTCACGCTACCGAACCCCACCCCTCGACCAGATTTTTTAGGAAATCTTGAAACGCTTTAACATAACCTAATTTTTTTCCGTAGTTTTCTGGGTTTGTCACCTACCACAATCTGAAAAAATGATTTTTTTGATCAGCAAAATTTGAGTTATACCAGAAGTTGCTGACTAATTGGACTTGTTCTATCCAGGAAAAACTGTTTTTCAATAGACGCAGCAGATTGAAAATCTGCCCTTCTACACTTGTACAGATTCCGATACTGATTTTTTTTCTTCAGATTTCAGTAGGTTACAAACCCAGAAAACTACGGATTAAAAAATATCGATCCACCACAAAATAATGTCGTTCGAACAGTACCTGAATTTGTTTGAAGTTTTCTCAAAGTGCGGATTGAAGAGGAATCTGATATTCGAATGGCTTCTTTCAAGAGTCGTACAAATCGTTTGCTACGTTTTGACCAGAGTTCGGGTTCGGCCCCTCAGGATTTTTTCACCAAAGTGTTTTGATTTCCCCAAATTTCGCAATCATATCATTACTGACGGCGGATATCTCTGCCAGTATTCGGTTTAAGTTAGAAATATGGTGCAAAATACAAGAGTATTTTCCCCACCTATTTCTCGACCACTGGTAGATCGTCTCCGGCTCCATGTTGACCGTCGGAATGTCTGCTGCTTTTTCTTCACCAGACGCAGCTTCTGGATAGGATTTCGCTTGTTGCTAATAAAGCTGCTCGATGACTTCTAGTTTGACGAGTGAGCGAATGCATTTATATCTGCAAAATCAATTATGATGGTTTTTGAAAAATGTCAAGTGTCCAGAGAAAGCATTTTGATCTGAGCCATCAACTCAAAGCTGGCGATTCTGCTTAGCCAATCCTTATTTTCTCCATAAACCTCGCCTTCATTCTTCTATCTTTCTAACATTTGTCTTTCATATCATAAAATAACTTGCAAATTTTTTGTTTTTTATCCACAGATAATGTGTATGAGAAATGGAATTTTTAGGACAATTACAACTCTAATATTTCGTACACGTCATTCGTATTATCATTCATATGATCAGCGAATAAATCAAACAACTCCTGTCGCATGCAATTGACTGCCTCACTGATATCAGGAGAGCCTGGAAAATCAATTCAAAAGTCAGATAATAATAAATAAAATGAAAATCAGTAATGATTTGTTAATGAAAATGATGGTCGAATCCGATACAATGATAGTTATATTTATGAGAAACAAATCACTTTAATTTGCATTCTACTGTAGTGCACCTCGCACAGAATGATATACAACCAGTATTTGAATTATTTAGAATTATTAACTTCAATGTGAACATAACTTTTTTCCGCAGCGAGCACGAGAATTTGTGGTAGATGTTCACAATTTTTGTTGCTCGGTGTATAATTAATATAAGAAATTGCAAATGATATAATAAGTGTACTAACATCCAAGAAGGGACTCCATTTTACAGATTTAACAAAACACAATTCTACTTTAAGATATATCACTTTGAACACAACGATATTTTTCCAGCGTAAGGCACGACCAACTCCACCGGCTCGAACGCTCCGTTACAAATGAGATCCAACCCTTGAATTCAACACTTGCAACCTACCGATCCTTGAATGGGTTACCCGAAATACCCCTCTACCTGACCACAGGTTAATGTCCTTGAATGTTAACTTAATTTTTTTGGTTTTTGGCCAGCGATTCAGAATTTGAAACCACTGTGCGTCATAGTCAACAACTTGGGTTTCACACGCCTCGTCGAACCCATTAATCATTCGAAAACAAGATCACGGCTCAATTTGAGACCCGCCGACAAATAAGATGAGAGCCTTCTCTAACGTAAACAAGTTCGCGAAACTTCCGGTGAATACCTGCACTTTTGCAGGAATTAACCTATCGCTGAATGAATAGCCAACATGGGAGGAGTGGCAGGACCTCCCGCCTGCCGGACTACCGCTATGACGACATAGGCGTAATCGGCGTACCCACCAAAACCGTCGTACCAAAAAAAAAACGACGTACTCGCAAAAATTGTGAAATCTCAATAGTCAGTTGGCGGTCAGAAAACACCAATGAACTTGTGTCAGTCATATTTTTCAAAATTGATGGAGATGTCAAAATGACTTTTGATATGCAAAATGGAAACCTTTGCCTTTATAAAACAATAAATAGAATCATCTAGTCTTCCAGGATGTTCATGAAATGCAAATATCTCATTTTTTGAAAACCCAAACCTTCATTGTTTCAAGCCATCATTATGAATACACGTAGGTATGGTATTTGTTCAGCATATGTGAGTTTTTATTATATTCACCATTTTCTGAATTTCAAATGGAATGATGAGTTATTCGCGCTCTTCCACAAGGAACAACTAAAAGAACAATGATTGCACCCTGAATATACAAGTTTGAGAATGTTACAAAACAAATTTCCTTATTACTTCTACCTTGGTCTATGCCTGGTATCCATTGGAAGAGCGTTTCGAAAATAGGAATAGATAATGTCAATGATATTTCTCTCGTTTCTGAACATTTCAAATCTAATAAAATATAGATCCATATTATTTGGTAAATATTAATTTTTTCCAATAATTGTGATGAGTAAAAATACATTTTCAAATGAATCTTTGGTGGAACGAACGTATTGTTGGAATATAAAGCCAAAATAATCCGGGTAATTTCGTGAATTTTTTCAATTCTTGTTTTTTCAAATGCAAATTCGAACAAAAAGGAAGCCCTGTGTTTTTCCGAGAACACCGCGTTAATTAAGGGACAGGAGACACGAATTAACATTCACTTTGAATTTTTGAAGATTGTAAGCCTCAGGAGAAACCTCTTTCGGTAAGGAGTTCCAAAGCTCAGCTGTTCTATTGAAAAAAGATCCCTTAGCAAGAGAGGTTGGACAGGTCTCTAAATTCACAACAAAGGGGTGGGAATTCTGTACTCGTCGAGTCATCCGTGTAGATATTGCAGAGGGTGGAACGATTGATAACAATTCAGATGAGCACCGACCGTGAAAATATCTATAGAAGAGAGACAAGTCTCCGACCCTTCTACGAAGTTTCAATGAAGTGAGCGAGTCTGTGAGCGGAGAATCACCAGAAAGACGAATTGCCTTTCTCTGAATAGAATCGAGAAGCCTCAAGAATGTTTTGGTGCCGAACTCCACACATGAGAACCGTATTCCAAAACAGGTCGTATCTGAGCCTTGTAGATCGTTAGAAGCTGACGAGAAGTGAAGTATCTCTTCGCACTAAATAGAAATACAAGTTTCTGGGAAGCACCTTCAGCGATCGATCTGACATGGTTTTCCCATGAGAGATTATCACTGATCGTAATTCCTAGCATCGAGTTACTTGACTTTGTAGGAATTGTTACTCCTGACATCTGAATACTACAAGATGATAGATCGGCTTTTCTTGAGAAGGGACATGCCTGGGTTTTCGTAGCATCAAATTCCACCAAGTTCATGTTACCCCATACTATTATTCTCACCAAGAAGTCGTTAATTTCATTGACGTGAATGTTCCTTTGAATTTCTGTTTCCCGAGGTGGTATGGGGACTCTGGAAGAGAAACTAGTATGAAGAGTAATGTCCAATGACTTTCCGTCCCTTAATCATTGTTCAAATTTATTACACCTATTTCTCATTTTTCCTCATTCTCCTCTGTAGAGCATTTCTCATGTATACTCCTCGGAAATTGACTATTTCCAGGTTTGAGTCGAAAACCTGTTTTTTACGGTCTTGAATACATTCTTTTTTCTAAAGCTATGGCTTCCATTGTTTTATTATGGAGTTGTCATTTTTTCAATTGTTTTTTTGTCGATTCAGCATATTTTATAGCTTCAGCGACTCCCTATACACAACCAGCAAGGGCTCCTAGGGCACTATGAGCAACAAATATAGAAATCAAAGGTAACGCCCGACCTACTTTAGGAATCTCTATGATACGTGTTGGCTTACTTTTCAAAATCTAAGTCGATTTCAACAGTGCTTCACAGCTTCACCGGGAGTTCGCGGTTTCTGCTTGACAATTTTACACTTTCGATGGGCTTTGAGGGTTCACCACATACTGATGTTCTATCAAGAAGTGCGATGCACTCTTTTATATTGTTTATACGAATTCTTATTCTCACCATCATATTTTTCAATAATCTTACACATTTTCTTCTATTGAAGAACTATTGAAATCAAGATTTTTCTTCAAACCCATACCCAACCTAACTTCAGCTGTCATTGTGCCGGCAACTCAGACAGATCTTCACCGATTGAACTATTTTAAGATCTATATCGAGCCATAGGCAGATTTCTGTCCGCTTTATGTCGCCGATTCAATACTTTCCCTCTGGCACATTCCAAATCATGGTCGAGACACGCAGCGTCGAACCCATTGATAAGTAGCTGGAAAGGTAAGATTTCAATGGCACTAATAATGAGTCCATCACCATTATAATACCTCATACTGTTGCTCCCTCTCTATAGATGATTGAAGAACTAACCATAAATTTACGACCCACTGGTTTTTCATAACATTTCATGTACAGTGTTCAACAAAAATGAATGTAAACATCGTTCAACAAAATACGACCTTATCGAAAATAATATATTTGTGACAAGGAAAAATTCAGAAAACATGATGTTTTGTTTCCATCCACTATAAGATGTATCATTGTGGGGACTTCAAACTGTGGAAAGTCTAATCTCACAAATGATAAAATTATTAGAATATAAAAATAGTCCAAAATTTGAAAATATTCAAGTGAAAATATTATGCATCCATCTGAAGCAAAACCAAATTCAATTTTCATTCTTGAAGATGTTGCTTGTGATAATCAGGAAGTTATTCGTGAATATTTCAGCATGTCAAGGCACGCCTCCATAGACCCCTTTTACCCGAACCACAGTCGTGGTGAAATATCAAAACAACTCTTTCGTGACAATGCGGATTGTTTGATTGCTCTCAAGCAAGATGGTCTCAATTTGCGATACATCATGTTGGAACCGATATGTCGTTCGAGATATTCAGAACAATATGCTGTTTATGTTGGAAGAAGTCCTATGGATTCATAGTCATTTTCAAAGAGTGTGACATTGATAATTGGCGATATCGTTGAGGTTTCGTTCAATTAATTTGATTGTATCAGAGCTAAAGCAGATAAAGCTGATCAGGGTGAATCTGAATCGGATCGGAAACGGATTAGGACCGGACCAGAAGCAGTATGGTAATGATAATAATTTTTTCGATGTATGCGGTCGTCACCAAGATTCATATGGTATATTTTGTGGTTCGAAATTTGATCTAAGTATGCGGAAATAGCATTTGAAAATAAAACATGCTGATTACAGAATTTTTTCATTCAATTGATCAACGGCCGTTGAGGCTACAATGGTCGCTTCAATCATAATCGTGTTACCAGCAAGCCAATCACAAAATTCAACCAATCACAACAATATACTCTCAGCAATCAAGGACTTTGCGATATCGTCTAGCAAGATAGATAGATAGATAGATAGATTGTTTATTTGACCACGTATATGTATAAATACATTTGTAGCAATATTTGTCTAAAATAGAATAGGTTTCAGTTCAATAAATAGTGTGAAACGACAATACACAAAAAAACAATAATGAAACAAAACAATGTTAAAACAAAGTGTAAGAGATGAAATCGAAATACAGGTACATTCCAGTTTGAGGTTGCATAATTACAGATCGTCTGAAGACTAATTTCAGAACAATTGTTAACGTGGGAGCAGCCATAATGTATTCCTCTATGTTGTAAAAGGATTCACGAATGAGAAATTTTTTTATGATTTCCTTGAAGTTATTATAAGATAAACTCTTTACAGAGGAATGTAGGATATTATATAGTTTCACATCTAGTGAATTTTTTGCGGATTTCTGTAAATTGAACTTAGTAGGTCTCATAAGATCAGCACCACGTGTTTTGTAATTGTGAAAATGAGAATTAGTTAGGATATTAGCTTAAGTTTGATGTATTTCAAGTAGTGACTGGAAAATGAATATTGATGGAAGGGTCATAATGCCCAGATTCTTGAACAAAGGGCGACAGGTATCACGGTAACTTGCACCATCAATTATTCTTATTGCTTTTTTTTTATTAATAAAGATTTTCATAGCAGAAGTAGAGTTTCCCCAGAGACGAGTACCATAGCTTATATGAGAATGAATGAAAGCGTAATAAGTTGTGAGGAGAGTATTTTGACTCACTAATTTCTTCAATTGCCTTGGTAAAAAAAGATATTTGGAGAGTTTTCCATTCAATTGTTCCACATGATATGTCCAACTGAGAGAGTCATCTATAGTTATACCTAGCAGATTGGCAGATTTCTCCTGTGCACTAGAGCTGTCTGAGGATAATATCAGTTTTTGGGTTTTTTCTGGGTTGAGTTTGAGGAGGTTGGCGTTGAAAAATTTTCAGCTTGGCATTCGATTAGTTTCGACACCTCAAGAAAATTTTTGCAATTCTTGTCTGAACAAATAATGGATGTGTCATCTGCATAGATGACACATCTGTGGGGGGAGGAGTTGGAAAAATAAATCATTGATGAGAACTATAAATGAGAGCGGCCCCAGTACAGACCCTTGTGGTACGCCATTCACAATAGGCACGGTATTAGAAATTTTGTTGTCACCTAGATCAACATATTGCCTTCGAGTTAGTAAGTAGGATGTTAGAAGTGAATGAGCTAAGCCCCTAACCCCATATTCTTCCAACTTATGCAGAAGTATGCGGTGAGAGACTCACTCAAGTCACACAGCGTCAGAGAACTATGATGACCGTTTTCAAGACCCTCGACGATGCCTCCCACCACCCGAACAACTGCTTGAACAGTAGAACAAGACTTACGGAAACCAAACTGGACAGAATTTAATAAAAAGTTTTTTTCAAAATATAGGCTTAGGTTCTCCTTGAGAATAATTTCAAGAATTTTACCTAGAATCGGGACAATAAAGATCGGTCGATAATTATTGACAATATTCCTATCACCTTTCTTGAAAATCGGTATAACCTTACTGATTTTAAGTTTTTCTGGAAAAGATCCCCCTAGTATACATGCATTAGATAAAAAAGATAATGGATCCAAGTAGGAGATTTGAGCCGGTTCTAAGCCTCCCCCCACCACTATGACGTCACTAATGACTAATTAGTGACATCATAGTGGTGGGGGTTGACCTTGAACGGCTCAACTGGTGCATAGGACCTTGAAATTTTTTTTGAAAATGTAATTATGGGATTCTTTGTGTGTGACGTCATTCGACCTTGAGATAGGCGCATTGTAATGCATCTTCATGTGTACTCTAGTCGGGGAGGGGGGGGGGTAATTAGAATTTGCATACACGGTAAAGATATCCTTCATGTATGAAGAATAGATTGCATACACACGGATGAAGCATGTGTTCTCTGTACTACATTGCATAGAGTACACATGTCTACACATACACGCACAAACACCACACACCCAAAGTTCACCAACACGAGCCCTCACTAAACCTCACGTCTGCACTCCACAAAGTCCCAACCACGAATGAATACCCGAACTGACAAACACCACCCACCCAAACCAACACGAGCCCCCACTACACCTCACGTCTGCACTCCACAAAGTCCCAGCCACGAATGAATACCCGAACTGACAAACACCACCCACCCAAACCAACACGAGCCCTCACTACACCTCACGTCTGCACTCCACGAAGTCACAGCCACGAATGAATACCCGAACTGACAAACACCACCCACCCATACCAACACGAGCCCTCACTACACCTCACGTCTGCACTCCACGAAGTCCCGGCCACGAATGAATGCCCGCACTGCTCTCTGTAAGCTCAGCGGAGAGTGGAGGGGTTGTACGCCAGACAGTCGCGAGTGGCCCCGTGTGCGCAACTGCTGCACAGATTGTAGTGGGAGGTGGCTCGCTATTCATTATATAAGAAACGAGGATTTTCGTGTTTAACCATATTATCCGTGAGTGTGTACAACAGTGTCTCATAAGAGGTCGGACATCTCTCTTGATATTAGTTAACTTCGAGTGATTTTGTGAGAGCACATTAAAAACGATGTCGATGTATTCCTGTGATTGTGGTAAATCTTTCACTCGTAGTGATAACCTTCGTCGTCATCAGCTCCAGAGTTGTCAAGGAGGCCCATCAGTGAAACGAGTGAAATTAGATGATGCTGCAACACCAATGTACACATGTGATTGTTGTAATGTGACAATTCCATTGACCCAAGTGAATTCTCACAAAAGAACGCTACAGCATAAGAATAATGCATGTGTACAATTGAGTGATGGCGTTCAAATTATAAAGAGTGCCTTCAAGTGTCGGATTGCCACATACAGGGTGCGGACTTCTGTTGTTTCCACCGATTACATGTTATTCTTCAATGAAATCAGGCAGAAAGTCATCGAATTACTGGAATCAGCCATCAGGATTCACAAAATCATCAAAGTGAATATGGAAGTGTTTGGGAGTTATATTCTTCAAACGCAAGACCTGAAGGAGACCAAGTCATTTAACTCCCAAAATAAAACAGTTGACCAATCTACTGATTTGAATTCATTATTTGATGGATTTCGTGATGGCATTATCGTTCAAACTACTGAATTCCAGGAACGTGATTCAGGTAGGCTTTTTTTTTATTGAATTGGATTCATTACTAATATTGATTTGTATTTAAGGTTGGACTTGTGAAAAAATCATGTTTCTGGAGGTGAACATCAACAAATATAGCCCGCTCAGTGGATGTTCATATTTGAAGCTACCTGAGTGTATTGAACGGAGGAAAGCTGTGGTGAATGTTCGTAATGAAGATCAACATTGCTTCGCATGGGCCATCACTTCAGCACTACACCCTGCAGTCGATAGAACGTCAGAAGTTTCTTCATATCCTCATTTCAATACTGTCGTAGATGTAACAGGTATGAATTTTCCGGTTAAGTTGAAGGATATTGTGAAATTTGAAGACAAGAATGATATTTCAGTTAATGTGTATGGTTTGGAAAGTAAATTCGAGAAGGGTAAAATAATGTATGAAATAGTTGGACCATTGCGTTACTCCCAGAGAAGACTTAGGAGACATGTCAATTTGTTACTTATCACAGATGATTTCGGTAATAGCCACTATTGTTGGATCAAAGATCTTTCAAGATTAGTTTCGAGTCAACTATCCGCCCATGAACATAAAAAATATTTTTGTGATGGATGCCTGTTATATTTTTCTCATGAGCGATCACTGTTACGTCACAAAATGAATGATTGTAATCATTTAAGTACGACAACTCCATCAACCAATTTCAAAATCAATAAATATGGGAAAATGGTGCCTGAAAATAGATTAACATTTGAAAATTTCGAGAAACAAATTAAGGTACCATTTGTAGTATATGCCGATTTTGAATCAGTGCTTAAACCGATTGAAACTTGTAAACCAAATCCCGAACACTCGTACTCGATGAAGACATTCAAACATGAGCCTTATTCATTTGCTTATTTGATTAAATGTTCATATAATGATGATTTGTCAAAATTTGTGACGTATAGGGGTGTGGATGCAGCCCAGAAATTTGTTAGTAAAATTGAGGATGATTTGAAAAACATTTATCAAGATCATCTCAGGTATCCCATTCCTATGGATGCACAAACCCCTGAGGAAGAGGAGCAGTTTGCTTCTGCCACAAATTGTGGTATTTGTTCTAAGCCATTCAATGATGGTGAAGTTAAAGTGAGGGATCATTGTCATCTTACAGGAAAGAAGAGGTCTCCTGCCGCTCATTCATCATGTAATTTAAATTTTAAGTTACCAAATTTCATCCCAATCATTTTTCACAATTTGAGTGGATATGATTGTCACCTATTTATCAAGGAATTGTATAAGAACAAAGAAAAAGTTGATGTCATCCCGCAAAATAAAGAGAAATATATATCGTTCACGAAACATCTCTTTACACACTCATACACGGATAAAGATGGTAGGATGAAGAAGAATTATTTGAAAATGAGATTCATAGACAGTTTCAGATTCATGTCAAATTCTTTGGAACAATTAGGTGCAAATTTAACATCTGATCAGTGTATTGAGATGCACAAACATTTCCCTCAAATTGAGGAATTCAATTTGATGAGAAAGAAAGGTGTATTTCCCTATAGCTTTGTGGATGACATCGACAAACTAAATCATCCAAGACTTCCAACCAAAAATCAATTCTATGACAAACTCAATTGTGAACATATATCAGATAATGATTATAGAAGGGCTCAGCTTGTATGGAATTTGTTCAGGTGTCAGAGTTTAGGTGAATACTCCGATTTATATTTGAAGTCAGATGTGT